>OY720453.1:41262893-41495393 GCA_963082715.1 Harpalus rubripes
GGGAAGGGATATGTGACGTCGCCATGGTAGGATCGTGAGGACAGCTAGACTGGGAGGAAAATAGATAGTTATAGCCAAATAATTAGATTTATCTTAATAAGGAGCTGGTATATATACAGAATATATTTCAGATTATGACCATTCAATTCTCTTTATCAAACTATGAACTTACATAACATTCTGTATATTGTCACGGGGAATGTCTGGATTTTTTTTCTTTCGTTGTTTTGATAAATTAATATGTCTGATTTTTAAATATAGTATTACGTCATCCGTCAATTTTAAACGTTTTCTAACGAGGATATTGTAATTTAAAATATCGATGTATTACATTTATATATTTTTTTCGCATCTCATTATCGCGTGGAAATTTGAAAACAATAGCAAATTTGGCCATACTTTTGTGTATTAGCACTCAGCATTATAAACCATTTTTACAATTCTCTTAAATTTTTTAATCAATTAATAACAATCAACAAAAATCAAGAAAAGACTAGTACGAGAACGTACAGAAAACCAAGATAAAACGAAAAACGAAAGAAACAAAAACAAACAATAATTGTGCTCGATAATAGAGACAAACCCTAAAATAACGGTAGAAGAGTTTATGTATCTATATGGAATAGAATTATTTATTTTATAATAAATATAATAAAAATTGTAAGAATATAACACAAACGAAACCATTCGATCACGACAGTGCAACTAGGGATGCGCACGATACATCTGATTAAGAAAAATCGATATTTGGCTTTCTTTGCTAACATGTGTCGTCACAGTTTATTTGATGTCTACGGTCTAGCCTACTTTGGCGAAAATACTTCGACGATAACTGAGCATGCAAATAAATGAGCTAAAAGGAAAATGGTTATCAAAATATTAATTTCTGGGATTCAATGTGTTTTAAATTCAATGGTTTAAAATATATTTTTGATCCGACATTTATACAACATCGATTTTTGTTTAAGTACAACTTGAATTTTATCTCAGCGCAAAGTTACCCTACCGCTGTGACATCAGAAAGAAAGGGGATAACCGTACATTCTTGTTGTCTCCTATGACCATGATTTGAGCCGTGGTGACGGGTGAGATCGGTCAGGCGGGTGGTTGTAGTTGCAGACGTGTGTTGCGCTGTTGTGTGATTGTATGCTTTTCTATTCCAAATACGCGCTTTTGGGGGTTTATAAAGTATATTTTCTCTTGTAGCTTGTAACATTTTATAAACTATGTTTCTAAAGTTAATATTTATTATTATTGTAACGGGAAGCGGTCGCCGCCGCCGTCACCAGCCCTGAGCTGGAGTCTAAGTTTAGCGATGACATAATCGCGCGAGCGACCTAACTGCGTATCTCGTGGAATATTCGAGTATATTCAAGAACAACGTCACCGGAGTAACAGAAAAGGCATTCGATAGTCTGATATAAACAAATAGTCGACGAGTGGTGAACATAAGTGAAATAAATATTGTTCAAATAAATAATCAGTGTTTAAGCATTTAACAGTATTCTTAGTCTTAAATTAATATTTGTTTAACCATAGTAATCGTCATTGTTATTATCTTTTAATATTTACTTATTGTTTTAATAAACATTTATTTTAATTATAATAATAGGGCTGTTGCATGAATGTTTGTATGCCTTCTAATTATTAAATTTATAAAGACATCATTCTTTAAATAGCCTCAAATTTGAAATTATCACGAAATATTCATTAGATATTTTACAATTAATATTTGAAATTTGTATAATATTTTGAAAGAGTTACCCGATCTGAAACGGAATATGACTTCAAAGTACATACATCGCCTACATTTATTTATTTAAAAACGTAGGCGATGAACAAACTGTTTTCCTATTGGCTGTGAATGACGTAATGTAAGTGCTATGACGTGACAGAAGTGGGAGGTTGTTTTTATGGCTACTTTTGGCGCCAATCTATTCATTTAATTATTTACGAAAATAAAATATTATAATAAAAATCTTTACCAAGAAAAATATCGCATAAACTTTAATTTAAAGTACTTTTTGAAAAATGTGAATCAGGCTCATTCTTTGATTTACACTTCACTCAAATATATAAAACGTTACATTTTTATAAAGTAAAAATCTGGTGTGGCCAAGACAATACCTCCCGCCATTTACAGCCCGAGTAACAAAAAAGATTAAGTTACTCCTTATTTTTAGATTAGCAAATATTATTCTAATTTTGACAGTTTATTTCTTTAGATATAGTCTATTTTAATCCAAGTAACTACCTTTTTTAAACCCCTCAACAGGATTAAATCCCAATTACACAGGTTCACATTCATACACATCCATACCTTAGTGGGATTCGAACCCAGAGCCCCGAGCGCACTCATGACTTATGAGGCCTTGCTCTAAACATTGAGCCACCGGATATATAATAAAATGAAGATTAAATTTTAAATACCGGGATAGAATAGATTTCACTAATTCCAAAATGAGGATTAGCTTAAATATTTTTGTGAATCGTTAATTTTTATTAATCTCAATACATACCTACATATATATACTTATGCTGGAATCTGTATTGAATTCCTTTTCTATTTACTTTTTCTTTTTAAAACGTTACTAATATTATTTTGAAATGATTAGTTCTTTGATAGTGACATTTATCTGTCAGTTACATACATTTGAATAACTGCGTTTTGTTTGTTTAAAGCGTAGGCTCTGGGATTTAAATTATATATAATTTTTTTAATTTATCCATAAAATATATAGAAAAAGTATTAATGCAAATCTATAGAACATTTAATAATCTTTAATTTTTATAACATTAATCTCGAAAAAATAACATTTAAAGGTATTTTTCGAAGAAAAACTATTTTGAGCGTCTAGTATAATACCATTTCCGCTTATCCGATTTTCACCAAAATCTAATGGGCTCTTTCCATTATAGAAAAAGTTCGAAATACAAGGTTTCAAAATTTTCTGAAAAATAGTATTTGAGTTGGAGTGGAGGATCCACACACACATACAGACATCATCGTGAAAATGTTAAATTTGGATTCTAGGGACCTTAAAACGTCCTCATTTACCAAAATCTTGATATGCGATTTTTAGCACGATCCCTATACCTCCCTGACCAAGGGTAGCGGGAGGTAAAAAGACAAAACATATTTTTCATCTTGATATTACCAGTTACAAGATAGGCGTCGCCTATTATATAGAAATCATTGTACATTAAACATTAAACAAGGCTTTAAAGATTTGGGTATTTCCACTCTACCATCTTGTAAACTCCCTTTATGACATACATCCAAATTAAATTTCATATAAAATGGAGATTGCCACTATGCCACTGTTATAATATTAGATCTGCAACCTCATTGCGCAAACCTGCTTACAGGCTACAAAAGTCCATGAAATGTACATTGAATTTAGATTTGTATAATAAACTACCCGAAAAAGTAAAAAATATAAGTATTATTAAAAACTTTCTTATAAAATATGCGTTTTACAATATCGAAGAATAGTGGATCACGTTGAACTGAAAAATATTATGTAGGTAATACGAGCATAATAGTAGTCTGTGGTTACGTATTTGAGCAGGCATGTAATTAAAAACTCATTAACTGGCGCCAGTTCAGACTGGGCCTGAGGCAGTTTGTTGTTATGGAATTTGTTTATTAATATAAATGTTATTTATAGTCAAGGACAAAAGAGAAATTTGTGAAAGTATGAATATAAATGTTATTTATAGTCAAGAATATGAAAATTTTTGGTTCAGGGTTAGTCTTCGATTTGAAAATTTATTTCTAAATGTAATGAACTAATGAGTATGTCATTAGCAGATACTTAAATTGTATTGTGGATATTTTCTAATGACGTTAAGAAATTTAGTGTGCGATGAACTAGTCTTTTACTAGCAAATGATAATCATTTTTGAATGAGTATTTAAAATTTCCCCATTACCTGATGAAAACTAAATTGTAATGTCAGTAATGTGCATATTCGGGGTAACTATAATTATTTGAATGACGTGATGTTTAAACATTTGTGTGAATTTGTAAGGTACATGTTTTATTATTATTTCAATAAAAGTCAGTAATTGTTAATAAATATTTTATTTTGTAAATATAACAATGAATAAATATATTTTATACAATATACATAATTAATTTTATTTACATTCCTCCGCCTGTTTATTTTTTCATTTTTCAATCGTATGTTAATATAATAAAATTGTCAAAAATAAAAAATACACGTTATTCAGCTATACGTATATCGATAAAGTAACAGACTCAATTTTTCTGCAAGCATTCAAATTCTTGTGTCGTTAAAAATTATAAATATTATGTAACTTCTCAAGTGATTCATATCAAAACCAATATTACTATGAACAAATTATGTTCTTTTTTGTCTAGATCCCTTAATCATTTTAACCAAAGCAAAATACACATTAATCGCCTTACTAGATAAGATATCTTATAAAATATAATTTTCTAGCTAATAAGTTCTCTCTTTAAATATTAAAAAATTGACTTCTGTAGTAATTACATAAAAGTATTTTATTTGTGTTAGAAATTATTTAACAAAATAAGATTTTCTACTACTTGATAGGTACACTATAGACGAAAACTGTTATTGAAATTTGTAAACGACGTTAGCTGGTAAAACAAAATTATCAGCTGATAAAACCTTTGTCTAATTTCAAAACTGTACTCTCAAAACAGTATGAACTGATATTTCGGAAAATGTACTAATTAAAATTATAGTATTCCAACCTTATTTGAAATTATAAAATATATTTTTGAAAAAATATGTATATGTATGGTATTAATATTTAAAGTATTACCAAATGTTATATTGAAATGTTCTAATCATTAATTGGTTTTAAATGAGTGACAAATATTTTTAAAGAAAGTTAAATATTCATAAGTGTTTAAAGATTATGTTTCACTGTAAGTATATTTTGTGTCACTTTTTCTATCATTTTTCATTGAAATGTAATTGTTGAATTTATTTTAACTAAATATGCATTAGTTGTCAGAAAAAGTTCAATGTTCTGTACTCGTATTTTTGTAGTTATATAAAATCTGTACCTCAATACATATACACATACTAATTATCACAAGGGAATTTTACAAGCAACATATCAGCTGTATTGTTCCAATTGACAACCTTACTGACATCACATCGTTCCTAAGAATTTCGCTAATGACCTAGTCATTACCAAAACAAAGCAAAAGCCTTCGGTTTATCCAAAATTATGTTCATAGAAAGTTTAATTTTTCTATCGTTCCTAAATAAAATAAAATTGTTGATTGTATATATGTATATTTACAAAAGTATGGAACGTTAACAAGTAGTTATAAAATTCTCATGGGACCGTCAAAATTAGGTACTTACAAGATTCTTCTATTTCTGTTCCTGGTCATTATTGTATAGTTTATTTATTACATGGAATTAATGTATATACACTTTGAAATTTTAAGTGCTTAGCTAATGAATTGTTTTTAAAAATAACTTTACTAATGCCATCGTGTTTAACATAACAATACAAAATAATTTTATATCCATTATCTTATTTAAATATTAAATTTTTATGCATTATGTTGTATGAAATAAAATAACAAATCGTTGATCTGCTTCAGACATCAAATCCACAATTATTATTAATGAGGATCATTTCCATCGATTTTTGTCGGTAAACTTTTAACAAACTCTAGTCCTCTTATTAATTTTCTTGTGATAATTAGTTTATATTGTTAACATGAGTGGTACTTTATAATAATTTTGGAAAAATTTCTTGGCATTATGGAACTTGGCAAAATTTATTTAGTACAATAAGAGGAGTAGAGTTTGTTGAACGGTTACCGAAAACGATTTGTTATTTTAATTCATATAGCATAATGTGTAAATATTTAATACCTAAATAAGATACTGTTTATAAAATTATTTTGTTTTGTTGTAAATTTTAATTGTTTAAAAAATTTAGTTTTTCATAATCATGAAAATCCCGTACTATATTTTAATAGTATTAGGTGTACAGATGACCATAAAGTGTTAACAAAAAAAGAAAAAAGGACATTTAGTATTAAGTTTATGAAGCGCAGGTTAATAGGTGATGTAAATAGTGTACCATACGGTGTGAAAAAAGTAAAGTTTAGTTAGTTTTTATTTATTTATTTATTTATTTGTATATGAATTATTGTGTATGTATTCTAGCGTAAATTTTTAGTTTTATGTAAATTTACTTATGTATTTCATTGTTTATATATATCTTGTTATTATTTAAATAAATTCCTGTTATAAAATTATTTTATTCCGTTTCAATGAAATTATAGAAACTTTCCCTGATTTTTCAAATATTACAGATATAAATTTAGATAGAAAGTAGTGCTTTATTTTATTTTGTTTCAATGAAATTATAGAAAATTTCTTTGATTTTTCAAATATTACAAGCATAAATTTATATGGAAAGACAGTATAAGTATTGTGAAACAAAAACCTTTAGTATAAATTTATAGTGTTATTGTTAGATTATTAGAGTCAGTTTAATTATTTAATATGTAAATGAATAAAAAATTTATTTTAAATATCAGTAATTTTGTGAATATGAACTCGTCAATAAAATTATTCAAATACATTCCAAATATGTGTATAAATAAATTTACTAATAATTGATTTTTAATAACATTTTAATTACTTAATTTGTATATATATATATATATATATATATATATATATATATATATATATATATATGTATATATATAAATGGATCTGTAGTGTTTAACTGTCACTTTGCATTCCAAGTTTATGCTATTCACGTAAACCAGCAATATATTCAAGCATGGCATTGGTAAAAGATGCGAAAAATTACGTCGTCGAATCATCTGAGTGTTGGGATGATGAAGATTCTCCCCCTTATAAACCGTTGGAGAATATAGGAAACAAGATTATTATTCTTCAAAGAGAACTTTCCGTATGGAGGAAAGGAGAAGATGGCAAAATTTAAACACCGTGACAAGCCCACAAAGCAACAAACAGGCGGAGGAATGTAAATAAAATTATTAATGTATATTGTATAAAATATATTTATATATATTTACAAAATAAAATGTGTATTAACAATTACTGACTTTTATTGAAATAATAATAAAACATGTACCTTACAAATTCATCATTTTCATGTTGATTTTTATTGAACAAATTTATAAAATCATTGTGTTTATAAAAATTTATTCGAAATAACAAATACATTAAACAATAATAACCACAAACAGATGATGTGAAGTCTTGCAGAGTATATGTGTTGTAAGTCCACTTCTTTGTGTTTCTCTTAAGGAAGTCTCTATGTTGTTGTACATGTGGCGGTCGTCCATAACTATCAAAGTAAGTACCATATCCATCGCGATCAATAAAAATTGCTATCCAATGGGAACCAGGTAAAGTATCGGGGTCTGTATTAACTATAATGGCACATGGAAAATTAACATGCCGTGGTAAATTGTTAGCAGCATAAACACCATAGTCGCATGCATTTTTGAAATATTTTCTAAATATTCTTTGTATAAATGCAGCATTCATTTTGTTTTATTGATACAAATGCTTTCAACAAACTAAATTTGATTTCAGAGTTATATGATTATATATGTTTGCATAAGGGAGTACTAAATAAGACAATATATTAACATTTAAATATACATATATTATTATCATTATTTTAAAATACAAATATACTTTATTAACTACCATAATCTACAATTACATTTCTATTCTTATCAATTTCAATAATGTTATCAAATTCAGCGTATATCACACAATTTACTGTCTCTGTTAAAGAAGACTCAAAACCAACTTCGATTCGTAAAGAACCATGACGTGTCAAATTCCAGTGCGCCATTGAATTTGCTGAAAGGTCTGGAGTTAGATCAAATGCTGCTAAACAGTAACCATCTGGATAACTGGCTCTGTCGATCTCGTTCCCACGGTTTCCAAAGTGTATGCCTGTCCCGGAAAATAATGTATTGTACATTTGAATGTATGATTTTGTATCACCAAATGAAGGTTGTAAGGGCTTCGATGGTAGTTGCTGTCCATTTACACATAACAATAAGTAATTTATTTTAAAATTTTCAAAGTTAAAGGGATTAGTTTTGTAATCGCCGTTGAATGCCCTATTAGATACAAATCCAATTATGCATGTCTTAGGAAGCTGGCCTAAGAAAATATTATCCATAGATTTTCCTTGAATCCCCGCTGGGATGGTAACAGCTTTCACTTCGGCTCTAGTAATGGGATACTTAGCGGTAGAAAATTCCAATGCTTTATTATGAGCCAAATAAATACTTGGGTTTAATTTTACTCGTCGAACAAGTAATGTAGCTTCGTTAATTTGTACTTTGAAGTTGGTATCAGTTGCTAGCAAATTAAAACTATCCCTTGATCGAACTAGTCGTACTCTCATTTCAACGCCGTTAAGTAAAAATTTTTCTTGATTGAAAATATCCGCATGAAGATGGCCTATCATATCAACATTTTTACTCTTCTCAGTTAATTTTTGTCGCTTATTATATCCTGGATTAGCAGCTATATCTGTATAATCCATTTTTCCAGCTTGATCACTATACCATAAAGTTGAAGTAAGGTGTGATTCTTTAGCATCTTTTCCGTAATTTAATAAAGTTTCAATATATGCTCTGTAGGCGTAAGTATTGTTAGGCGGAGATACAAGTTTTTGATTTAAATATATGTCCACTTGACTAAAAATTGAATGAAGCCAGTTATTAATTGGTGCTACATTAGAACCGTCATCCAAGGCAGAATTATCAGATTTAACAATTTTTGCATTTATAAAAATCAGGGTTTGAGATAAATCCAGGTAATCCTCTCCATGGCCAGGTATTACAAATTCAATGGGTCCGTCTTCAGTGATGGAGGATAAAGGCTTATAATTTACCCATTGTCCATTTTCAATACTAGTCTGTGTAGGAGGTATAGCAAATAAATCTAATTCTGTTTTAATACATTCATAAGATTGAGCATGTAGAAATGCCATTTTAGTCAAATATGTCTGTCTGTCTAGAGCATTTCTTGTTCTTTACAGTACCACGTACAGTTTTAAAATGAGTAGGTTTCTTAGTCATTCGCTTCTTTTTATAACCAGCCCGCTGATTATTTTTTCAATTTTATCTTCAGCTTTACGTTTTAAATTGACCCCTGCTTCAGCAAGACGTTTCTTGAATGATTCTTTTGGTGACTGTTTTGTTGTCAAATCACCCAAAAAATTAAAGCCTGTGTTAACTGCTTCTTTACCAAGTGCCCCTACACCTTTCTTTATTAACGGAAAAATACTTCTAAACAATCCACTAAAAAAACTTCCTAGACCATGGCCCCTTTGAAATTGATTTCCTTTATATACAGCCCCCACACCATTTCCGGCCTGTATATTGTAATATTCCTGATATGGACAAGTTTTCATGATGATCGTCGGAAATGTAGTTTAACACTCAACGTTCCAAATTGAAATGGTGTTAGAAAACCATCATTGGTCCTTATATCTATTTCTATATTTGAAAATTCTCTTCTCAACACAGGGACAAAATGAGGCTGCGCATATGATATCATTTCATTAGATCCAAAAACATATTTATCAGTTTTAACGTGTACAATTCTTAACAACTGACTAACTACATCACCAACTAGCTGAGGTTCAATTATGTTACAATAAATAAATAACTGTGGAGAAATACCTAATATTAAATTAGGCAAATTAATTGAAGTTTCTTGCTTAAATATATCAGTAAATGGTGGGTAACCAAGTTGCAATGCTAGCCGAGGAGATAGTTTCAGGGAATGGACCTCTGTCTTTTCAAATTGTGCTGACACTCGTTTTTCTACTTTATCATAAGTAAATGTTACATATTTCTTAACTACTGTATCCTCATTCATTTGTTCTATTGACTTATCAAGACTTTTATTCATTTCATGTATTACTGCATCAATACTTTCGTAATTTTTTGTAGGTATTTTTGCATGTACAATATTTACTGGCGCATTTTCTTCTTGCTTTGTTTTTAACATCATTTTAACTTTATTTTCTCTTCCATTAACATTGTAGATCGAACAGGGATATATAATTTCTGACAGTGCAACCTCCCAAGAACCATTTAATTTTATATTCTGAGGCAGTTGTATAGTATAACTTGTGGTTTTATTATTAGGAAAATAGTGCATAAAACTATTACTAGGCAAAGTTATAAAAAATTCTTTCTCATTCATTATTTAATACACGAAGTGAATTTGCAGAAATCCGGGAATTAAACTTATCACTGTAACCTCTCCACTTGACAAGTAATTTCTTTCTGTTGCCTGTGCCTTTTGTTGCTAAGATTTTATCCACTTTATACATTGTATCAGATTCTATATAAACTCGCTGCAGCTCGGTTTTGTAGAAAGTGCCCTGTATGACTTCATTATTTAAATCTTTTAATTTATAAACAATAGGAATTCTGTTACTAATTGCAGTTATTTTAAATAATTCCTCACTCCAATTAGATTCGTATCCCTTTTCAAACATATTTTTATATTTGGATATACGTACAATATCACCAATTTTAAATTTTTGCTGATTATCTTTTATTTTTAGTTTATTTTTATTTTGAATTCTCCATATATCTAATATATTATTATCATTTACTTCACTAGGAGAGATTTTTATTGATCGATGTTTTGTTTTATTATAGGCAGAAACCAAATCCTGTAAAATATCGACATATCTATATGTATTTTTATAAGTAAAATAACGATACATTTTAGTTTTCAAAGTTCTGTTAAATCTTTCAACAAAACAAGCTTTTATATCGGAATTATGAGTCACATAAAATTTAACATCATTTTCCTTTAAAAATGAGCGTACTGATTTTGCTATGAATTCCGACCCCTTATCCGTCTGTAAGTAAATTGGTTTCCTCTCATTAAATATATTTTCAAATGCTTGAATAACCGAATAAAGTTTCTTATCTTTTAATGGAATAGCCCAAGCATACCTGCTAAAGACATCAATGACCGTTAAAATGTATTTGTAATTATCGTTGTATCGGCTTAATTTGCGCATATCATTCAGATCGGCTTGGAATAGATTATTTATATTTGAAACATTATATTTATTTCTTACAAAATGTTTTCGTACAGGTTTATGTAATGTATATGTATCCTGCGAGCTAATCCACTTTCGTATATCTTCCGCTTTATATCTACCTTTCATGGAATTTATAAGATTATCTACACCCGAAAATCCTGCTGGATTAGCCGTATCAAAATTAATTTTAGATAAACTTTTATCCATTTTACAATGTAAATCGTTTCCATTCAATTTTTTTAACTTTTGGTGTTTGAGGCGATTCGTCTTTTATATGATCACGTCTTCTTTTATTTTTCACAGGACTTTCATTGAGGGATATTGATGTAAAAAGCTTTTTTCTTCGAGGATTATTAATTAATTCTAATGGAATATTTATTTCTTTTAGTGTATTCAAAAAATGTTCCCAACCTTCAGGATTACTACGTTTTCTACGTCTTACAATATCCCCAACTAAATCTGATATATTTGAATTTGGAATTTGTTTTTCATGAATTGAAACTAGACCTTTTTCATTCCATGTAACTGTACCGTCTAACTTTAATTTTTCTAGTATCAGTTGAGCTTTTTCTCGATGAGATTTCGGGATAATATTTATTATATTTCTGGTATCGTCTTTCGTTTCTGAAGTTAGTTTTGGTTCTGAAATAATTTCCTGTTTGATCGGTCCTGCTACAGCGTCTTTCTTCTCTAAAGCTAATTTTGAATTTGAAGTAAATTCATGTTCGATAGGTAATTTAATAGGTTCTCTACTTTGTTTCTGAAAGTATAAATATCTTTGTAATATTTCTTGGTACTTTATCCATTTTTCATATTCTGATGATTTTAAATTTAGAATATTTTTCATGTCTTCATCTAACTGACTTGATATAGTTTGTTTTTCATTATTATTACTATGTAAGCGATTTAAATTTTCTGGTGATATTAATACCATTTTTCTAGCATGCTCCATTTTAATTTTTAAATAAGCTGCTTAGAACACTGGTTAACAAAGGTGCTAATAAAAATGGTAGGAATGCTCCGCCAGACTGAACTAACACTCGTTTTTTAGCTTTCCAACTATCGCCACGTTTTGTAAGTTTCCTTAAAATATTTTTATGTCTTACAAGTGAAGCTTGCTGTTTTTGACTGAGGGGAACTGTACCATGCAAAATATTATAAACACATTCACAAATGCATTTTACAGAGTTAGTCAGCGTTTTTTAATAACGCTAGCCTGTCCTTTGATTTCAATGTATGTAATGCCCGCAGAAATTCTGCATGGTTTATTACAGCGCTACTCATTGTTATGAAATAATTGTAGGCATGTGTTTGTTGCTGTATTTATACTTGTTTTTAGGTAAATACACATATGTAAAACCGTCATGTGACGTACGAAAACGCAGCCTATCAGGTGTGTTTTGTTTAAGATCGAAAATTAAATAATCGTGTGGTTCTGAAGTTGCATCGCTGTATGCTTCTTGTATAAATTTTACATTTTCCGGAAGTATTTGTCGTGACAGATGTAATATTTGCGCTTTGTCACGAGGATTTTTAAAATAAATTATATAATTTGCATTGAGGGATATGTCTCGTTGACCTTTTCCTTGGTGAAATAAATTTTGAGTAAGAAAAAACACAGACAAATTTTTATGATGTGACCATTTTGTAAATATATCAACAACTCGCTGATCTGCTTCAGACATTAAATCATCAATTATTATTAAATGAGGATAATTTCCATCTATGTTTTCGATATCAGGTAAGCCTTCAACAAAGTCTACATCTCTTATTGTGGTAAATAATTTTTGCCATGCTCCATAATGCCAAGATATTTTCTCAAATGTAGTATCACTCATGTCAATAATATTCATTAGAAAATGTTTAACAAAGTAAGATTTCCCACTGCCTGAGGGACCAGCTATTATAGCCGAAAACGGGTGTTGAAATTTACAGGACATGTTATCGGTATGGAGTAGGAAATAACACTAAATGTCATGAATTTATACTTCATATTTATTATAAAAGATATATACACAATAAACAAATTATTTTACACACAATATTATTAATAAAATTGAAAATTTTTGATTTATAAATTCTATTTATCTTTCGGCATATTCCATGGATATAAACTTCTACCAATCTTTTTTTCTATAAATGTTTTTGTTTGCAAACATACATGTCCAACTAAACTATGCCAATTCCTCGTTTTACACCAATCATCATAAAAATTATTTATTGCTCTTCTATCAGCTGCAATAATATCATTAAAACTTCTAGAATTAAAATAATCTAAGTCATGCTGTTCTGCGATTTCATCATCTCTATCCACAGGTTTACCACGGTTTAATTCATTTCCTGGGCCAAAATAAAAATGTTTTGGAAAATTCATGTTAATAAAATGCTACTAAATATGGTACTAACACTATAACTCTTAAACTACGACTGACATATTTCGTTAGCAGAAGAATATTTTATTATACATAAATTATTGGAGAAAACGACATATCCAAGGTTAAGTGAATCTAAAAATATGTTTCCAAAAAAATATTACCACGTAATTGAAGTTAATACGAAACTTACATTTATTAACTCAGGTAAACAAATATAACAGGTTTAACAAAGTAAGATTTCCCACTGCCTGAGGGATCAGCTATTATAGCCGAAAACGAATGTTGAAATTTACAGGATATGTTATCAGTATGGAGTAGGAAATAACACTAAATGTCATAAATTTATACTTCATATTTATTATAAAAGATTATATACATATACAACAAATATTAATTTTAAAATTTATATACAATTATCATTAAATAGGTACACATTATGCTTCAACAAACTCTATTAATCTAGCTTGTTTACCAGCACCACAATCTTTCATTCCAGTATATTTTATATTCCACTTTGTTACAGATTTCTTCAGCTGCGATACTTCATCCTCGCTTAACGTCGCGGGATAGAAGTGTTGTTTTGTTTCTAAGCCGACTGATGGCAGCACAGTCGAAAATTTGTGCATCTGGTTAATGTCTATGCGTCATTAGTGCAGCTGTAGCATGCAGCCAATCAGAACAGTGTAGCTTACGAGCTATTAATTACTTGAAAAGAAAGTCGGGATGGCCGGGGTGCTTGTTTCGTGGCAAACAAATTGATTAATTTCAATGAATTGCGTAAACAAATGACAAGGAAACATAAAACAATTATTACAACTCAAACATTTATTTGTAATAAAAAATGGAAATTTCCTCGTTTATGTTTGAAATTAATTTTTTTTAAAAAGTAGATACCATTATTTTGATCTATTGAGAGGAATAAATTCTAATGAGGTTCTCTACATTTAAAGCCCTTCTGAATTCTTCGCAAAACAATTTTTGGTAGTACGCACTTCTTATAAAAATTAATAAGGTGATCTCACATATGCTTTTCCCAAAATAAATTACTTCTTTCGATTTTAAAAATGAAAACAGGAGTTTCTTTGTTATTAAAAATGATGAAATAACAGATATCTTTTTTACAAATGTGTAATTGGCCTTGTATCTGAAATGAAATATGTTTATTTCTAGGCAATGAATTCAATGTTATATTATTTTCTATTATTTGATAATTATAATTATGCTTCAATTTCAATGTCATTTCACCGTTTTTCAATTCCATACAAAAATTTGGATTTTACATGCTTCCTCCAGAAATATTTTCTTGTCGCGTAGTGAACCTAAACACTTCACTTCAATGATAGCATTTTCATTAATTCCTAGACCTAAAGTGTTGTAAAATAAAATATTATCTATACTAATTTAATACATTTAAAATGTATATACATACAGATGCTCCACGATGACCTTACGCTATTATTATTTTAAAAACTCTTCAATATTTGTTACGAAATTTGGTTTCCAGGGGTTTTCCGCCATGCCCGTTTCTAAAAATATTTTGAAAGCAGTAGCACTTCCGGTTAAAGCGGAAGCAGCCCCTAACTTTCTTATGTAAATGGAATGATATATTTTTTATTTTACCATGGAATTCAGCAGAAAATTTTACATATGAAACATGATTAACCATTTCTGTCATAATTCAACTTTTTTTATTTTTGTAATTTCTACGTGAACGTAAAATTAGACCTCAAAAAAACTCAAGTTTCAACTTTCAACATGGGACATGATAAACAAGCTATCCCTATTTTCTAAAAAAGAATTCATTTTTCATTTAAATAATAAAAAATGGAGTGTTCCATTTAAAAAACTAGAGTTTTTTAAATTCTTGAATTTCATTTTTGCGTTGAAGAGAAATTACATTTTGCAAAAATTGTCGATTATTAATTTATATCACTAAACAAATCTGATGTGGCCAGCACATTACCGTCCGTCAGTTCTATGTATTTTGTACAAATTTCATACAGAAAGTTCCTTGCTAAAGATTATATTTCTTGTACTTTACCTTCCAGGAGTTGCATGTATTTTATGCAAATTCCATACAGAAAATTTATAGCAAAAGATCCTATATTTCCAGTAAAATTATAAGACAAACACACTATGTCAATTTCACTTGACACTGACACCTTTCAATCAAAATTTTCTTAATATAGTAGCTGTTTCCATAGCTATGGCTACTTTATAAAATTTAATTCCTTTATAATTTTTTAACTCTATATCCATTTAATATTAAGTATATAATGCAGTCAAATAATATAGAGAGTAACATATTCTTTAATATTTATAATAACACTAAATGTGAAAAAATGATATTTAACATAGTTTTTTCAAGAAAAACTTCAAATGACGGTACTTCGGATTGTCCAATTCTAACCAAAATCTAATGAGCTCTTCACATGGATGTAACGAAGAGAAATACGAAAGAATTATAATTTTTAGAATTGTAGTATGGAAGTTATCGTAGACGAAAATTTTGTTACACACACACACACACACACACACACACACACACATACACACACGCGCGCACACGCACACACACGCGCGCACACCCACACACACACACACACACACACACACACACACAGACACACACACACACACACACACACACACACACACGCACACACACATGCAGACATCAGCGTAAAAATAGTAAAATCGTATTCTAGGGACCCTAAAACGTGCTTATTCATCAATAACTCACCACCGAATTTTTTGACCAAAGACAGTACCTTCCTTACCTAAAGGTGACGGAAGGTAAAAAGCTTTCTTTATAAACCTGTTTTTACAGATTATAGAAATTCGATTAGATTTTTGAGATATTGAGTGATAAAGAAATAGTCGTTTTTAGACAAAAATCAAAAAAAGTTAAATTACGCCGGAAGTAGTTTATCGTGTTTACAGTGTTTTCACTGTTTCATATATAAAATTTCTGCTGAATTCGATGGTAAAATAAAAAATATGGCATTCCATTTAAAATAAGAAAGTTAGGGGCTACTTCCGATTAAACCGGAACTGCTACTGCTTTGAAAATATTTTGTTTGAAACTGGCATCTCAGAAAGTCCCTAGGTACCAAATTTCACTTTTTTACCTTTTTAAATTAACTTTCTTTGCTGTTTTATAGCTCTTTTGTTTCTTTTGCATTTTCCAAATTCAAACCCATTTTTCACAATTCAAATACAGATAATATAAATCCATGTAGTGCCGATTTTCCTAAAAGGCTGAATAAGCTGATTAGGCTGCAGAGCGGATACATATTATTTCACTATTTATCCCCTCTACGTAATCTAATAATCTAAGCTCCGCCCTAACTCCTCCTTATGTTCCGTTCCGACAGCTCAAATTTCATGCGGCACGTGGTGGCGAAAGAGTAAACTAAATTTGCCTATAAGTAACATTGGAAAAACGTTTCGGAGCACTCAGACGCTGTATTTTTCATTTTAAAAAAATAAAAAAAATATCGTGTGATTCTTGAGCCAAAGTTCTATATAGTGAATATAATTAATGTTCCATAAATTACCTGACAATTTATTTAAAAATGTTTTTAAAGTTACAGATTTAAGCATTGTTCAAATGTTGGCTTATTTTCTGAGAAATAAATCATATAATGTAAATTCTAAATATCTAGCTATATTCAGCATTTTCTTGTAATTCTTGTGATATAAAATTTTTAACCTAAAACTACTCCATACATGACTTGGGTGCATTTATGTAAAAAATAATCATTTCAGATTTTAATGAATTCAATATTTTTTTTCTCATCACTTGTATTATCTTCAATTTTTAAAAATGTGTTTTTGAAATAAACTATCTCTCCTTATTTACTCCTATTATTTTCATTTTGATATATTTTCACAGTTTTGAGGAAAAAAATTGAGAACATATCGCTAATTCAGTGTTTTGGCTGGCGCGCAGCCTTAAATCGTCAAACCTCGCGGGAAGATATACTATAAATTCTTCACATTCCACAATTATTTTTCTACCAAATGCTGTGTTAACAGCCTTAATATCATAGAGTTGATACACTTTATCCATATCCAAGTCAGATACTTTCTTTCGTGGTTTTATGTCATTCAACTGACCTCTACGATTTAGCTTTGAAAAGTCCATATCTATGAACTATGAACAAAATATAAACACTATATTTGCAATATAATCTTAGCTGAATTATAAACTAATCAACGTCGTCTCGTGTGCTAAGTAAAATGATATATGAAGTATGAAACATCGTTCTTTTATTTATATGTTTATACTTTCATAAATTTCTCTTTTGTCCTTGGTTATAAATAACATTTATATTAATAAACAAAATTACATTCTATGACTATAAATAACATTTATATTAATAAACAAAATTCCACAGCATCGCACACAAATTTTCTTAACATCATTAGAAAATATCCACAATACAATTTAAGTATCTGTTAATGACATAGTCATTAGTTCATTACATTTAAAAATAAAATGTCAAATCGAAGACTAACCCTGAACTCTGATGCAAAACCAAAAATTTTCCATTCTTGACTATAAATAACATTTATATTAATAAACAAATTCCATAACAACAAACTGCCTCAGGCCCAGTCTGAACTGGCGCCAATTAATGAGTTTTTAATTACATGCCTGCTCAAATACGTAACCACATACTACTATAATATTAAATTTTTTAAAAAATTGTTATTTATTATCCAGTCTATCGTTGCTCTTCCCAAAAAAACGTTATTCTTGCAATATATTATTACTATTTCAACTCGTATAAATAAACTAACTTTATACGTTCGTTAATAAATTTGAAATTATTGCCACACATATTTTTACTTTTAGGTTTGCCTTTTGGAACAAAGTATAACTATTATCGAATAGATGGAGACTGGTAAATGTACAAAAATTTCTTCTTTACCGACTCAGTCATAGTTATTCCTTTCAGTGCTCACTAGCGCTCGCCTCGGCGTAGAAACAAGTTAATCGGGGGTAACATTTCACCGTAATGTTTTTTACGCCGAGGCGAGCGCTAGTGGGCACTGAGAAGAATAACTATGGCTGAGTTGATAAAGTAGATTTTTTTTACATTTACTAGGCTCTATATCTATTCGATAATAGTCATACTTTGTTCCAAATCACAAACCCAAAAGTAAAAATATGTGGTGTGGTAATAATTTCAAATTTATTTACGAATGTAAAGTTATTTATACGAGATGAAATATTGGTATCATATTGCAATAATAACTTTTCTTGGAAAGAGTAATGATAGAATGAACAATAAATAAGAAATACCTATATAATATTATTCCCTAATTACATAATATTTTGTATTTACCGTCGGAAACTTTTATTATGAGCATATATTTATAGAGTGTAGAGTAAACGTTACATTTTCACAATTATTAAAAAGTTAATAATAGGTTTACCGTGTACATTATAATATAAATAATTTTCGTATGATGTTAAATGTATTATCGTTTTCTTACAATATTTGGTTTTCAGTGAATGTCTTGTTTCAGTTCAGCGTAATTCACTATTTTTCGATATTGTAAAAAACATGTTTTATAAGAAAGTTTTTAATATTTTTGAATGGTTTTTGATTCATATTGTTTTATTTTTTCGGGTATAGTTTATTATATAGATCTAAATTCAATGTACATATTTCATGGACTTTTGAAGCCTGTAAGCAGGTTTGCGCAATGAGTTTGCAGATCTAGTGTCACAAATCTCCATTTCAAATGAAATTTAACTTGGATTTATGTATTCCAAGAAGTGAGTTTAAAATATATATAGATGGTAGAGTCAAAATACCCAAATCTTTAAAATGATCTCTATATAATAGGCGACGCCTACCTTGTAATTTGTAATACCAAGATGAAAAATATGTTTTGTCCTTTTACTTTATAATAATAATAAATATTAATTTTAGAAACATATAAATAGTTATGAGCTTCAAGAGAAAATATATTAAAAAAAAAACAAAAGTCCGTAATTAGAATCGAAAAGCATACAATCACACAACACATCTGCACCTAATGCCGCTCGCCTGCCCGCTCCTAGCCGTTGCTCACATCGAGATCATTGCAGATAACAAGAATGTATGTTATAGACCATTTTAAAAATGTCCGCGACCTCTACGTGTTTATTTTTTGAACTAAAAACTTAGCGCCGTTAAATGTCGGCGTACGAGAAATGTCAAAAAGAATTTAAATAAGAAGTAAGTAAAATGTTTATGAAGAAAATTAAAATTTACCGGAATAAATGGAGTATATTCTTCAGTTATTTATAAATTATGTTAATATGATAGATTTGATGTAGTAACTTATTTTTTTAATTTAGATTATTCGCCTATCAGGAAAATATTTAGAATATTTATCTAGCGATGATTTCTTTCCAGTAATATTTAAATAAATTCAATTTCAACATATTTTATCAAATTTTTCAGTATCCATTGCTGTCTATTTATTCTACGTGATCCACTCTTTTCTTCCGTTCATATTTTGAGAAGAATGAAATCAAATGTTTTTTTAAAAAATTATTATTACAACCCAGTACGCTACGTATAGTATCAGTCATAATTACTATTATTAATTACTTTTCCAATGAAGAAACAAACAAATACTAACCAACAAAAATAATCGAATTCATATCGTAAACAGAGATGGGTATACGGCACTAACTTTTGTTATCTTTGTCTAAAATTTGCGCATGCGCATTGAATTTTTGAAATGGTCTATTCTCTCTCTGTCTGTCACAGCGACAGGCCGTTAGGGCCGCTGTGGGATAAAATTCAAGTTACACTTGAACAAAAATGGATGTTGTATAAATATCGGATCAAAAATATCGGTATTTTAAAACATCGATACATATTTACAAACAATATGAACTGATTTCCGACTTTTCACTCTTGAAAATAAAATAAAGTAAATATGCTTTCATATTTTGTAAAAGAGGAATCTTTAGACCAAATAAAAAATAAAGTTATTATTATTATTATTATTATTATTATTATTATTATTATTATGCTTTCATATTTTACAGTTAATAAAAAAAAACAACAATGTCGGTACCTATAATATACACAAATCTATAAACTTATTTTATTAAAAATCAAATGTAATCACTAACCACTGAATTTAAAACACATCTGAATCGCAACTATACAGAAATAAATATTTTGAACCGTTTCCCTTTTATTTTATTTCTTTGCATACTCAGTTATGGTGGAAGTATTTTCTCCAAACTAGGGTAGACATCATATAAACTGTGACGAAACATATGTAAGTAAAAGAAGGACACAGGAGAGTAGCGTGTCTATGATTAACAATTCTTGACATATTAGGAATGCATTTTTGAAAACATCGAGAGCAAATATCGAAAACAAATATCTATTTCGATCGATATTATCGAAAAAGATAAAATATCGAAAGCTAAATATCGATGTTTCTCAAACATCTATGTATCGTGCGCATCCCTAGTTGCACTATCCTGATCGTATGGTTTAGTTTGTGTTATATTCTTGCAATTATTGATACATTTATTATGAAATAAATCATTCTATTCCATACATAAACTCTTCTACCGTTATATTTAGGGTTTGTATCGAGTACAATATTGGTTTTTGATTTCTGCTTTTTACACATATTTTTGCTTATGTCTTTGGTTCATTTTGTTTTATCTTAGTATTCTATACGCTCTCGTACTAGTCTTTTCTTGGTTTTTGTTGATTGTTATTAATTGATTAAAGGATTTAAAAAAAAATGTAAAAATGGTTTTATAATGCTCTGTGCCAATATGCAAAAGTATGGCCAAATTTGCTAATGTTTTCAAATTTTCACGCGATAGTGCGATGCGAAAAAATAGATAAATGCAATACATCGATCAAATTTTAAAATTACAATATCCTCGGCAGTTTGCATTTTGACGAAAAATTTATTCTTCGTAAACATGAATCCATTGCGTCACATGATACACGTTTGGTTTTAAAAAGAAAATGTGTAAAATTGACGGATGACGCAATACTCACTGTATTTAAAAATCAGATATCATATTAATTTGTCAAAACAACAAAAGATAAAAATGCAGATATTCTCCGTGACAATATACAGGCTGTTCTGTAAGTTCATAGTATGATAAAGAGAATTGAATAAAGTTATAGGTAATCTGAAATATATTTTGCAAAATCTGTCAAGTTGTAAAAGTTACGGGACTGTAAAGCCGATAATTACGAACAAGCTATACTATTAAGTTAAAAACTATACTTATTCAATTAAGATTTAAAAATTAAGTTGTTCAATAATGCCTGTTACTTTTACTAATTAAGAATACACCGACATGCGTTTGGTTTACGGAGAAAGTGCTCCAAAACAGCGCCATTAATAAAAAGTGTTTATCCATATTTCGCTTCTGACTTCAAACCTTCAAGAATGACAAGTCTTGTTATTTTCACTCTAACTGATGTGAGTTTTAAATAATATTTTATTCAAATAAATAATTGTTATTGGTTTATCTTGAAGTGATTTTACAATTGCAACAAATACCTACCCTACATTAGAAAAGAAATAATTGCAGATTACGACACATTGCAACCGTGTTTATTAGTGGTAACGTATGCCACTTTACTTACATATTACTCCCTGTATTAAAGCGAAAAATTAACTTAAATATTAAAACATGAAAGTGATAAAATTGCAAATCAAATGCAATTCTTTTATGTACTACCAGATACGTATTTTATGATAACGTAACACCGACTAAATATTTTTATTTTATTTTGAAATATGATTATCTGCACAGGGTGTTAAAAAAGGGTAAAAAATGGATGGTATACATTTTAATGTACTGATTTTAAATCAAAAAGAATTTTTCCAGAATACAGAGAATTATTTCTTATTATTTATTATATTCTTCAAGTGTTCATTTTTAGTGCCACTAATCAACACAAAATTTTTATTCAAAATAATGATTTATCTAATCACGTGAATAGGAAATAAATAAATTCCTAATTATTTCTATTAAAAATTTCATGTTGAGGAGTGACACTAAAAATGTAGGTACACTTCAAGAATTAAATAAATAATAAGAAATAATTTTCCGACTTTTGGAAAAATTCATTTTGGGGGTATATGGACTATAATCGAATTTCAATATGTCATAAAATATAAAAATTAAACACTAGCGTCTCATTACTTTCATTATTATAATAAAAAAACTAACTAAACAAGTGTTTATAATAGTATTGTAATTAGTCAATATAATATTTTGGAGATGGGATATGTGACGCTATCAAGGTAGGATCGTGGAAGAAGACAGATAGACTGGGATGGAAAAAGGTAGTTATAGACCAGCGTCGTGATTGTTTTGGCATGTGGCAAGGCGACAGGTGGCTATAACTATCAATTTTCCTCTCAGTCTACATATCCCTTCCCCAAATTTTTAATAATAATTGTTTTCTCATAAACTACAAATAATTAATCGATTGAAAAAAATACGGGTATTTATTTTTTGTCTAGTATCATAATATTATATACGTTAAAATCAATTTTAGAAAAGTAGCATATAAAATTTCTATTTTATTTATTTATACAAGCTACAAAAGAAAATAATTTTCGCCTGTGCAGCACAGCTGTACAGTCGCACCCCTTGACCCCTGCCCTTGGATGCAAACACGTGCCCTGCGTATAGGACTGGGAGCAGATAGCCTATCGTTCCTCCCTGGCTCCCTGCTCTAGCCTTAGCCTTACTCCGTACTCGTCCGTAGCTTTGCCTCAGAAATTCAATGCTGAGTATGCAGATGATTAGCACTTTCATTATTGTTGCTATTATCATTCATTGATCTAATAAATACAAATGGATGGTGTCTTCCCTATACCCGTACACTCTGTGCTGTGTGGTTAACATTCGAGAGAGAGCGTAGAGTTAGTCACGTGGTCCGACTGGGGTCTACGCTGGGTAAGGGAACAGAGATAAAGTTGAATGAAATGAATACTTTAATAGTGTAATTAACAAATTAATATATTATTAACTGAACATTGTCTACTAAACCGCTTTATTATCAAATTAACAATAATACCTTTTATTTAGTTACTCTTTATATTCAAAAAATATATTAAATAATATACAGGAAATCAATATTGAATAAAAAAATATAAATACAAGACTATTCATTATTTATGTTCATTATAATTTTTACAATTTCATTTCAATATACGCGATTCAAGTTGAGCGAACTCTATCTGGTGAACAAATATCGCACTAATTATATGACGTCACAACGAGTATAGTTTCTTACACTCCGTAAGAAATAACGTTAGAATTTCAGACGAAATTTAAAAAATTCAGCAAGTATTTAATTTTATATTTATTGGTGATGATTGTGAACACTTCCTCTGTTTAATTATACAATAAAATTCGCGAGTATTCCTAGTATGTTGAGACATTGTATATTTTTAGAGAAATAAGGTTAAGTATAATGTTTGTAGTTGCTTGTTAAAATAATGACATAAATTTACTATAAATAAGTTAAAAACAACATGAATGCAATTTTAAATCGTTTAAGGATTAATTATATATTTGTAAATATTGTAGAAATATGGAATTTTCACCAAAACCAACGAAATCAAGTGTACTGTTGTGTTCCGAAATATCATTCCTAAAAATCGAGTAATCCCATCCTTTGTTTCACATATTTCCAAAACGTTAAATTTATAAATAAATATGGCATCGAAGAAATGATTGAGACACAAAGCATGGTAGATTAAATTCTTAATTGGAAAACGAGTTACAAATTCAATGCTTGTTCTTTACATTTTTGTAACCAAAATTACGCATATATTTGGTAGCTCTAAAACAATATAAATATATTCAATTTTATTATGTATTTACATTTAGGTTAATATATACATATTTATATTTAGGTTTTATATTTATATTTAGGTTAGTTTCCCGCCTTACACGAACAAGATGCTTTTTATTGCTAGTAAGCCAGAATTTATCAATTTTTCAGTAATTTCATGCGGATATTTATTTACGCCGCTGATTTGTGGGCATAATCCAAAGTGAAGTGTTTAATTTTTGTCATCTGATTGTGTATTACCATATACTAGCATATGTCCAGAATTCAATACTTCATCATCCTCACAAAAATTTCTGCTGCACGCAGAAGCATTTAAATAATTAAACACAACCTTTATTACCAGTCTCATTGCTAATAAACTATTAATTCATTAAATATATGTATTAAAACAGCAATACACGCACAAACTTTAATGCAGAAGTGAACGATAATTTGAAAACATACTCGTTGTGACGTCACGTCACGTGTTAAAAGTTGCGGGAAAAGTTAATTTGAATCGCCTATAGTCACTTTATGTCATTATTTTAAATGTTAAAGTGATGGCTAGTATGAGATTTCATACTGCAACTCTGTGTTAGTATGAAAAAAAAAACAATTTTTTAGCTTCGGATAAATTTATTGAAAATAAATATTACAAATTTAAGAAATAAACATATGTGCGAAAAACGCCCTCACATTGCAACTTGTTGCATAAATAATTATTATTAGCAAATTACAGAAAAACTTAGAAAAGGAATACTATAAAACCAAAAAATAAATTACTGAACCAATAAATGAATATAAATATTTATCTGTGGAATGAAATTCCGCCTTTTACAGCACGTTCCGCGCAGTGTTTGGTGGCTATTGTGCAAATTAATGGCAGCACTGGACTAGCGTATTTTCTGGAAGTGTGTATTGAAATACGTACACGTAGTATAGCGCGCTAGCATAAAGTGAACTAAATTTGCAGAATTTGTTAAGAAAATTGATAGTTCGCGCCAACACAAGTAACAGTGATAGGTCCATAAATAAAAATGCGTTCTGTTGTGTTATTAAAAGTAAAACAATCATGCATCGTTTGCCAAAAGATAAAATAGAAAGAAAGTTATGGTTAGACGAATTAAAATTTAAAAAAAATATACTCCAAACTCGCCATTTGTTTGTTCTCAGCATTTTGAGAAAATAGATTTCCTCAGAGAAAGTTATGATATTGGTAAGATTTTCGTGAAGCTTATAAATATCTAAAACTTGTTTATGTTAATTATTTGTAAATCAAATTTTCAGGAAAACGTAATATGAGGAGAATTTTGAGAAAAGGTGCAGTCCCAATAATATTTTCACCGAAGTACAAAATAAAAAAAATTTAATTAAATTTCACCTTACATAGTCAAAACAAAATGACCTGCCTCTAAATTAAATCACTTTTTCTCCCTCGTACACTTGCACCACGGCATCTTCATTCAGTTTTCAGCGTTTCTAATTTCCACAAATTATAATTATCTTTATCCGACATTCTCAAAAATTTTAAATAACCTCATAACAAAAGTTTGTACATAAACAAACGAAGGTGCAAAATGAACTATTACAAACTAATTAAAGTAAGAAGCTAATATTCAACAATAATATATATTGAATAGTTCACATGTTATAAAGTTATAACTTTGATGATACCAATTCAAATAATCCCGGGCGTCGTACGCTAGTCCATTGCTGCCATCTACGATAAGCTTTGCCCAAACGCTCCCATTATATGAACAACACACCTTAACCATTTTAATTTATAGTATAATAATACGTTTCTAGGCGGCAGTAGACCCTAGTCACGTGGTTCTCGCTCTGTCTTTATTGCACAATGTTAACCACAGACTATCCTTGTCTACTTTCCTTCCATTTACGAAGTATATATTAGTTCTATGTTATTATTAGAGAAATAATTACTTAATATCCAATATTAATTGAAACATAACGGGTGTCTACTTTTTTTCTCGGACAGGAAATTTAATGTTAAAATTTGTGCATGGATGAGTATTCAGTTTGTTGTTAAATTATTTCGTATGTACAAGTGTGATGTTTGAGGATGAGGGTTTTATTTAAAGTAAAACGCTGCTGCCAAAATGTCCATGTTTCTTTTCTACAGACCGACACACACACGTGCAAGTTACAACGTACAACCAATATATATATAAAAAACAATCATCCTTAAATATACAACCTGCGAGTCGAGTAAGTATTCCGCCTACTCTACACCTTCCCCTTTAATTTATTACCACTCAATCTGCAATCTATCCGGAATACGTACTTGACAGCGCGCAATTGTATTTGTAAGAGTATCATTAATTACAGGAGAGTTTACAATATTTTCATGACTACCTAATTTAACCTTATCACTATCGTTTAAATTTTCTTTCACCATATTGCCCTTATTTTCACTATTTTCACCCTTTTCACTATTTTCACACTTTTCACTATTTTCACGCTTTTTGCTATTACCATCTTCACCTTTGTTACCCTTTTGAGTGTTCGATTCTGTCGATTCATTGTCACTTTCGACATTAGAATTATTGTTTACAATGCCAGATTCGTTCGCTGATGTTGTTACTGAAGTATCACAGTCCACATCTGACCCTTGACTCCTGTCCATAAATTCAGTTGTGGACTGTTTTCTAATTTGATCTACATGTTTCTTAATTATTTCGCCAGTTTGACATTTTACTAAAAACGTTCTTTGCCCTAATATTTTTACAATTTTTCCTTGTCGCCATTTCGGCGTTTTTGACCTAAAATTGCGATACATTACCATATCATTTAGGCCTATCATTATTTGTCTTTCCCCCCTGTAATTATTTATTTGTTTCCTCTGCATTTTTTCAACTTTATCTCCCGTAGAGGGATGTAACAAATCTAATCTGCATAATAATTGTCTCCCCATTAATAATTTAGCAGGGGATTCACCTGTGGTACAATGAGGTGCATTCCTATAATTAAATAGGTATCTTTGAAGTTCACATTCAAATGAGTTTTACTGCTCGTCTGACTGGTTGATTTTAATAGCATTTTCTTAATATGACGTACGGCATTTTCAGCCAAACCATTAGTTGCTGGATGATAGGTTGCCCCAGTCAGGTGAACAATACCATTCATTTTTACAAATTCTTCGAACTCCTTAGAGGTGAACTGTGTTCCACAATCGCTTACGATTGTGTGTGGCAGCCCAAATCTTGCGAATACTTCACGTAATTTCGTTAGTGTTACAATACTGTTAGGATTTTTTACAATGAAGCATTCAACCCATTTACTGCTAGCATCAACTATTACTAACAAATAATAACCTCCGTACGGACCAAGGTAATCCAAATGTATTCTATTCCACGGGGTTTTAGGCCATTCCCAAGGAATTAAACAAGATTTATTTGGATTATCTTGGTATTCGGCACAAGCTTGACAATTTTTTGCCAATTTTTCAATATCATGTTTTAAAGTGGGCCACCACACAAAAGATCTAGCTATTGATTTCATTTTTACAATTCCATTATGGCTACTGTGTAATTCTTGTAAAACATACTTTGTGTGCTTAGGAGGGATAACCACTCTGTTCACCCACAATAGCACTCCTTGCTCTACACTTAGCTCGTTGCGTCTAGATTCGTACGGTAATATTTCTGGACTACATTTATGTTTAGGAGGCCAACCTTTTAGTACAAAACTTTTAATTTTACTTAATATTTTATCTTTATCTGTTTCTCTAGCAATATCTCTAGATTTAACAATAAATGGTGACGTATTCACAAAGAAATGTAAATCTATGTCTTCTTGTTCATAATAAGTTTCATCAACTTGTAACGGCTTTCTGGATAAAAAATCTGCCTGATTTTTATTTGAAGCTACATATGCAATTTCAAAATTAAATGCTGATAACGCCAAAGCCCAACGTTGCAATCTGTTTGCTGCCATAACAGGCAAACCCTTTTTAGAACCGAAAATAGTTAATAACGGTTTATGATCAGTTTTAATCAGAAATTTCTGACCGTACAAATATTGATAAAAATTTTTACATGCCCAATAAATAGCTAGGGCTTCCTTATGAATTTGTGAATACTTTTTCTCACTATTTATTAACGTTCTAGACGCAAAGGCTATCGGTTTTTCAGTCCCATTTCGCTCCACATGTGCCAACACTGCACCTAGCCCTTTCTCCGATGCATCTACAGTTAAAGTTATTAATTTTTGTGGGTCGAAAATAGTTAATAACGGTTTATGATCAGTTTTAATCAGAAATTTCTGACCGTACAAATATTGATAAAAATTTTTACATGCCCAATAAATAGCTAGGGCTTCCTTATGAATTTGTGAATACTTTTTCTCACTATTTATTAACGTTCTAGACGCAAAGGCTATCGGTTTTTCAGTCCCATTTCGCTCCACATGTGCCAACACTGCACCTAGCCCTTTCTCCGATGCATCTACAGTTAAAGTTATTGATTTTTGTGGGTCGAAAATAGTTAATAACGGTTTATGATCAGTTTTAATCAGAAATTTCTGACCGTACAAATATTGATAAAAATTTTTACATGCCCAATAAATAGCTAGGGCTTCCTTATGAATTTGTGAATACTTTTTCTCACTATTTATTAACGTTCTAGACGCAAAGGCTATCGGTTTTTCAGTCCCATTTCGCTCCACATGTGCCAACACTGCACCTAGCCCTTTCTCCGATGCATCTACAGTTAAAGTTATTGATTTTTGTGGGTCGAAAATAGTTAATAACGGTTTATGATCAGTTTTAATCAGAAATTTCTGACCGTACAAATATTGATAAAAATTTTTACATGCCCAATAAATAGCTAGGGCTTCCTTATGAATTTGTGAATACTTTTTCTCACTATTTATTAACGTTCTAGACGCAAAGGCTATCGGTTTTTCAGTCCCATTTCGCTCCACATGTGCCAACACTGCACCTAGCCCTTTCTCCGATGCATCTACAGTTAAAGTTATTGATTTTTGTGGGTCGAAAATAGTTAATAACGGTTTATGATCAGTTTTAATCAGAAATTTCTGACCGTACAAATATTGATAAAAATTTTTACATGCCCAATAAATAGCTAGGGCTTCCTTATGAATTTGTGAATACTTTTTCTCACTATTTATTAACGTTCTAGACGCAAAGGCTATCGGTTTTTCAGTCCCATTTCGCTCCACATGTGCCAACACTGCACCTAGCCCTTTCTCCGATGCATCTACAGTTAAAGTTATTGATTTTTGTGGGTCGAAAATAGTTAATAACGGTTTATGATCAGTTTTAATCAGAAATTTCTGACCGTACAAATATTGATAAAAAATTTTACATGCCCAATAAATAGCTAGGGCTTCCTTATGAATTTGTGAATACTTTTTCTCACTATTTATTAACGTTCTAGACGCAAAGGCTATCGGTTTTTCAGTCCCATTTCGCTCCATATGTGCCAACACTGCACCTAGCCCTTTCTCCGATGCATCTACAGTTAAAGTTATTGATTTTTGTGGGTCGAAATGTACCAAAACTTGTGCAGAACTTAATAAATTCTTTATTTCTACATATGCTTGCTTGCATTCTTTCGTCCAGCGCCAACTACGACCTTTTTTTAATAATTCATACAATGGATGCATAATTTTGGAACAATTTGGTACAAATTTACAGTAATAATTTACCATACCTAAAAATGATTGAAATTCTTTAGCATTTTTCGGTTCCCTACATTTAACTATTGCATTAATTTTCTCTGGAATAGTATGTAGGCCCTTTTTGTCTATGATATGCCCTAAATACGAAACAGATGTTTGCAAAAATGACCATTTTTCAGGATTAACTGTTAATCCACATTCTTGCAATCTTGCAAAAACGTTTTCTAATCGTTGTAAATGTTTTTCATCGTCCTCCGCAGTTACAACAATATCATCCAGAAAGACTACTACGCCCTCTAAATCTAAAAGGACCGTTTCCATGTACTTCTGGAAAATACTTGGAATCGATGCGATACCAAAAGGCGCTCTGCAGTACTGGTAAAGACCTTTATGTGTTGATATTGTTGTAATTTCTCGGGAATTTTTATCTAACAAAACTTGCTGATAAGCACTGGACAGATCTAATTTACTAAATTTTTGACCACCCTCTAATTTAACAAATAAATCCTCTATTCGGGGTAGGGGGTGTTTGTCAATTTCTATTTGCGGGTTCACTGTCACTTTGTAATCTCCACAAATTCTAACCTTTTTACCCGCATTTTTCAAGACTGGTACAATCGGTGTACCCCATTGTGAATATTTTACGGGCTTAATAATTTTTAATTTTTCTAACCGCTCCAATTCGTTTTCTACTATATAGTGATTTCATGGCAAATGGGATCGGTCTTGGTTTAAAAAATTTCGGTTTCGTATTTGGTTTTAAATTTATTTTCATAATATCTTTTGTAAAAGTACCCAATTGTTCCGTAAATATAGATGAGTATTTCTGTTTCAAAAACTCTAGGGTTTGGTTTGTCTCTAAAGTATTTAACGACATAAAATTGAAATTTAACTTTCGAAGCCAAATACGGCCTAATAATGGTCTAGCTCCATTTTTAATTACATACAAATCCAATTCTAAACTTTTATTGTCGTAGTGGACGCTGACCCTAAATTTCCCTTAAGGTTGAATCTCATTTCCCACATAATCTTTTAATATTATATTACATTTCGTCAATTTACAATTATTGAATTTTTCACTATATAATTTCTCGGGTATAGCCGTGATCGTGGCTCCAGTATCTACCTCAAATTTAATCGGAATATTATTTATTTCTAAAGTAACAACATAGCAATTCGAATCTGAATATAAATTAAACAGGCTGCCAAGATTTTCAAAAGACATATAGTGGTATCTGCTATTTTTCCCTTTAAACGCTCTACATACTGAAGCTAAATGTCCCTTTTTCTTGCAAATATTACATGAATATTCTTTGAAAAAACAATGTTCTTTCTTGTGGTTATTCTTACCACACACCGAGCACGTTTTGTCGGTGTTTCCTTTCCATGGTGTCGCGGGGGCCCTGCTGCTTGACTGCGGTCTGCTACGACTCCGGGCCAACTTGTGCAGCTCCTCGTCCTCCGGCTCCTCCTTGATGGCGATACCGTCTCGCCTCTGAGTTGTCATTTTGAACTGCTTGGCTTTTTCTCTGGACATGGCAATTTCTAACGCCTTCTCCTTGGTCAGCACCTTGGCATCTTCTTCGAACAATCGATCACGCATTGCACCTTTACCCAAACCTATAATAAACATGTCACGTATAGCTGTGTCTAGTATTGTTGCCGCAAACCCGCATTCAGTCGATAAGCTGGTTACTCGAGCCATCCACTCTTGAACGGACTCTTCATCTCGTTTCATGGCTCTGTAGAACTTGAAACGAGCAGTGAAATAGGATGTTGCAGATTTGAACCGTGTGTTGAACAGTTCTACCAGCTCGCTGTAGTTCTTCCCCTCTGGTAATTTTGGAGCACTCAAATCTTTCATCAATTTGTACGATTCTTCATTTAATTGGCTCAGCAGGAATGCACGTTTTATTTTTTCGTCCGTTATACTATTTGCTATAAATTTTTGCTCTAACTGAGCTAGATATATTGTCCAATCTGATACTTTATGATTGAACTCACGAAACGTGAACTGTGTGTAAAAATATGGATTACTCACGTGTCTATAGTGATTTTTACACATTCTTTTTAATTTGAAAAATACTTTTATCCTCGTCGCCACTGTGATGTTTGAGAATGAGGGTTTTATTTAAAGTAAAACGCTGCTGCCAAAATGTCCATGTTTCTTTTTCTACAGACCGACACACACACGTGCAAGTTACAACGTACAACCAATATATATAAAAAACAATCATCCTTAAATATGCAACCTGCGAGTCGAGTAAATATTCTGCCTACTCTACAACAAGTTAGAAGCAAAAGAAAATATGCGATTTAAGGCAATTATTAGAGTAGCATGACAAATGAGACAATAATAATCTTTTTTCTTTAAGCGTATTACTATATTCATATGCTACTGTACACACACTATAGAAGATATTCATTGTCATACTAGTACAAAAATGTTATTATTGTACTAGTAAAAAAATATTAGCGTGTTTATTCACCGCTGGCGGCGGCAGTCGCTACAGCATAGCAACACAGATCATATTTGAAAATTGTTATTTGACAGTTGTATCGTTTTTGGTTTGTAGTGCACACAGCCAGCTTTGGCTGAAATTGCAACTTCTACAATTAAAATTATTCCAGAAAAATGTCAAAACTTATTTGAAACATTTGAAGAAAAATTAGTAAATGTCATTCGGAGTAGAACGCCATTTTGTATTTTACCCAGCTTGCCTGACCTTGGCTAGCGCCTCGGCCGGCCGCAATAACTGAATTCGACACATAAAGACCGCTTTCTTCTCCTAATTATATACAAATGTTTGTTGTTTCTGATATATCTGACATTTTTTAAATTTTATTTTTATTAGAATAATAGGAAGATTTAATCTAGAAGTAAAAAAATCAATCACAGATTCTAATAATAACAATATCAAATGAAATATATGTCAGAAACATCAAACATATATTATTGTCTTATTTTTCAAGGCACTTTGATAATTGCCTTAATTCATGCATTTTCTTTTGCTTGTAACTCGTACATAAGAAACAAATTTAACAACAAATTTGATACTCATCGATGTACATTTTCATTCTGAACATTACACATTTTTTATAAAATTGATAGATAAAGCGATATCGCCAAATTAAAATATTAACAAAAAGTAGACACTTCGTATATACTTGCTGTACGCATTTTTCCCTTCAATTTTTTGTTATTGCTTGTTGTGTGGCCTACCCTGTTATCCGACCCACAAGGCGTCATATATATTTACAAAACTACTTTATTAATATAAATTTGTAATTTTTCCGTGGTTAGATAAAGCACAAACACGAAGTAAGCATATACGAGCCTATACCTACAATTTGAATTTAATAATTAATAAAATTTTACATTTTAATGAAAATAATTATTGGGAACTATTTATATTTTTTTTTGTATTCATAGTAACACTAATAATACCAATGACTAGTGGGTACCTATAGAACGTAATTTCTTTGGAAATTTCTAAAAAATTACCTACTTCTAATCTTTAAGTTAAAATATCGGCGTATAAATTTAATATATAAAACTAAATTAAACGTATGTACTTGTTATTCACTCCATTTTTTTTATTTTCCATGGAGTCACCGATTTCATTATAGTTCATCTATGCACCGCTAGGTCTACTCATAGCGCCACTTCCTGATATTTGACGAAAATACTTCCCGAATGTGTTTTAATTATCAATATCTTCTATATTAAACGATAAATATTTAAAATACTTGCCTAAGAAATACAAAAATTTGTACAGTACGCAATACTAAGCAAATTTTAGGAATAGAATTTCACAGACTTGAGAAAATAAATAAAATTTAACATTTTATTTTTTTTAAGTATGTTCCCGAAATTTCATTTTTGATTTTTTTTTATATGTTATGTACAATAATATTCTTCAAAACATATTAAAGTATGAACAAAATTGTAGGTTTAGTATAGAAGAAAAACATTAAAATGTACGAAAAAAGTAGGTTTTTTGGATTTTTAAAATTGTTCTCAAAAATCATTTTTCCTTACCCTGTTATAAATATTTACTGCAAATTTAATCGAAATTGTAGGTTTTGAACTGGAGATATATTCAAAATAATATTTAAAATATTATTTATTTAATCATACACACGCTAGATTAACTCTCTCACCTGAATCACCACAATATCGATGTTCTCACATTGAAATCTAGAAATAAAATGAAATAAAATACGTGAATACCAGTATCATTAAATGTAGCTCTTATCCAACAGCATCGGTTACGTACCTAAATAGCTAATTGGAGACAAAACATAATAAATTTAATAAAAATAATCTTACGCAAAATAATTACTGACATATATATATATATATATATATATATATATATATATATATATATATATATATATATATATATATATATATATATATATATATATATATATATATATATATAACAAAATACTAAGTTTAAATCCATTATATAAACAAAACTTCATATATAAAAAATTCTCTTCAACAGTTGTTTTAATTTTTATATAAAAAAGTATAATTTATATTGTAATTTCAACATGTATTTTTGTATTTTAGCTTAGCCTGATGATGGCACAAACAAGCCGAAATCGATCGCTAATCGAATAAACTTAAAAATCTATTCTGCTTTTTTCAATACCTAACCCTAATTTACTGTTACTAATATTAAACAATTATTAAAAACTAATTAAGACTAAAACTATAATTAACTAGATAACGCTGAAGGCCGCCACTCACTTGAGCGACGTGAAGCGAAGCGAAGAGAAGTTTTTTCATTTAATGTATTCTTATGTGAATAGTCGGCTCGTTGCTCTGCTCTTCGCTGCTCCAAAGTGCGCGTATGCACATAAGAATACATTGAATGAAAAAACTTCTCTTCGCCGCGCTTCGCTTCGGTCGCTGAAGTGCGCGTTGGCCTTAACACTAACACTATTTATTTAACCAATTAGCACTACTATTTATTTCCACGATATTACAAATTATTTATTTCACTACGCGTTCCAATCTTAGACTGCCGGTCTGTTGCAGACTCTTGTAGACTGTTTACGCGATATTTATATCACTATATACTTATATCACGTTTAACTGTCCGCCTACCGATCCCCACAGCGTCTATATACTCAACTGACTCAACAGCGTCTGTATATTCAACTGCTCGCACAGAAGTCACCTCTTTCACAACACTATCTGTCGTATGCCACAATTCTTCAGCATCACTGCAGAGTATTCACTTCCACTTGCCGTTACTGTCCCCATATACCTAGCTTCCCAGTGCTCTTCAACACTACCGAGTATTCTCTTTAACAGCCCAATATACCAGTAACTTCCCGAGTACCTACTCGACACCAACTGCATACGCTCACTACGATACTGCTGTGCTTCTCACTAACACTTTACTTTCTAACACACCATGTAATTAACTCTATGACTGTATGTAACTAACTTACTGCACTAATGTATTTGTCTCTCTGTCTTCACTAATGGAACTGAACTATGTAATTAACTCAGCTGACTATGTAAGTCCAACCCCCGATCACACAACTAATGTTGTGTGATCAGGGACTCAACTAAATTAACTGTGTCTCTCCAGCATAGCTACGTCCCTTTTATACAGCTGCCTTTATCTTCTAGAAAAGCTCTAGAACGTTCGACTGCATAATAACAATGAACATAAAAGGTTCAGGCGACCGGAAGAAATTAAACACGTTGTGGCCTGTTTGCCCACGTAGCCCGGCTGCTAGCGCGATTGTATCATCGCTATAAATAGACACTCGCTCGCTCGCAGCGCGGCTGCGACGGCGGGCGTTCCACGTTACATTATATCAAAATTATGCGAAACTGTCGAATGCAATTTCAAAACAGGTTTATAGATTGATTTGAAAACAGTTTCGGCGCATGTGCATTTGGCTGAAGTAAGTGACAGATCCTCTTCACTCCAAATTCTTCGTTTTGCCATTTTTCCAATTATTTTTCGTACTTTGTACCACGGCGCACTAAACCTATACAACTGTTTGTTTATTCGTACGTTACTAACACCAACTAACACAAAGCGACAGAAACGTTATGCTATGTACGCATGCGCAATATCGAAACTGAATTTTATGTGTTTACATGAGTAGTTTTGAAACTAGTTTTCAAGTCCAACCCATGAAATTTAGTTTCGGTTTGTGAGAACTCAAAACCGTTTTGACACTGTATACATGGCGTTTTCAAAACGGTTTGAAAACTGCATGTAAACTCAGTAATAAAGTAACATAAAATGAAAATGACGAAAGGTACTGTGCTGGCCACAACAGATTTTGAACCAAAGATATGAAAGAAAACTGTGGAGAATTTTATAAAAATCCTTTATTTACTTGTGTAGTACTACCAAATATTTCGTACACAAACCTAATTTAAACACTAAAATACATGTTCGTAGGCATTTTTAATAATTAACAGTTATTCATAATTTTCAGTGTTTTAATTACAAAACAAGTATAGTTGAGCCAAAAAGAAATACCACATTTCAAATCTTTATTGTAGCGACAATTTTCCGGCGAATATTGTCCTTGGAGACTTCAAGGTTTTGACGTTGAAAATATTTTTTTTTTCTTCAAGCGTTTTATAATATGCATATTATGCTACTGTACACACGCTATACAAGATATTCATTGTCTTACTAGTACAAAAATGTTATTGTTGTACTTGTAAAAAAATGTTAACTTCTTAGTTCATCGCTGGCGGTGGCAGTCGCCGCAGCAACACAGGCCATATTGAAAATTGTTATTTGACAGTTGCATCGTTTGTGTTTTGTAGTATACACAGCCAGCTTTGACTGAAATTGCAAATTCTACAAATAAGAAAAATTCCAAAAAATGTCAAAAAATATTTGAAACGCTTGAAGAAAAAATAGTATGTCATTCGGAGTAGAACGCCCTTTTTGTTTTACCCAGCTTGCCAGGCCTCGGCTAGCGCCAACTGCTGATGCCCTATCACTCACTTAAGAGTAGTCTGCTGCAAAAATTATTGTCTATCTTTGTCAGTTAGTGTAAGAATTTCCCTCCCGCTAGTTCCCCTTTTACGTTCTACGCCAATAAAATCAAAGCAATCCGGCGCTTGCGCAGAGATATTCTTACAGACAAGTGCAGCTAAATGCAGATATGTATGTCTGCACTCGTCCAATGTCAGTCTCACAAATCTCACTCCCACCAGCAGTATATTTTAGTTTTATAGGTATATTCTGGCGCCTCGGCCGCAATAGCTGGGTTCAGCACAAAAAGACCGCTTTCTACTTCTAATAACATATTTTGTTTGCTTCTTACTCGGACAAAAAAAATCTTTCAGCAACAAGTTAGTAATCATGGGATGCAATTCTTAATTCCAAACATTTTTTGCACTCACAATTTTGAGCTATGGAAACAACAATCACAATATTAAAATATAAACATCATATTCGGTGTTACAAATTTCAATACTACATCCGGTAAACTCTTTCTTGTGTTACAATGACATTTTTTTATCTTTTACTGTTTTCAAAAATTTAAGTTTGTAGTGTTTCATTTTGGCTTAATCTGTACAATACAAATACATCAAGTTGAATTACATAGTTTTATGACCGCTTGATATGTCTTTTGAGAGAAGAATTTCGTGCAAACGACTTCCCACACACAGAACAACGGTGATCCTTACTACCACTATGAGTCTTCATATGTGTGAATAGATGATGACTTAGTGTAAACAGTTTATTGCATATTGTACACTTGTATTCTTTTATTCCACTGTGTATTTTCATATGTTTAGATAGAGCACTACTTTGTGTGAATTATTTATTGCATATTGTATATTTATGATTTTTTATTCCATTGTGTATATCCATATGGGTTTTTAAATGAGCACTTTTTCTAAATTGTTTATTGCAAATTGTACATTTATAGTTTTTTATTCCATTGTGTATATCCATGTGTTTTTTAAAATAAGCAATTTGTTTATATTGTTTATTGCAAATTGTACATTTATAATCTTTCACTTCACTATGAATGGTCACATGATCTTTTAAATTAGAGCTTTTTGTAAATGATTCATTACACGTGAGGCACTGATATTTCTCATATTCTTCATTATTATCAGTTACACATTCTTCTTTCTTTATACTTTGCAATAGACTTTCATACAAATTACAATCTTGGATTATTTCTTCCAGCGGTTCTTCTTTAATAAAAATTTCTTCAAACTTTTGCTGATAATTTGTTATTATCGCTGTATGTTGGTCTTTTGCATCAGCGTTAACCGGGTGTAGTTGAGTATCCATGAATGCCTCTTGATTAATTACTAAATGACTGAAGATTTGTTCCACACCATAAATTGTTTTCAAAGAAATGAAGAATTCCACAAAAACTTTATTTATGTATTGCACTATTTCAAGTGGCCTATACAAATATTCTGATGTCTTTCACCTGTGTGAAAACAGCAACGGCAACGATCAAAAGGGTGCAGCAACGAGTAAACGAACGCGCACCGTTACACAAAGTCGTGCGCAATATCACTAAACCAGCAACCTGCCAGCAACGGAAACTAGTATTGATAATACGTGTAGTACTGAAGACAAAATAATTTGTTATTTAAACGTGTGTATTGCTTTGATTTTTGAAATAAATATAAACAATAGTCTCAATTACATAACATGTTATACGTTACGAGGCGCAGGGGTAGAATTTTTGTAGGGAATTAGGTAGGTATAGTACAATTCAGAATTTTAATAAATATTTTTTTTTCATTAATTAGAAATTGCTCCCAATTCAAATTTCCACAGTATAATTGGAAGGGTGTCTGTTTGTTATATTACCCAACCGCTAAGTGTTACGAGCCGTAGGTGTTAATTTATAAGCCATTGACTGCAAACATACCTTCCGCGGTAAATAAATATTTTTTTTTCATTAATTAGTACTTGCTCCCTTGTCAAGTTTCTACAATATAATTGGAGGGGTGTCTGTTTGCTATATTACACAACCACTAAGTGTTACGAGCCGTAGGTGTTAATTTATAAGCCATTGACTGCAGACATACCTTCCGCGGTAAATAAATAATTTTTTTTTTTCATTAATTAGTACTTGCTCCCTTGTCAAGTTTCTACAATATAATTGGAAGGGTGACTGTTTGCTATATTACACAACCACTAAGTGTTACGAGCCGTAGGTGTTAATTTATAAGCCATTAACTGCAGACATACCTTCCGCGGTAAATAAATATTTTTTTCCTTAATTAGTACTTGCTCCCATATCAAATTTCTACAATATAATTGGAAGGGTGTCTGTTTGCTATATTACCCAACCGCTAAGTGTTACGCGCCGTAGGGGTTGATTTATAAGCCATTAACTGCAGACATACCTTCCGCGGTAATTTTTTTTTTTTCATTAATTAATACTTGCTCCCATATCAAATTTATACAATATAATTGGAAGGGTGTCTGTTTGCTATATTACCCAACCGCTAAGTGTTACGCGCCGTAGGGGTTGATTTATAAGCCATTAACTGCAGACATACTTTCCGCGGTAAATATATATTTTTTTCATTAATTAATACTTGCTCCCATATCAAATTTCTACAATATAATTGGAAGGGTGTCTGTTTGCTATATTACCCAACCGCTAAGTGTTACGCGCCGTAGGGGTTGATTTATAAGCCATTAACTGCAGACATACCTTCCGCGGTAATTTATTTTTTTTCATTAATTAATACTTGCTCCCATATCAAATTTATACAATATAATTGGAAGGGTGTCTGTTTGCTATATTACCCAACCGCTAAGTGTTACGCGCCGTAGGGGTTGATTTATAAGCCATTAACTGCAGACATACTTTCCGCGGTAAATATATATTTTTTTCATTAATTAATACTTGCTCCCATATCAAATTTCTACAATATAATTGGAAGGGTGTCTGTTTGCTATATTACCCAACCGCTAAGTGTTACGCGCCGTAGGGGTTGATTTATAAGCCATTAACTGCAGACATACCTTCCGCGGTAAATTTTTTTTTTCATTAATTAATACTTGCTCCCATATCAAATTTATACAATATAATTGGAAGGGTGTCTGTTTGCTATATTACCCAACCGCTAAGTGTTACGCGCCGTAGGGGTTGATTTATAAGCCATTAACTGCAGACATACTTTCCGCGGTAAATATTTTTTTTTTCATTAATTAATACTTGCTCCCATGTCAAATTTCTACAATATAATTGAAAGGGTGTCTGTTTGCTATATTACCCAACCGCTAAGTGTTACGCGACGTAGGGGTTGATTTATAAGCCATTAACTGCAGACATACCTTCCGCGGTAAATATTTTTTTTTTCATTAATTAATACTTGCTCCCATATCAAATTTATACAATATAATTGGAAGGGTGTCTGTTTGCTATATTACCCAACCGCTAAGTGTTACGCGCCGTAGGGGTTGATTTATAAGCCATTAACTGCAGACATACCTTCCGCGGTAAATAATTTTTTTTTCATTAATTAATACTTGCTCCCATATCAAATTTATACAATATAATTGGAAGGGTGTCTGTTTGCTATATTACCCAAACGCTAAGTGTTACGCGCCGTAGGGGTTGATTTATGAACCATTAACTGCAGACATACCTTCCGCGGTATTAAATTTTTTTTCCTTAATTAGTACTTGCTCCCATATCAAATTTCTACAATATAATTGGAAGGGTGTCTGTTTGCTATATTACCCAACCGCTAAGTGTTACGCGCCGTAGGGGTTGATTTATAAGCCATTAACTGCAGACATACCTTCCGCGGTAATTTATTTTTTTTCATTAATTAATACTTGCTCCCATATCAAATTTATACAATATAATTGGAAGGGTGTCTGTTTGCTATATTACCCAACCGCTAAGTGTTACGCGCCGTAGGGGTTGATTTATAAGCCATTAACTGCAGACATACTTTCCGCGGTAAATATATATTTTTTTCATTAATTAATACTTGCTCCCATATCAAATTTCTACAATATAATTGGAAGGGTGTCTGTTTCCTATATTACCCAACCGCTAAGTGTTACGCGCCGTAGGGGTTGATTTATAAGCCATTAACTGCAGACATACCTTCCGCGGTAAATTTTTTTTTTCATTAATTAATACTTGCTCCCATATCAAATTTATACAATATAATTGGAAGGGTGTCTGTTTGCTATATTACCCAACCGCTAAGTGTTACGCGCCGTAGGGGTTGATTTATAAGCCATTAACTGCAGACATACTTTCCGCGGTAAATATTTTTTTTTTCATTAATTAATACTTGCTCCCATGTCAAATTTCTACAATATAATTGAAAGGGTGTCTGTTTGCTATATTACCCAACCGCTAAGTGTTACGCGACGTAGGGGTTGATTTATAAGCCATTAACTGCAGACATACCTTCCGCGGTAAATATTTTTTTTTTCATTAATTAATACTTGCTCCCATATCAAATTTATACAATATAATTGGAAGGGTGTCTGTTTGCTATATTACCCAACCGCTAAGTGTTACGCGCCGTAGGGGTTGATTTATAAGCCATTAACTGCAGACATACCTTCCGCGGTAAATAATTTTTTTTTCATTAATTAATACTTGCTCCCATATCAAATTTATACAATATAATTGGAAGGGTGTCTGTTTGCTATATTACCCAAACGCTAAGTGTTACGCGCCGTAGGGGTTGATTTATGAACCATTAACTGCAGACATACCTTCCGCGGTATTAAATTTTTTTTCCTTAATTAGTACTTGCTCCCATATCAAATTTCTACAATATAATTGGAAGGGTGTCTGTTTGCTATATTACCCAACCGCTAAGTGTTACGCGCCGTAGGGGTTGATTTATAAGCCATTAACTGCAGACATACTTTCCGCGGTAAATATATATTTTTTTCATTAATTAATACTTGCTCCCATATCAAATTTCTACAATATAATTGGAAGGGTGTCTGTTTGCTATATTACCCAACCGCTAAGTGTTACGCGCCGTAGGGGTTGATTTATAAGCCATTAACTGCAGACATACCTTCCGCGGTAAATTTTTTTTTTCATTAATTAATACTTGCTCCCATATCAAATTTATACAATATAATTGGAAGGGTGTCTGTTTGCTATATTACCCAACCGCTAAGTGTTACGCGCCGTAGGGGTTGATTTATAAGCCATTAACTGCAGACATACTTTCCGCGGTAAATATTTTTTTTTTTCATTAATTAATACTTGCTCCCATGTCAAATTTCTACAATATAATTGAAAGGGTGTCTGTTTGCTATATTACCCAACCGCTAAGTGTTACGCGACGTAGGGGTTGATTTATAAGCCATTAACTGCAGACATACCTTCCGCGGTAAATATTTTTTTTTTCATTAATTAATACTTGCTCCCATATCAAATTTATACAATATAATTGGAAGGGTGTCTGTTTGCTATATTACCCAACCGCTAAGTGTTACGCGCCGTAGGGGTTGATTTATAAGCCATTAACTGCAGACATACCTTCCGCGGTAAATAATTTTTTTTTTCATTAATTAATACTTGCTCCCATATCAAATTTATACAATATAATTGGAAGGGTGTCTGTTTGCTATATTACCCAACCGCTAAGTGTTACGCGCCGTAGGGGTTGATTTATGAGCCATTAACTGCAGACATACCTTCCGCGGTATTAAATTTTTTTTTCCTTAATTAGTACTTGCTCCCATATCAAATTTCTACAATATAATTGGAAGGGTGTCTGTTTGCTATATTACCCAACCGCTAAGTGTTACGCGACGTAGGGGTTGATTTATAAGCCATTAACTGCAGACATATCTTCCGCGGTAATTATTTTTTTTTCATTAATTAATACTTGCTCCCATATCAAATTTATACAATATAATTGGAAGGGTGTCTGTTTGCTATATTACCCAACCGCTAAGTGTTACGCGCCGTAGGGGTTGATTTATAAGCCATTAACTGCAGACATACCTTCCGCGGTAAATAATTTTTTTTTCATTAATTAATACTTGCTCCCATATCAAATTTATACAATATAATTGGACGGGTGTCTGTTTGCTATATTACCCAACCGCTAAGTGTTACGCGCCGTAGGGGTTGATTTATGAGCCATTAACTGCAGACATACCTTCCGCGGTATTAAATTTTTTTTTCCTTAATTAGTACTTGCTTCCATATCAAATTTCTACAATATAATTGGAAGGGTGTCTGTTTACTATATTACCCAACCGCTAAGTGTTACGCGACGTAGGGGTTGATTTATAAGCCATTAACTGCAGACATACCTTCCGCGGTAATTTTTTTACCTTCCGTCACCTTTAGGTAAGGAAGGTATTGTCTTTGGTCAAAAAATTCGATGATGAGTTTTTAATCAATAAGCACGTTTTAGGGTCCCTAGAATACGAATTTACTATTTTTACGATGATGTCTGTATGTGTGTGTGTGCGTGTGTGTGTGTGGATGTGTGTGTGTGTGGATGTGTGTGTGTGTGTGTGTGTAACAAAATTTCGTCTGCGATAACTCTAATACTACAGTTACAAAAATTATAATTTTTTCGTATACTTCTTCGTTACATCCATATGAAGAGCTGATTAGATTTTGGTTACAATTGGTCAACCGGAAGTACAATTATTTGAAGATTTTAACAGTTTTTCTTGAAAAAACTATGTTAAATATAATTTTTTCACATTTGATGTTATTATAAATATTAAAGAATAATTTATTCTCTATACGATTTGACTGCATTATATACTTAATATTAAATGGATATAGAGTTAAAAAATTATATAGAAATTAAATTTCATAAAGTAGCCACAGCTATGGAAACAGCTACTATATAAAGAAAATTCTGATTGAAATATGTCAGTGTCAAGTGAAATTAATATAGTGTGTGTCTTATAATTTTACTGGAAATATAGGATCTTTTGCTTTCTGTATGCGGCATTTGTATAAAATACATACAACTGCTTTAAGGTAATGTACAAGAAATAATAATAATAAATCTTTTATTTCTGCAGATACATTAAACTGTATATAGAAAACGTCACAAAATAATAATTTAAGACGTAAATTTTCTGTATGAAATTTGCATAAAATACATGCAGCTGCCGGAAGGTAATGTACAAGAAATAGAATATTTAGCAAGGAACTTTCCGTATGAAATTTGTACAAAACACATAGAACTGACGGAAGGTAATGTGCTGGTCACATCAGATTTTTTTTTTCATTAATTAATACTTGCTCCCATATCAAATTTATACAATATAATTGGAAGGGTGTCTGTTTGCTATATTACCCAACCGCTAAGTGTTACGCGCCGTAGGGGTTGATTTATGAGCCATTAACTGCAGACATACCTTCCGCGGTATTAAAATTTTTTTTTCCTTAATTAGTACTTGCTCCCATTTCAAATTTCTACAATATAATTGGAAGGGTGTCTGTTTGCTATATTACCCAACCACTAAGTGTTACGAACCGTAGGGGTTGGTTTATAAGCCATTAACTGCAGACATACCTTCCGCGGTAAATAAATATTTTTTTTCCTTAATTAGTACTTGCTCCCATATCAAATTTCTACAATATAATTGGAAGGGTGTCAGTTTGCTATATTACCCAACCGATAAGTGTTACGCGCCGTAGGGGTTGATTTATAAGCCATTAACTGCAGACATACCTTCCGCGGTAAATAATTTTATTTTTCATTTATTAATACTTGCTCCCATATTAAATTTATACAATATAATTGGAAGGGTGTCTGTTTGCTATATTACCCAACCGCTAAGTCTTACGCGCCGTAGGGGTTGATTTATAGGCCATTAACTGCAGACATAACTTCCGCGGTAAATTATTTATTTTTTCATTAATTAATACTTGCTCCCATATCAAATTTCTACAATATAATTGGAAGGGTGTCTGTTTGCTATATTACCCAACCACTAAGTGTTACGAACCGTAGGGGTTGGTTTATAAGCCATTAACTGCAGACATACCTTCCGCTGTAAATAAATATTTTTTTTTCCTTAATTAGTACTTACTCCCATATCAAATTTCTACAATATAATTGGAAGGGTGTCTTTTTGCTATATTACCCAACCGATAAGTGTTACGCGCCGTAGGGGTTGATTTATAAGCCATTAACTGCAGACATACCTTCCGCGGTAAATAATTTTATTTTTCATTAATTAATATTTGCTGCCATATAAAATTTATACAATATAATTGGAAGGGCGTCTGTTTGCTATATTACCCAACCGCTAAGTGTTACGCGCCGTAGGGGTTGATTTATAAGCCATTAACTGCAGACATACCTTCCGCGGTAAATAATTTTTTTTTTCATTAATTAATACTTGCTCCCATATCAAATTTATACAATATAATTGGAAGGGTGTCTGTTTGCTATACTACCCAACCACTGAGTGTTGCTCCCATGTCAAATTTCCACAGTATAATAACTCCATCGCCCTATTGTGAATTACATAATCTCATGCACATATGATTTATCTAAATATTTGGACAATCTCCTATGACCATACATTGGAAATTCAACATCATATGTGTTATTTATAGTTTTTCTAATAATGTTATTAGGGGTGAATTGTAAATGTTCACATTACCTGACCTACCTTCACAATTCACCCCTTATGAACATTCTAGGAAAAGCTGTAAATTAGACAACCTCCCTTCACAATTCACCCAATAACATTTCAGAAAATTGTTTATTTAATAAATTATTCAAACCCCTTAGATGCCCTGTGTATATGTACTAGCTAGTCGTAGTTTCAAAAAATAGTTGCGAGCGGGCTCCCGAACTTGTGATTAGCTTTTAATATTTTCTCATCCTCATTGCATAAGTTGTTTTGTTCTTTACGACAAAAACCGCATATTGCATTATTTTTATTCTTCGTCTGTGCAAATAAAGTGTAATAAGTGGTTTATACATTTTAAAATCATTTTATATTGCGTTGCAGTTACGGGTAAGTAAACATTTTTTTTTTTATAATTTGCTAATACTATCATGACTTCCCTAATATATTCCTATTACTATATTTTAGTTCATTTTCAATATGCCTAAAATCAAAGGTAATAAGAAGAGATGGCCTTCGAAAATTAAAAAGAAAGGACAAGTAAAGAAAAAAATTTGTCGAAATGGAAGGAATGTTTCAGCGGTACAAGAAGCATCTACGGAAAAACTAACTAATAATTTTTATTTGTGTATCGAATTCGAATGACGTTTTTATTTATTAGGTATTGTTTCTGACGGTAATTTAATAGAAGTTAAATGTTTACTAAAAAATATCCCAAGAAGGTTGGACAATAAAAGAAGCGGTCAGATCTAAAAAAACCTGTTTAGAAATATTACAAAATGAAATTAAATTGAAGAAGAATCATGACTATTTCCATCAGGAACGAATAAATTCAAAGAACTTTTTTTAAAAATTTTACTGAGTTATAAATAACATTGTAATAATAAATTACTATTTCAGATTCAAGGCCAATTAAATATTTGTAAGAAAGATATGTGCTATTTTGTAATATATGTCAATGACAATACTGAACTATATGTAGAAAAAGTTTATCGCGACATAAATTTGTGGGAAGTAGAAATGTTACCAAAGTTAAAGAAATTTTACGAGGATTGTATTATGCCAGTAATTGTTCATAGACGAAGTACCGAAAGGATTAAAATGTTTGGACCCTCCATATATAAAAAAAGATTTTGAGAGAATATAGATAAAAGATGTAGTTTTTTTTTTAATTATATATTATTATGTAACTTGAAAGTAGAATATATTAGAAATATACTGTAATATTCTATAATCCTCTTTTTCCTTTGCAGTCAGGAATCTTACACAAATAAATTAATGTATTGTATTTTTAAATAGGTACAACCTCCCCGTAGCGATTCACATTCACACTGAAATGTTTTTTTTTATTTTATTCCATGTTTATTTTTCAATGTATCTACACTAAGTAGGTATATATTTACAGTAAATATTTATTTCAAATGAAATTATATATTCATGAGTTCAACAATTTTTTTTAATAACACAATACAAATAGTAAATTTTGTTTGAGAATATTTTTGACGGTGCAATTCAGGAGCTATGTGTTTATTATTTCGATATGCTCTGCGACGATTTCTTATCTCAAGCGCTACTGCTTGGACAGAATTTAGAAGTTAGTTTCGATGTTATTGAAACCTTTGCAAGTAGCGAGCGTCGATGCTACCGCCGCACAGCGGAATAGTTTGTCAAGCCCAATTGGACGGCAGCCTTAATAGTTATTGCTCCCAGTTGAAAGTTTCACAAAGTTTTACAAGCCGTAGGGGTTGATTTATATGCCAATCTGTGCAGTAATATGTTTCGCGGAGAATATATATTTTTTCTTTAATTAGTAATTGCTCCCAGGTCAAATTTTCACAGCGTAATACGAAGGGCGTCTATTTGCTATATTACTCAGCCACTAAGTGTTACGAACAGTATGGGTTGATTTTTAACCAATGAAGTGTGGGAGGACATATTCAAGTATAACAGACTTGTCCCGAGATTGTATAATCGAGTCTTAAAAGAGAAATTCAAAACTGTTAGTAACAAATTCAAGGGCAAAGTTTTGCCGGTTGGTTCGCAAAATATTACGAAATTAGCCGTTGCAAATTATTCTATGTGTACTTACAAAGAGGGAAGTTTTTTTTAACGAAAGAAGAGTGGGAAGATATATTCAAGAATAACAGACTTATCCCGGGATTGTATAATCTAGTTTTAAAAGAGAAATTCAAAAGTGTGAACAACACGTGCATATTAAATATAAAAAATGTGAGATATGTTTCAAATGCTATAAGAATTTATGGTTATTGCAAAAATGGAGAATGTAAGGAATTTAAATTAACGCTTTTTATTAAATCAAAAAAAGTTATTGTTTATAGCTCTTCTCAAAATTATAGCCACCACAACAAAATAACAAGATATGTAAAAGGAGTAGAAAGAAAAATTTTACAGAAATCTTTGAAATCAAAGAAACCATCTTTTGTCCGAGAATCGGTAATATTAAAATCATCCCCAAATGTCATCAAGCGAGGTAATCTCCAGAACATTAAATCAGATTGTGTTTTCCGCAAAATTAGATCTGAAGCTTTGAGTATTAATGATACAAATGATGATGACATATTTGATATAATATTAATGCGACGTGATGGTAATGCTGGCTACATTCAAAATGTGGCAGAACCTTTATACGTTCACATTTAAAGTGCAGAGCAATTAGAAATATTAAAACATGGAAACACTTCCCCTGTTATACACTTGGATGCAACAGGATCTGTAGTACGCCCTACAAAAGATTTGAAAAAACGAATTTATTATTATGCAGGCGTTATTCAATTGGAATGTAATGAAAGAGTGTGCCCAGTGTTGGAAATGATCAGCTCTAATCACGATACTACAACAATAGGTGTATGGTTAGCAAAGTTTAAATAATTTTGTATCAGGAGTAAATACAAATGGCCATCTTTTAATTTAATTGTTACAGATTTTAGATTTGCTATTATCAATGCTGCAACACTGTTCTGGAATCATTTCGCAAGTTTATAATCTTATTTGGAGTATTGTTTCAATTATAATACTGGGCGCATTCAAAGGAACATGTCGGTTATGCCAATTGTGATCTGTTGCGCACATTTTATTAAAATTGTCTGTAACGACGTAAACAAATTGACCAAGGAGCCTACATTAAAAAGATTTTTAAAAGAAGTCGTAGCTTCAGGTTTTGGTATAAACGATATACATATTCTTTTTAAGTGGTTTAAACTCTTGTGTAAAGTATTATTAAGTACCAAAAACTGTATACATTTGCGAGAATCATATAACGAAATTGTTACTTTATGTACCCCTTTGGTTACCCTCACAGATGTAGACAATGAAAATGAGCTTGTTTTAGATATTGAAGAAGATTCGGTAACTTACAAAGCCAGTTTATTTTATATATCATGCCTGCAAATTAAGAAAGACTGTACTACAGATATAAATTGCACCTGTCCAGAATTAGAACAAAATACTTATTTATGTCCAGAAGTGTTAGAACTAATCTTAAGAAAATATATTCCCTATTCCCCATTATGGACCTCACTTATGACAAAACATACAAATGTAGACAGACTCAGCAATGCACCAGTAGAAAATTGGTTTGGGGTTTTAAAGAACTATATAATGTGCGGGGAACGGAAACTAAAAGCTAGTAGATTCATTCGTATGACGAGAAGTCGAGTTCTGTCACTTCACAAAGAAACAATGTTAAATATTCCCAAAAAACGGTGTGCTAGGAATTAAAAAAACTGGTTCATGATGATGTAATTTGTGCAGAAGAGGAGTGGAAAAAAAGGGTACACGTTCCACACACATATTTTGATATGTTGTTTCTAAAGGATCTAAAATATAATATAGAAATTAATTCTTCAATGCCTCCGCAAACTTTACCGACACCAGAGCCTGAAAAAAGTCAAAAGATATCAAATTCAATAAATGACAGTTTGATGCCTGCTCCGTCCAGTCTAAGTACTGTTTCTGAAAATATTGAACAAAACTTACATGAAACGTACAATATACCTTTGATGGATTTATATGAAAACGGATTAGTTCGAGATGTAAACCATTACTTTGAAATTCCCGGAAAACCTTATGTGGTGGGGATATATAAGTCTTTACCTCTGTTAGTAAAAGAAATTTTAATTTCAGATTATACCTCTTTAAGTGAAAATAGGTGGTTAACAAATTTTGCAATTGATACCTGTATAAATTTACTTATAAAATTGGATAATAAAACCCACGTGACAGAAGTACCCGCGGAAGTTATGTCTGCAGTTAATGGCTTATAAATCAACCCCTACGGCGCGTAACACTTAGCGGTTGGCTAATATAGCAAACAGACACCCTTCCAATTATATTGTATAAATTTGATATGGGAGCAAGTATTAATTAATGAAAAAATAAATTATTTACCGCGGAAGTTATGTCTGCATTTAATGGCCTATAAATCAAATCCTACGGCGCGTAACACTTAGCGGTTGGGTAATATAGCAAACAGACACCCTTCCAATTATATTGTAGAAATTTGATATGGGAGCAAGTATTAATTAATGAAAAAAAAATTATTTACCGCGGAAGGTATGTCTGCAGTTAATGGCTTATAAATCAACCCCTACGGCGCGTAACACTTAGCGGTTGGGTAATATAGCAAACAGACACCCTTCCAATTATATTGTATAAATTTGATATGGGAGCAAGTATTAAATAATGAAAAAAAAAATTATTTACCGCGGAAGGTATGTCTGCAGTTAATGGCTTATAAATCAACACCTACGGCGCGTAACACTTAGCGGTTGGGTATTATAGCAAACAGACACCCTTCCAATTATATTGTATAAATTTGATATGGGAGCAAGTATTAATTAATGAAAAAAAAAATATTTACCTCGGAAGGTATGTCTGCAGTTAATGGCTTATAAATCAACACCTACGGCGTGTAACACTTAGCGGTTGGGTATTATAGCAAACAGACACTCTTCCAATTATATTGTATAAATTTGATATGGGAGCAAGTATTAATTAATGAAAAAAAAAAATTATTTACTGCGGAAGGTATGTCTGCAGTTAATGGCTTATAAATCAACCCCTACGGCGCGTAACACTTAGCGGTTGGGTAATATAGCAAACAGACACCCTTCCAATTATATTGTATAAATTTGATATGGGAGCAAGTATTAATTAATGAAAAAAAAATTATTTACCGCGGAAGGTATGTCTGCAGTTAATGGCTTATAAATCAACACCTACGGCACGTAACACTTAGCGGTTGGGTATTATAGCAAACAGACACCCTTCCAATTATATTGTATAAATTTGATATGGGAGCAAGTATTAATTAATGAAAAAAAAATTATTTACCGCGGAAGGTATGTCTGCAGTTAATGGCTTATAAATCAACCCCTACGGCGCGTAACACTTAGCGGTTGGGTAATATAGCAAACAGACACCCTTCCAATTATAATGTATAAATTTGATATGGGAGCAAGTATTAATTAATGAAAAAAAAAATATTTACCGCGGAAGGTATGTCTGCAGTTAATGGCTTATAAATCAACCCCTACGGCGCGTAACACTTAGCGGTTGAGTATTATAGCAAACAGACACCCTTCCAATTATATTGTATAAATTTGATATGGGAGCAAGTATTAATTATTGAAAAAAAAATTATTTACCGCGGAAGGTATGTCTGCAGTTAATGGCTTATAAATCAACCCCTACGGCGCGTAACACTTAGCGGTTGGGTAATATAGCAAACAGACACCCTTCCAATTATATTGTAGAAATTTGATATGGGAGCAAGTATTAATTAATGAAAAAAAAATTATTTACCGCGGAAGGTATGTCTGAAGTTAATGGCTTATAAATCAACCCCTACGGCGCGTAACACTTAGAGGTTGGGTAATATAGCAAACAGACACCCTTCCAATTATATTGTATAAATTTGATATGGGAGCAAGTATTAAGTAATGAAAAAAAATTATTTACCGCGGAAGGTATGTCTGCAGTTAATGGCTTATAAATCAACCCCTACGGCGCGTAACACTTAGCGGTTGGGTATTATAGCAAACAGACACCCTTCCAATTATATTGTATAAATTTGATATGGGAGCAAGTATTAATTAATGAAAAAAAAATTATTTACCGCGGAAGGTATGTCTGCAGTTAATGGCTTATAAATCAACCCCTACGGCGCGTAACACTTAGCGGTTAGGTATTATAGCAAACAGACACCCTTCCAATTATATTGTATAAATTTGATATGGGAGCAAGTATTAAGTAATGAAAAAAAATTATTTACCGCGGAAGGTATGTCTGCAGTTAATGGCTTATAAATCAACCCCTACGGCGCGTAACACTTAGCGGTTGGGTATTATAGCAAACAGACACCCTTCCAATTATATTGTATAAATTTGATATGGGAGCAAGTATTAATTAATGAAAAAAAAATTATTTACCGCGGAAGGTATGTCTGCAGTTAATGGCTTATAAATCAACCCCTACGGCGCGTAACACTTAGCGGTTAGGTATTATAGCAAACAGACACCCTTCCAATTATATTGTATAAATTTGATATGGGAGCAAGTATTAAGTAATGAAAAAAAATTATTTACCGCGGAAGGTATGTCTGCAGTTAATGGCTTATAAATCAACCCCTACGGCGCGTAACACTTAGCGGTTGGGTATTATAGCAAACAGACACCCTTCCAATTATATTGTATAAATTTGATATGGGAGCAAGTATTAATTAATGCAAAAAAAAAAAATATTTACCGCGGAAGGTATGTCTGCAGTTAATGGCTTATAAATCAACACCTACGGCGCGTAACACATAGCGGTTGGGTATTATAGCAAACAGACACCCTTCCAATTATATTGTATAAATTTGATACGGGAGCAAGTATTAATTAATGAAAAAAAAATTATTTACCGCGGAAAGTATGTCTGCAGTTAATGGCTTATAAATCAACCCCTACGGCGCGTAACACTTAGCGGTTGGGTAATATAGCAAACAGACACCCTTCCAATTATACTGTATAAATTTGATATGGGAGCAAGTATTAAGTAATGAAAAAAAAATTATTTACCGCGGAAGGTATGTCTGCAGTTAATTGCTTATAAATCAACCCCTACGGCGCGTAACACTTAGCGGTTGGGTAATATAGCAAACAGACACCCTTCCAATTATATTGTATAAATTTGATATGGGAGCATGTATTAATTAATGAAAAAAAAATTATTTACCGCGGAAGGTATGTCTGCAGTTAATGGCTTATAAATCAACCCCTACGGCGCGTAACACTTAGCCGTTGGGTATTATAGCAAACAGACACCCTTCCAATTATATTGTATAAATTTGATATAGGAGCAAGTATTAATTAATGAAAAAAAAAAATTATTTACCGCGGAAGGTATGTCTGCAGTTAATGGCTTATAAATCAACCCCTACGGCGCGTAACACTTAGCGGTTGAGTATTATAGCAAACAGACACCCTTCCAATTATATTGTATAAATTTGATATGGGAGCAAGTATTAATTATTGAAAAAAAAAATTATTTACCGCGGAAGGTATGTCTGCAGTTAATGGCTTATAAATCAACCCCTATGGCGCGTAACACTTAGCGGTTGGGTAATATAGCAAACAGACACCCTTCCAATTATATTGTATAAATTTGATATGGGAGCAAGTATTAATTAATGAAAAAAAAAATATTTACCGCGGAAGGTATGTCTGCAGTTAATGGCTTATAAATCAACCCCTACGGCGCGTAACACTTAGCGGTTAGGTATTATAGCAAACAGACACCCTTCCAATTATATTGTATAAATTTGATATGGGAGCAAGTATTAAGTAATGAAAAAAAAATTATTTACCGCGGAAGGTATGTCTGCAGTTAATGGCTTATAAATCAACCCCTACGGCGCGTAACACTTAGCGGTTGGGTATTATAGCAAACAGACACCCTTCCAATTATATTGTATAAATTTGATATGGGAGCAAGTATTAATTAATGCAAAAAAAAAATATTTACCGCGGAAGGTATGTCTGCAGTTAATGGCTTATAAATCAACACCTACGGCGCGTAACACTTAGCGGTTGGGTATTATAGCAAACAGACACCCTTCCAATTATATTGTATAAATTTGATACGGGAGCAAGTATTAATTAATGAAAAAAAAATTATTTACCACGGAAAGTATGTCTGCAGTTAATGGCTTATAAATCAACCCCTACGGCGCGTAACACTTAGCGGTTGGGTAATATAGCAAACAGACACCCTTCCAATTATACTGTATAAATTTGATATGGGAGCAAGTATTAAGTAATGAAAAAAAAATTATTTACCGCGGAAGGTATGTCTGCAGTTAATTGCTTATAAATCAACCCCTACGGCGCGTAACACTTAGCGGTTGGGTAATATAGCAAACAGACACCCTTCCAATTATATTGTATAAATTTGATATGGGAGCAAGTATTAATTAATGAAAAAAAAATTATTTACCGCGGAAGGTATGTCTGCAGTTAATGGCTTATAAATCAACCCCTACGGCGCGTAACACTTAGCCGTTGGGTATTATAGCAAACAGACACCCTTCCAATTATATTGTATAAATTTGATATAGGAGCAAGTATTAATTAATGAAAAAAAAAAATTATTTACCGCGGAAGGTATGTCTGCAGTTAATGGCTTATAAATCAACCCCTACGGCGCGTAACACTTAGCGGTTGAGTATTATAGCAAACAGACACCCTTCCAATTATATTGTATAAATTTGATATTGGAGCAAGTATTAATTATTGAAAAAAAAAATATTTACCGCGGAAGGTATGTCTGCAGTTAATGGCTTATAAATCAACCCCTACGGCGCGTAACACTTAGCGGTTGGGTATTATAGCAAACAGACACCCTTCCAATTATATTGTATAAATTTGATATGGGAGCAAGTATTAATTAATGAAAAAAAAAATTATTTACCGCGGAAGGTATGTCTGAAGTTAATGGCTTATAAATCAACCCCTACGGCGCGTAACACTTAGAGGTTGGGTAATATAGCAAACAGACACCCTTCCAATTATATTGTATAAATTTGATATGGGAGCAAGTATTAAGTAATGAAAAAAAATTATTTACCGCGGAAGGTATGTCTGCAGTTAATGGCTTATAAATCAACCCCTACGGCGCGTAACACTTAGCGGTTGGGTATTATAGCAAACAGACACCCTTCCAATTATATTGTATAAATTTGATATGGGAGCAAGTATTAAGTAATGAAAAAAAAAATTATTAACCGCGGAAGGTATGTCTGCAGTTAATGGTTTATAAATCAACACCTACGGTGCGTAACACTTAGCGGTTGGGTATTATAGCAAACAGACACCCTTCCAATTATATTGTATAAATTTGATATGGGAGCAAGTATTAATTAATGAAAAAAAAAAAATTTACCGCGGAAGGTATGTCTGCAGTTAATGGCTTATAAATCAACCCCTACGGCGCGTAACACTTAGCGGTTGGGTATTATAGCAAACAGACACCCTTCCAATTATATTGTATAAATTTGATATGGGAGCAAGTATTAATTAATGCAAAAAAAATATATTTACCGCGGAAGGTATGTCTGCAGTTAATGGCTTATAAATCAACACCTACGGCGCGTAACACTTAGCGGTTGGGTATTATAGCAAACAGACACCCTTCCAATTATATTGTATAAATTTGATACGGGAGCAAGTATTAATTAATGAAAAAAAATTATTTACCGCGGAAAGTATGTCTGCAGTTAATGGCTTATAAATCAACCCCTACGGCGCGTAACACTTAGCGGTTGGGTAATATATCAAACAGACACCCTTCCAATTATACTGTATAAATTTGATATGGGAGCAAGTATTAAGTAATGAAAAAAAAATTATTTACCGCGGAAGGTATGTCTGCAGTTAATTGCTTATAAATCAACCCCTACGGCGCGTAACACTTAGCGGTTGGGTATTATAGCAAACAGACACCCTTCCAATTATATTGTATAAATTTGATATGGGAGCAAGTATTAATTAATGAAAAAAAAATTATTTACCGCGGAAGGTATGTCTGCAGTTAATGGCTTATAAATCAACCCCTACGGCGCGTAACACTTAGCGGTTGGGTATTATAGCAAACAGACACCCTTCCAATTATATTGTATAAATTTGATATGGGAGCAAGTATTAATTAATGAAAAAAAATTATTTACCGCGGAAGGTATGTCTGCAGTTAATGGCTTATAAATCAACCCCTACGGCGCGTAACACTTAGCGGTTGGGTATTATAGCAAACAGACACCCTTCCAATTATATTGTATAAATTTGATATGGGAGCAAGTATTAATTAATGAAAAAAAATTATTTACCGCGGAAGGTATGTCTGCAGTTAATGGCTTATAAATCAACACCTACGGCGCGTAACACTTAGCGGTTGGGTATTATAGCAAACAGACACCCTTCCAATTATATTGTATAAATTTGATACGGGAGCAAGTATTAATTAATGAAAAAAAATTATTTACCGCGGAAAGTATGTCTGCAGTTAATGGCTTATAAATCAACCCCTACGGCGCGTAACACTTAGTGGTTGGGTAATATATCAAACAGACACCCTTCCAATTATACTGTATAAATTTGATATGGGAGCAAGTATTAAGTAATGAAAAAAAAATTATTTACCGCGGAAGGTATGTCTGCAGTTAATTGCTTATAAATCAACCCCTACGGCGCGTAACACTTAGCGGTTGGGTATTATAGCAAACAGACACCCTTCCAATTATATTGTATAAATTTGATATGGGAGCAAGTATTAATTAATGAAAAAAAAATTATTTACCGCGGAAGGTATGTCTGCAGTTAATGGCTTATAAATCAACCCCTACGGCGCGTAACACTTAGCGGTTGGGTATTATAGCAAACAGACACCCTTCCAATTATATTGTATAAATTTGATATGGGAGCAAGTATTAATTAATGAAAAAAAAATTATTTACCGCGGAAGGTATGTCTGCAGTTAATGGCTTATAAATCAACAGCTACGGCGCGTAACACTTAGCGGTTGGGTATTATAGCAAACAGACACCCTTCCAATTATATTGTATAAATTTGATATGGGAGCAAGTATTAATTAATGAAAAAAAAATTATTTACCGCGGAAGGTATGTCTGCAGTTAATGGCTTATAAATCAACCCCTACGGCGCGTAACACTTAGCAATTGGGTAATATAGCAAACAGACACCCTTCCAATTATATTGTAGAAATTTTATATGGGAGCAAGTATTAATTAGTGAAAAAAAAAATTATTTACCGCGGAAGGTATGTCTGCCAGTTAATGGCTTATAAATCAACCCCTACGGCGCGTAACACTTAGCGGTTGGGTAATATAGCAAACAGACACCCTTCCAATTATATTGTGGAAATTTGATATGGGAGCAAGTACTAATTATCGAAAAAAAAAATTATTTACCGCGGAAGGTATGTCTGTAGTTAATGGCTCATAAATCAACACCTACGGCGCGTAACACTTTGCGGTTGGGTAATATATCAAACAGACACCCTTCCAATTATATTGTGGAAATTTGATATGGGAGCAAGTACTAATTAAGGAAAAAAATATTTATTTACCGCGGAAGGTATGTCTGCAGTTAATGGCTTATAAATCAACCCCTACGACGCGTAACACTTAGCGGTTGGGTAATATAGCAAACAGACACCCTTCCAATTATATTGTATAAATTTGATATGGGAGCAAGTATTAATTAATGAAAAAAAAATTATTTACCGCGTAACACTTAGCGGTTGGGTAATATAGCAAACAAACACCCTTCCAATTATATTGTATAAATTTGATATGGGAGCAAGTACTAATTAAGGAAAAAAATAATTTTAATACCGCGGAAGGTATGTCTGCAGTTAATGGCTTATAAATCAACCCCTACGGTTCGTAACACTTAGTGGTTGGGTAATATAGCAAACAGACACCCTTCCAATTATATTGTGGAAATTTGATATGGGAGCAAGTACTAATTAAGGAAAAAAAATATTTATTTACCGCGGAAGGTATGTCTGTAGTTAATGGCTTATAAATCAACCCCTACGGCGCGTAACACTTAGCGGTTGGGTAATATAGCAAACAGACACCCATCCAATTATACTGTGGAAATTTGAATTGGGAGCAATTTCTAATTAATGAAAAAAAATATTTATTAAAATTCTGAATTGTACTATACCTACCTAATTCCCTACAAAAATTCTACCCCTGCGCCTCGTAACGTATAACATGTTATGTAATTGAGACTATTGTTTATATTTATTTCAAAAATCAATGCAATACACACGTTTAAATAACAAATTATTTTGTCTTCAGTACTACACGTATTATCAATACTAGTCTCCGTTGCTGGCAGGTTGCTGGTTTCGTGATATTGCGCACGACTTTGTGTAACGGTGCGCGTTCGTTTGCTCGTTGCTGCACCCTTTTGACCGTTGCCGTTGCTGTTTTCACACAGGTATGTCTTTCTATATATCATTTACACTACTCGTAAACAGTTGACGACAGTGCGATGGAAGAAATGTAGAAATATCAGTGGAACACGTGAAGATTCATAAAACATTTAGGAGAAGCGCACATCTGTAAATTATGACATAATACCTATTAGCAAAACAAAATTATTCAAACCCCAATTACCTACCAAATTTCAAAGTTAGCTACTCGTATTTTGTAACAACTGTAGAACAACCTTTAAGTTAAAGTTCCGTATAATATAAAATAACGTTTCGGACGCATATATTTAAAATGTTCCAAAAATTACATTACAATTTTACTTTCATTGTTTTAACATTTTGTAAGGTTAGAAAATATTAGTATTAAAATTTGTATCATAGATGGCAGTGATAGTCACTGGTAAAATAAAGCTTGATATACACAATTTTTACATTAACTATATAGATTAAAAATGCAAAAGTAGAAGACAACTATGCAACAATAAATCATCAATATTTTGAAGATTATATTAAACAAGAGAAAAACACAACATTCATACATTTATATTAATTTGGTTGAATCACGATTAATATATCCGTAGCCTACGTTATTAATACAAGGCCGGGAAACAACTCAATTTTTGTTTAAAAATCTGGCCATAGTGCAGGCGCCAAGAAACATTCCGTTTGAAAAGACCGGTGGATTCATTCTGATTGATGGTTTAAGTTCCCTGCACAAACAACTTTTTAGTAGTAATAAACAACGTTTTCTTGACCGTTAGAGCGATTTCATCAATAATTCTTATATGCCCTATAAAAAAAATTGACCACTGACTTTGTCCGGTAACATTCAGAATTTCATTCTCTAGGTCTTTGTGAACTTAAATCATCAATCAGAATGAATCCACCGGTTTTATATACTGTTATATTACTATTACACTATTCATAAGTTAAATTAACATAACGGAAGTTGAACCACAGTATAGCGGATGACCGCTTCGCTCGCTTACAACCAGTCCTTATTATTATTTTTTTTTTTTGAGACCATAAAATTTGACCTCGTTCTCTTGGAGGCGTCCTCATGTATTTATCACGCTGGCCGCAGGATGGCTCTAGAGGTTAAACTACCTGCTATTAAAGCTGCAAGATGTCTTGTATAAAATACAGCCGGGTTTTTTCCAAATTCAAATCGTCCCTGCTTTTAACAAGACGTCTAGGTATAACTTATGATATCTGTGCTGTATTTTGTTGCGAAATAATTAGTATTTGTGTAAGAACTTACTTCCGTACATATCATCAATTTGTGCATTTTGACAAGGTTAGTACCTATTCGTTATACATCCTGTATAAATAAAATAAGTGCATTAAATTTAACCAGTAATGTAACTCGTCGAGAGAAAAAAATTTCTAATTTATTTATTTTTTCTAAATCTTCTAGTTTTTGAGTTAAAATTCTTTAAAGATTTGTTTAAAATTTCGTTACCCGCCACTGGCAAGATCTCTGCTGCCCGCAGCTGTTTGAATCAAAGTTCGATGTATACAGCACAAAAATTTTCGGGTGGTGGTTGCATACTTGTAAACACTGTAATTAATAAACGATCAACGGAAAACACCTTTATTATTAATAAATTCGTAATAGTACAATTTTTAAAATAAAGAAATTTAAAATTTAGATAACAAAATTATAAAATTGTGTATTAACACAGGTTTACTGAACTTGGGTGAGTGGAGTAAGAGCGTGGGAAGAGCATACTAGTTATGGAGGTTATGAGATGAATTTTCGTGTGTCAACACGGCAAATCATAATAGTTTAAATACGTTATTCAAAAAATGTAAGTACATACTTTAGTCCATTTAAACGAGGTGGGATTATATGAGGACCAATGACTCGTCAATTTATTCCCGCTCAAATAATTAATGATATTTTTTGTTGAAAATTGTGTTTCCTTCTTACAGTATGAGGATTTTTGTGACCAGATAAGCGTATTGTGCATTATTAAAGACACTTTCTCTAATATATCCAGCCCTATCAGTGAACAATACAACTCATTCGCAAAATTGAAATGCTGGAAACAATGAAATTTTTGTACATGGTATGGAAGTAACTGTTGCTCTTTTAAAATATTCCAAATTGTCATATGTGACACATTAAACTGTGATAATCTCGAAGATATTGTATGTGGTGCAACATAAATTTACGAATATTACGAAGAGGATGATTTTCGTGTAACTTAGTTGACCTTGAGAACTTCACCATAGGTAATTACAATGTCTGTGTATCCGCTAATCATACACATTTTGCCAGAATTTTACCTTATAAACAAGTGTATTACTAATGTTAAAATTTAATTGCAACAACTGGCAGGTCTGTAAAGTACTAAAACAATTTTTTTATAGCTATTGCTACTGCATTCAATTATCACAAAAATATTTGGAACGACTCGTCAATTTACGGAGTGGTAAAAATGCTAAAAATATATGCGATTTCGAGAAAAAGTTATTAAGAAACATTGTTGCTCTCGACGAGTTATATTACTGGTTAAATTAAATGCACTTATTTCATTTATACCCTGTGTAAAGAATACTAAAATTTATTAAAGAAAAGAATACTAAATTACATAATAGAAAACGATTACAAATATCTCAATCCCCGAATGGTCCGCACTTCTCCCCACGAGCGCCAATAGTCAGCAAAAGATAAAAATAGATGAGTATATTCTCAGTGAGTACTTAGGATCCCCGTAAATGCTCCAGGCTCGAGCCCAACTTTTGGGATTAGGATAGGATTAGGTACCAGTCCCAGCCGCACTGTAGACTCTTCCTCAGCCCGCAAGCGAGGGAACAGCTGAACCACAGAACAGCTCTTTCTCAACACCGCAGTGTGAGAGCAGCACTCATCTCCGCAGAGAATGAGATAGTCCCAGCCACACTGTAGACTCTTCTAGTCCCAGCCGCACTGTAGACTCTTCCTCAGCCCGCAAGCGAGGGTACAGCTGAACCACAGAACAGCTCTTTCTCAACAGCGCAGTGTGAGAGCAGCACTCATCTCCGCAGAGAATGAGATAGTCTCAGCCACACTGTAGACTCTTCTAGTCCCAGCCGCACTGTAAACTCTTCCTCAGCCCGCAAACGAGGGTACAGCTGAACCACAGAACAGCTCTTTCTCAACACCGCAGTGTGAGAGCAGCCACATACAATAACCACAAAACCATAGCACTCACCGTTTCAGAAAGAAGTAAATGCACCAACTAGACGTCGTCGCTTCGAAAACACTAGCACAACTGACCGATAATCAAATGAACAGTCATTTAATATATATACGATCATGTAATTCAATTTAAAGCTGAAATAAAAAATTAAAGAGAGAAGTAATTAAACATAATACTTGCATAATTCAAAATAGCGCTAACAGTTCGGCTATCCTGACTCTCTCTTCGCGTCCCCGCGAAATAATCCGCGACACCGTGTAAGTCATCATCGGATTCGCTTAATTCACTGGATGAATCAGACATTGTTTGTGGTTCTATATACGGTTTCATGCGGTCTACAGCTATTACGTTACTATATTCTCCTTTTCTACTTCAATTCGTACCAGGCAAATCTTCTACTGAAAATCTATCGTTCGATAGAACTTTCTTTATTTGGAATAGTCCTTCATATGGATGGTATAAAATGGAATCGGTAGTTTCTCAATTGGATTAAATCGTTTTGGCTGATTTCCTCTCTGTTGTTTATGGTAAAAACATCTAATACACGAGTCAGTGTACTTCGCGAATTTTCTCATTTCAGGAAACCAGTAAATTCCAAAATGTCCAAACTTATCAAGACAGGAACGTACTATATGCAGCCGTTGTCCTCTAGGTACAACCCACTAGGTTCCAGACGCGGTAATTTTGTAAACCCGTTCGTCTCGTAAACAGTAATTTTTATAAATATTCCTTTCGTAGTTAGTTTCCGGCGGTTTACTTACAACGTTTTTGATAATTTTCAATTTATCATTTGTCCGGCGAGTATCCAGTTAGCTTGTTATGAAAAAATTCAAATTCTGCAGAAAGTACTACTCCTGACACGGGTTTTCGACTTAGCGTATCGACGTGACCCATTCGTAATCCTGGACGACATTTTATATCGAATGAATATTCCTGCAATTCCAGCCACCATCTTCAAATCCTAGGTACCAAATTCTGTTTAGTGCTAGCAGTTCGTAGTGCACTGCAGTCTGTTACTAATTCAAAATGTATTTCCAGCAGATATACTCTAAATTTCTTTAACGTTTCGACTGTTGCTTAAGTCTCCAGCTCACACGAATGATACTTCATTTCCGTTGGTGAAATAAGCAACTGGGTGGAATTTACCTGTGTCCAATTTCTGCAGCAGGATTCCTCCTAATCCTAACTTGCTGGCGTTCATGTGCACCTCTGTTTCGGCATTCGAATTGTATGGTTACAAAATGGTCGTTCTGTAAGCTTTTCCTTTAGGACTTCAAATGCTTTCCGTTCTTTCGCCTCCCAACTCCACAGTGTATCCTTTCTCGTTTAGTAATCGGTCGCAAAATCTTAGCGTAATCTTTAATGAAGCGTCGAAAATAACTTGTAAGTCCTACAAACTGTCTACTTGATGCACATTCCTCGGTGCCCGAAATCCGGTGACGGCTTTTATTTTCTCCTTTCCATGTCGAACTCCATCTCGGTCAATCTGAAATCCTTTATAATTGATGCTGTTCTGAAAAAGAAACATTTCTTCATATTCAGTGTAAAGTTGTTTGCTCCAAAAGAATGTCAAATAGTGTCGTCAGTCGCTGAATTCCCTCTGCAAATGATGATGGGCAGATGATGTCATCTCAGTAAGCCATGGCGATGGTGTTACGACATGATCATAGAACTTTGTTGATCAGCCCCTGAAAAACTAATGGACCATTAGATAATACAAAAGGGAGACGATTAAACTCGTAATGTCCGTCCGATATTACAAATGCAGTCTTTGTACTTCGAGCTCTCCGCGATAGGTTTCTGGTAATATCCTGACGTCATATCTAAAGTTGTGAAATACTTCGCTCCTTGCAATTGATTCAGTTGGTCATCAATTCTTGGAAAGGGGTATCGGTCTTTTACTTTTACTTTGTTTAGATGCCTGTAGTCTATACACATTCGCGCTTCTCCGTTCTTTTTCTTCACTAGAAGAATCGGTGCTGAAAAGGGTGTAGTGGATTCGCGTATAATGTCACCATCAAAAAGCTCTTGTACTATTCTCTGAACATGTTTTCTCTCAGTTGTTCGCGTTGATCCTCCCTTATATCCGTTCCCACGTGTAGTTCATCCTACGTAAAGTAAATTCCTTCATTTTCTGCGCTTCTGTATTATCAACTTGACACTTCCATCCTCTTGTTATAATTTTATCCTTCTGAATTGTTAATTCCGCATGTGATCAGTTTAAGACTGGTAGAAGACATTACATATCCTTGTCTGCTATTACAATTGTTCGCGGGAATACGTACTTGTGTCCTTCAGATGTTCGTACACTTTAATACACAAAAAGTTCTCCTTTATCTTCCACATGGCAGATCACGTGTCCTACATATCCTGGTGGTATAACAGTTGCATGTTTGGCTCAGATGTTAACCTTCTTACGGGGTGTCGCTTCGATTCCACTGGATGGTGAGTCTTTTTTCCTGAAAAATCTTAGCCGATTTGAATCTTTGTACACAACTACTTCCGATGATTCTGTGAAAGCCTGTCCAACAATGATGGGTATGGATTGAACTATGTCTGGTACTATGTTGAATACTACATCCAGTTCTACTTCGTCAATTGTCAACTTGTGAACTCCAGTTTAGCCTAAAGACCTCAACCATCCATTACCGAAACCACGCAGAGTAACTGTCTTGTTTTTGTTGAATGGTAATTCTAGTTGTGCTACGGATTCCTTCATGGTTATGCAAGTGGACCCCATATCGACGTACGCTTAGACTCTCGTTCCATTAGCTCCGCAGAAGTTATTAAGATGTTCCTTTCTGGCAGTTGTGGTTGTGGCTCTTGTTGACGTTGAACATGCTGATATTGACGTTGTTGTGGTCGCTGGTTCCTACTTCCACTGAATTCGCCTCCATTTCGTCCTGCACAAGTGGATACTCGTTGACGTTTGTTGTCATAATGTGAGCGTGTATATCCCAATTTTCCACAAATAAAACAACGAATGTTCGCCATGTTGTAATGTTGTTCCAGTTTCGTAATCCAGCTAAACATAAACGTAACCAATATCCACACTGCTCCAAAAGTTGTGCTGGTGTGGTCCCAAAAGCTGAAAGTTAAAAATGTTCTGATCCCACTTCTGAAATGTAAAGAATACTAAAATTTATTAAAGAAAAGAATACTAAATTACATAATAGAAAACGATTACAAATATCTCAAATAAATAAATAAATAAATAAATCTTCCAATCCTCAATCCCCGGGTGGTCCGCACTTCTCCCCACGAGCGCCAATAGTCTGCAAAAGATAAAAATAGATGAGTATATTCTCAGAGAGTACTTAGGATCCCCATAAATGCTCCAGGCTCGAGCCCAACTTTTGGAATTAGGATAGGATTAGGTACCAGTCCCAGCCGCACTGTAGACTCTTCCTCAGCCCGCAAGCGAGGGAACAGCTGAACCACAGAACAGCTCTTTCTCAACACCGCAGTGTGAGAGCAGCACTCATCTCCGCAGAGAATGAGATAGTCCCAGCCACACTGTAGACTCTTCCTCAGCCCGCAAGCGAGGGAACAGCTGAACCACAGAACAGCTCTTTCTCAACACCGCAGTGTGAGAGCAGCACTCATCTCCGCAGAGAATGAGATAGTCCCAGCCACACTGTAGACTCTTCTAGTCCCAGCCGCACTGTAGACTCTTCCTCAGCCCGCAAGCGAGGGTACAGCTGAACCACAGAACAGCTCTTTCTCAACACCGCAGTGTGAGAGCAGCACTCATCTCCGCAGAGAATGAGATAGTCCCAGCCACACTGTAGACTCTTCTAGTCCCAGCCGCACTGTAGACTCTTCCTCAGCCCGCAAGCGAGGGTACAGCTGAACCACAGAACAGCTCTTTCTCAACACCGCAGTGTGAGAGCAGCCACATACAATAACCACAAAACCATAGCACTCACCGTTTCAGAAAGAAGTAAATGCACCAACTAGACGTCGTCGCTTCGAAAACACTAGCACAACTGACCGATAATCAAATAAACAGTCATTTAATATATATACGATCATGTAATTCAATTTAAAGCTGAAATAAAAAATTAAAGAGAGAAGTAATTAAACATAATACTTGCATAATTCAAAATAGCGCTAACACCTGTATATATATTTCATATGAGTGACGAGCTGTTAAAACAAAAACCCCCTTATGTTCGAAGTATTTCAATTATATCATTTTATTTCTTTTTTAATATTCATGATTAAGCATCTACTTTAACTATTTTTTACTAATTTCTTTTAATTCGATTGAGCTGTAATCCCCTATTAGATGACTCTTCTATAAAACTTGATTTACATAGTCACAGAGAATAAACCAGGAAGAAGTTTAGCCATAATTTTTTTTTACTTCATGAAATGGGTAAAAATTGTGTAAAGCAAGCTTTAAACTACAGTGCCATCTATCGGGAAAACCACTTCCAAGAGATGGCAGCACTACAGACAGACTTATAGGGAAAACGTTGAATTTTATACTTGCAGTCGTTGTAGTTTGATGCTTTGTTTTAGGAAATATTATATTATTTTTGATTAAACTCAAAATGTTTATTACAATGACAGATGTATATATTTATTTAAAAGGTGCTGTGCGGCCTATAACCGAAGGAGAAGCAGTGTATAAAGGTAAAATGATATACAAATTTGTGGTTATCTTGCTTGTTAACTTATTTATTTTTAGTTATATACACATTATTTTATACGGATATGAAGACAATGGGGCACCTAACTCTATCGTGATAACAATAACACAAATGACATCGTGTGGAAATGTGTGTGCAGCTGTAAAGCAGCACAGGAAGAAAAGTGGAAGAGACCAAACTATTGGATTTAAAATTCATTATAGTTACATAATTATAAGTTAATTTTTGTCCATAAATTGTAATATTTAGAGGAAATTGTATTTTGATTAAAAAAACCATCTACATGTATTATGTTTTGCACGTCTTCCTCTTGCTGACTCGATTTCTGACATTTTATCGTTTCTTCTTCTCTATCTTTCCTATAAACAATATAAAATAAATGCAGTTATAATTTGTAATGTTAAATAATAATAATAATAATAATTACTTCTACTTACAGGCAAGTAACCTCTTTATTTTTCTTCTCTGTACCAGACGTTCTGGTTACGGTAATTTTTGACATGGAATAGCAATTTTTTAATGTTTTTCTTCTAATGACTATAAAAACAATCTAATAATGTATTGAAGCATAAATTCATATCAATACTTACATGGAATTAAATTTCTAGGCAAAAATTATTGCGAATAAACGTTATTGAATGGTGACATGTTCTTCATTTTTAAATCGATTTTCCATTGATCTTTTTAATATTTCAGTTTTTGGGAAATAATGAACGGATATGTCTTTAATTGCATAATTATTGCAATGCGGTATAACACAATATCTTTTCGTTTTGCTGGTCATTTTTGCTCTTATTTACTATTTAACCCTATTGGCGACTAAAATTAACGTGAATCCCTCAAGCGGACGTTATTTGCAACTCTTGAAAATGGTATTCCGTTATTCAACTTTACAGTAAATATATATAGTGCATTGGATTCCTTGCCGGTTTCTTGTTTGTCTTTTTGTTTTAAAGTACATATAAATTACTTTGCAATATGAGCGAGAAAATATTAACATCAATGTATGGCTGTCATTCTCGGGGTAGTAAGAAATTATCTGTCCCAAAAATTGGCGAGAGAAAGAGTGCCCGTAGTTGCCAACATGTGTGTACGGTGTGTGAATGCCTGAACCTTTTGTAAATGATTGCCTCCTCACTGAGTATTTCTCATGTGTTAATTCTTTTACAGAAATAATCACGGCGTGAAGGAGGATTCCGCGTGACCGGGTTCGGCCAGGCGACGGTCATCTAGATTTGTTATTATTTTTGTATTAATACTGTTTATACCGGTTTGGGTGATAAATGTGTTTTAATATTCTAATTTTCAGCGCTAACATTTAATCGTCATGTATAACAAAAAGTTTAATGAAATACTTCAAAACTAATGTTGGTTATACAATGTTTCTGTATGCGATCTTATAGCACAATACCATTTTCAGAGCACGTGTATGCTACAACACTAGCGCCGCCATCGGTAGTTTTAGTCGCCAATATGACAGCACAACGTGTTCCCTACTACCTATATGTTTTATTTTGCCACCAGATGTCAGCTACTTTGTTGTCTCTTACCAATAACCTTTGCAGGTATTAAAATAAATAGTACGCTAATATTTGATACATTTCAAAGTGCATTATATATCACAAGTTTTATGCAAATATATCTGGAATTTATAATTATTTGTCATTTGCTAATATTGCGTTGTTATATTTGCAGTACTCGTATTCCTCAGATTTTTCTATATTTTCAAATATCATTTCTTGTTTGTTTCATCGAATTGTCAACATGAACTGCTTCGCTTTTGTTTAGGAAGACATCAATTTCTTGTTATGGACGTAGAAAACCATAAACCACCGATATTGTACGTATATTTAGTAATTTAGTACGAAAATCGGATAAAGTGTAATATTAATATTCAAAAACTTTTTTGACAAAAAGTTCACTGAAGTATTCAGTTTTTACTGAAATAGATACGTTTTGTAAGAATAAAAATTTATGTTTAGACAATAAACTATAAAGTTGAGGAGAATTCTATTGTGCAATAATTCTATATTTGTGAAACGAATCTTCACTCGTTAATTCATTGATCAAGAATCAGTTATGGAGGATAAAAGCGAAATCAGGAAACTTACAACAATAACAAATGATGAAAGTGTTAAAGTTCCTATTAAAGAAGGACAGAAAATCATGAAAATGTTTTACAAAATGTAAAGAAGGAGGAGGAATGTGTAACTGATTATGATAAACACATTGACGAAGAATTGGGGCATTCAGTTACTGAAAATAATGATATTCGAGAAACTAAAAATATTAATTCCAAACGTTTTTATTGTGCAGAATGTAATAAAAGTTTTAGATGGAAATCAAAGTGGATAAGGCATAAGCAAATACATAGTGGAAAAAAGGAATACCATTGCCATATCTGTAAAAATACTTTAAATTAAAGGTCTATTTAAAAGCACATTTGAAATTGCACGAAGGAATTAAAAAATATGAGTGTTCTCTCTGTAAAAAAATATCCAAAATTCCTATTTAAAAGTTCATATGGTAATTCATAGTGGAATAAAAAAATATAAATGTACAATATGCAATAAACAATTTACACAAAGTGGTATTCTATCCAAACATATGAAAACTTACACTGGAATAAGAGCATATAAATGTCCAACATGTGATAAATCATTTACACAAAATGATCATTTAAAAACCCATATGATAACTCACTCTGGAATAAGAGCATATCATTGTACAATATGTAATAAATCATTTACACTAAATGTAAGTTTTCAAAAACATATGAAAATTCATAGTGTGAAAAATCGTTTAGGCGAAACGTTCATCTCAAATAACACATGAACACTCATAGAGAAAATAACTTCCGTACCGCCCCCGCTAACCCAGCGACGCGGGGGGGGCGCGTCCATCCGGAGGGCGCCGGCGCAGCCACAGTAAACGTATAATAGAGTAACAAAATTTTTGTGTCTGCGCCTTTCTTACTTAAAATATAAGCGGCTTGTAAAAATTTTCAGCGGAAGATCATGATCTTCATACATATGCAGGCCACTGATTCAAGCAGTACTAACCAGTATCGAAGTAGTGGTAATGGCACATTTAAAAATAGTACATATTCACAGCGCATGAGCGCCCTTACCATTACTGATGATGTGCAAAATGTGTTGTCAGTTTATTTAAAGTAAATACAATACTTCAAAATTTAAATATTAAAATAAATGTTTATTTGTGATAGATAATTTCTGAAAATGGTACAATGTTATGCCGAGCGTGGCGCCACTTGACGTACTCTCTCTGTAAATTTCGTTAGTGTAATTTTAGTGACATTTAAGACGGCCATAAGAAGCATAGCGTAATTCAATGAAGTTGGCCATGCCTGTACATGCCTTGCATGTACATTTATATTATGTACAAGGATAGATGTCCATGAAGACATTGCATATTTATTTATATTAAAAGTACCTAAGTATGATGGGCGCAAACAAGACCGTATCCAAGGGGGGGGGGGGGGTTGGGGGTTCAAACTCCCTCCGAAATGTAAAATAAAATACAAAAAAGTGGTCTAACCAAGATGCTAGCATAGCTCGGAAGCTCGCGTCCCACCACCGCTGGTGTTTCCTTTTTATTTTAGTCATGGAAGCAGTGGCGGCCTTAGGGGGTGGCGAGCAGGGCAATCGCCGGGGCCTCGCGCAACAACCCGAGTAGAAAAAAGTTGATATTTGAAACTTATTTCTGTACATGAAAGGGGAAAAACATGCATTTGCACATACCTTGAAAAAATGTAACTTTCAATTATAAGGCATTTGACCTTGAATGAATTTTTTTTTTCCCTATATATATATATATATGTAACCAGAACCCCCCCCCATGAAATGCTGGTTACGGCCCTGGGCGCAAACCTAAGTCCCGCGGGGGCGCGCAATTCTATGTAGTTACGCCACTGCTTCATTTGATGTGTATGTAATAAAAAAAACAATTGTAAATTTAATCACATCTGTATAATTGTATTAAAATTTAAACTTGCCTGTTTTAAATGTCAGCGAATATATCTGAAATGTAAATGAAATTCAAGAGACTTGATGAATATTAACAATTTATATTTATTCTCCCCTTTAGTTATTTTTCAGCATATTCTTACTTACATAATATGTACATGACAACAATCATAACTCAGCCTACTTATTATTATTGTTATTAAATAAAATTATAATAATACATATTTTATAATCTTTTAAATTAAATTCTTTCATATGCCTCCATAATTTAAAAGAAAGAAAATTAACAAATAAACTTTCCAAGAATTACAAAACACTTTTTTTTATTTTCACGTCATTAGCATTAAATATTACGTGACAAATGGCCGGTTGCACCAATATTATAATTAGATTAAAATCACCATTTATATAATATATTTTGTACATATATAAATTTTAATTTGATATTTGTTTAATTCGTATTTAAATATTGGTGCAACCGGTCGAAAGAGGTTTAGTTAACAAATATGCTATTTTATTTCTATTGCACATTCTTTACATTTTTCATTAATAAAATGTTTTCTTCTTTTATTTAAAATCCAGTAATCTTATACATCGAACTTTCCATCAAATCTGGTAGTTGTGATTTTTTTCTACACAATAAATAATGCTGGTTTAATAGGTTATGCAAAGATAACCAGAAGAAAAGGCGCCGCAGGCAATTCTTTTTCATCCAATGTGAAATGCCTTATTATTGAATGTTACATTTTTTTCAAGGAATGTGAAGCTGCATGTTTTCCCCCTTTCACGTTCAAAAATAAATTGCCAGATCACAGACCATTTTAGAAAAGTGAATATATTTAACGGATTGTTAACTTACCTGGATAAACTGTCAAAATTCAATATCACCTGCACTTCTACTATTGCAATTATATTTTAACTGACATCCATATTACGTAATCAAAATTTATATTTGTAAAACAAGCAATCAAATATTAGCTGTGCAAAATACATCATTTAATTTTATTCTTTATCTTAAATTATAATATTTGCGTTTGTTTGATTTTGTTTTTTTTATCAAGTCATGACTTATGGAAGGAGTAATTACCCTCTTAAACTCCTCACCTCGATTTATTTTAAATAATAAAGATACCTACATATATAGTCTTTTTCATATACACACATAAAACGACATAAAGACGCGGGTATCTAAATTTAAATAATTACATATACCGGGTGTTTGCTTTTTTATGAATTACAGGTAATATGTACAATAACCACAAATTAATGTTTTGTTGTGATTCTTTTGTAAAGTGCGAAATATTTTTAAAAATTATGCCTGTTTACTATTGTTGCTTCGCGCATTGTGATTTGAATCCATTAATTAAAAAGGAATATCTTTTCCTTTTTTTCCTTAAGAATAGTAAAGAGAAAAATGTTAGTATTTGTGACAAGGCGAGGGTAAGCGCAATAACAGATAAATAACTTTTTATAAACTTTTCTAAATTATAGTTTCAATATTCATATTTTAACTCTGCTTATCTATTTAAGTCAAAATTCAGTTTAGAAATTCTTATCATATTATGATAGTCACGACATTTATTTGTTGATCTTAAGTCTGGAAATTATTGTTATAAATGACGATTAAATGTTAGCGCTGAAAATTAGAATATTAAAACACATTTATCACCCAAACCGGTATATACAATATTAATACAAAAATAATAACAAATCTAGATGACTGTCGACTGAATACCAGTATCATTAAATGTAGCTCTTATCCAACAGCATCGATTACGTACCTAAATAGCTAATTAGAGACAAAACATAATATATTTAATAAAAATAATCTTACGCAAAATAATATCTATGACAGTTCGGCCATCCTGAAAAGTTCCTCGTCCTCGAGGAATCAATCCCAAATTCCTGCAGCATCAGCATCAACATCCGAAGCGCTCTTGTCTTCCGACAGTTCACGTTTACTTAAATATGGTTTCATCCTGTCAATTGCCACTACGTTACTATATTCTCCTCTTCTACTTCGATTTGTACCAGGCAAATCTTCTACTGAAAATCTATCGTTCAGTAGAACTTTCTTTATTTGGAATGGTCCTTTATATAGATTTTGTGAAATGGAATCGGTAGTTTCTCAATTGGATTCAATAGTTCTGGCTGCTTTCTTATCTGTTGTTTATGGTAAAAACATCTGTTACACAAGTCAGTGTACTTCGTGAATTTTCTCATTCCAGGAAACCAGTAAATTCCAAAATGTCCAAACTCATCAATACAGGAACGTACTATCTGCAGCCGCTGTCCTCTAGGTACAATCCACTAGATTCCGGACGCGGTAATTCGGTAAACCCGTTCGTCTCGTAAACAGTAAATTTTATAAATATTCCTTTCGTAGTTAGTTTCCGGTGGTTTACTTAAAATGTTCTTGATAATTTAAATTTGGCATTTGTCCGACGAGTATCCAGTCAGCTTGTTATATGAAAAATTTCAAATTCTACAGAAAGTCCTTCTCCTGACACGGGGTTTCGACTTAGCGCATCGACGTGACCCATTCGTAATCCTGGGCGATATTCTATATCGAATGAATATTCCTGCAGTTCCAGCCAGCAGTTTCCATTCCATTTAAAATGTATTCCTAGTAGATATACTCTAAGTCACTTTAAAGTTTCGACTACTACTAAAGTCCCTAGATTATACGAATGATACTTCATTTCCGTTGGTGAAGTTTAGCGAATGAAATAAGCAACTGGGTGGAATTTACCTGTGTTCAATTTCTGCAGCAGGATTCCTCCTAATCCTAACTTGCTGGCGTTCATGTGCACCTCTGTTTCGGCTTTCGAATCGTATAGTCGCAAAAGTGGTCGTTCCGTCAGCTTTTCCTTTAGGTCTTCAAATGTTTTCTGTTGTTTCGCTTCCCAACACCACCGTGTATCCTTTCTCGTTAGATTAGTAATCGGTCGCACAATCTTAACGTAATCTTTAATAAAGTGCCGAAAATAACTTGTAAGTCCTACAAACTGTCTTACTTGATCCACATTCCTCGGTGCCTGAAATCCGGTGACGGCTTTTATTTTCTCCTTTCCAGGTCGAACTCCATCTCGACCAATCTGAAATCCTTAATAATTGATGCTGCTCTGAAAAAGAAACATTTCTTCATATCCAGTGTAAAGTTGTTTGCCTTAAACAAAATGTCAAATATTGTCGTCAGTCGCTGAATTCCCTCTGTAAATGATGATGGGCAGATGTCATCTAAGTAAGCCATGGCGATGGTGTTACGACATGATCCTAGAACTTTGTTGACCAGCCTCTGAAAAACTGAAGATCCATTAGATAATCTAAAAGGGAGACGATTAAACTCGTAATGTCCGTCCGGTATTACAAATGCAGTTTTGTACTTCGATCTCTGCGCGATAGGCACCTGGTAATATCCTGACGTCATATCTAAAGTTGTGAAGTACTTCGCTCGTTGCAATTGATCTAGTTGGTCATCAATTCTTGGAAAGGGGTATCGGTCGTTTACTATTACTTTGTTTAAATGCCTGTAGTCTATACACATTCGCGCTTCTCCGTTCTTTTTCTTCACTAGAAGAATCGGTGCTGAAAAGGATGAAGTAGATTCGCGTATAATGTCGCCATCAAGAAGCTCTTGTACTATTCTCTGAACGTGTTTTCTCTTTGGAATTGACAATCTGTACGGCCTGTGAGTAATGGGTGTATCATCAGTCAGTAAAATATCCACTTCGGTCGCATTCGTGCATCGAATATCCTTCACAGTTTTTACAAAACATTCCCTATATTCCTTCAGCAGACGTATTAGTTGTTCGCGTTGATCCACACTTATATCCATGCCCATGAGTAGTTCATCTTACGTAAAGTAAATTCTTTCATTTTATGCGCTTCTGTATTATCAGCTTGACACTTCCATCCTCTTGTTATAATTTTATCCTTCTGAATTGTTAATTCCGCATGTGGTCAGTTCAAGACTGGTAGAACACATTCCATATCTTTGTCTGCTATTACATTGTTCTTGAAGCAACTGAAAATAATTTTCCTGTGACGGAAATGCCTTCAACAACATAGCCTTCCATGTCTCCCAAGAATGATTTATTCCTTGCAGTGCTTTATACCATATTTCTGCATACCCTCTCCAGCGAGATGTCACATACATGATGGTTGTTATTTTAGTTAGTCCCATTTTTGCATAGCGCGTAAAGTAAACGTACATACAGAAATTGAGGACTGTTGTTAGGTAAAGTCATGTTGTAATGTTGTTCCAGGTTCGTAATCCAGCTAAACATAAACGTAATCAATATCCGAACTGTTCCAAAAGCTGTGCTGGTGTGATCCGAAAAGCTGAAAGTTAAAAATGTTCTGATCCCACTTCTGAAATGTTATAAATGATTAAATGTTAGCGCTGAAAATTAGAATATTAAAACACATTTATCACCCAAACCGGTATATACAATATTAATACAAAAATAATAACAAATCTAGATGACTGTCGCCTGGCCGAACCCGGTCCCGCGGAGTTCTCCTTCACGCCGTGATTATTTCTGAATCACTATAATATCGATGTTCTCACAATGAAATCTAGAAATAAACTGAAATAAAATACGTGAATACCAGTATCATTAAATGTAGCTCTTATCCAACAGCATCGATTACGTACCTAAATAGCTAATTAGAGACAAAACATAATAAATTTAATAAAAATAATCTTACGCAAAATAATATCTGTGACATTATTATATATACGAGCGTGACTTTAGAATGACCTCGCCTATGCACCCCATACCCCTAAGATAATCCTATCCTGGAGATAGCGTTTTTGTTTTAAGTCAGTCGGTATTAGTTAGCCATGGGATAAACATGGAAGGGTCGAAATTAGTACGTGGCGTCGGAAAGACGTGTTTTGGTTTGGACATGTAGTGTCCTTTAGTTTTGGGGCGACGCTCGCCAGCTGGGTTACGGAATGTAACACTTGTTAGTTGTGTATGTTAGGCTTAGTATTAATTAATAATAATGTAACCGTGTAAATATAAAAGTATTAGTTTTTAAATCGACAAGTTGTGTTCATGTCCGTAGTGTTCATTAGTGTAAAGTGTAAAAAGTGAAGTGTCTCTGTGTGTTCTTCCTTCTCACAAGCCGTGGACGCCAGCCATCAAAGCGTCCACCAGTCAGTAAGTGAATCATCGTTGGGAATCATCATCATTAGTAATCAGCAGTATTATCAGTCAGCTTCAGAGACCCCCCCTCGTGTTACAGTGGCGCAGGCAACGGGTAGGATAATGAGAGTAATTGTTTACTCTTATTTATCCGAAAAGTTCCTACATCAGTTTCAGTTTTATTAGTTTGTGACCGAGGAGAGGGTACTTGGTGTACAGTATGTACACATTTGCGACCACGACGCCAGCGATGATACAGAAACCCAGGCCGTATCAGCCGTCACCAGACATGCTTGAGGTATTACTCGCAATGAATACGTTCTCTGGTGATGGCAGTGTGGGAGAATATATCCGCAATATGGTAGCAGCCAGCAGAAGATACGGCTGGGATGAAGTTTTCCTCGGCAGTGCAATAGTGTTTAGGCTCAGTAGTAAGGCAAGGGAATTGTATTTTGCAATTCCATTGTATAAGCGGCCTACCACTGGCACAGATATGGTGCGTTGGTTAGAAATAACCTATGCAGGACGCACCATATTACCACCTTCATTTTTTCCTACTTTTATGCCAAGTTTTTATGGTCCAGCATGGACGCACCAGGTCTACGCACCGCAGACGCCATTAGATTCGTTATCTCCAGGGCATTCGTCGGTGGCATACGGCCACGTTTCTTTTGCCATGCAGGGAGTGCACGAGTTGCCAGTAGGGAGGATCAGTTTGGAAGAAATTGAGTCCTTACTGGCAATAGAGGATCGTTTTGCGGTGGTAGACATACCACGACCAGAGAGTTTGACAATAGCCGTCACAGCGAGTGACAAGGGCGTACAGGAAGGAAAAATGGATAAAGAGAATTGCCTGCCGGAGAAAACAGAGAGTTGTGAGACTGAGGAAGGACACAGCGAAGTAGCTGATGGACAGGACATGAACAGAGTATATGACGACAACCGCAACGAAATGGATCTGCAAATGATTAACGAAGAGGACACCGTGAATGGCGACTTGGACGTGAACATCGGAGAGGTGAACATAGCATGGCCACCTGTGCAAGAGTTACGCCGCGTGCACGCCACTGGTGATATCGTCAAACATTCCAGGATCGACGTTATCGCTTGCAGCAGTGTTACCAAATTTTTTGTAGTGCCATCCCTTAGACCACTAGGTGTGAAAAACCGCCCCCAGTGCAGTGACCTTTGTGTTGTTTTCTTTTTTTATGACTATGATATGACGATTTTTGTTAGTGCTTAGTTTTTTTTTGGCTAGTTAAGTTGCATGTTAGATTAGGAAATTTTTATTAGATAGGAAAATAAAATAACCTTTTCCTTTTTAGCATTTGAGTTATGAATTTGTAATTTGTTAAAACGTTTTACGTTTTTATTGAGTTTACATTATGTTTATAATGTTTTATGTTGGTTAGCTTTTTGCTTTTGTAATGTCATAGGTTTTATACCTTTTGTCTGTTTTTAACATGTTAATCGTGTTTGTACATTTGTACCTGTTTTGCGATTTTTGTATTCTATGTTTTATGCTTTGTGTCATATTTGTAATATGTTTGATGCTTTATGTTGTTAAGCTTTTTGCTTTTGTAATGTCGTAAGTTTGATACCTTTTGTGTGTTACGTATTATGTTGTGCTTGCACATTTGTACCTGTTTTGCAATTATTGTATTCTATGTTTTATGTTTTGTGTCTCATATTTGTAATATGTTTGATGTTTTATTTGTTTTATGTATGTGTTTTATGTTCTGTGGTTGCAAAAATTGGAAACTATCTTCAGTTCAGGATTTAAGAATAAATATATCGATTTTGCGATATATTTATGTCTTAAGGGGAGGATAATGTGACAAGGCGAGGGTAAGCGCAATAACAGATAAATAACTTTTTATAAACTTTTCTAAATTATAGTTTCAATATTCATATTTTAACTCTGTTTATCTATTTAAGTCAAAATTCAGTTTAGAAATTATTATCATATTATGATAGTCACGACATTTATTTGTTGATCTTAAGTCTGGAAATTATTATATATACGAGCGTGACTTTAGAATGACCTCGCCTATGCACCCCATACCCCTAAGATAATCCTATCCTGGAGATAGCGTTTTTGTTTTAAGTCAGTCGGTATTAGTTAGCCATGGGATAAACATGGAAGGGTCGAAATTAGTACGTGGCGTCGGAAAGACGTGTTTTGGTTTGGACATGTAGTGTCCTTTAGTTTTGGGGCGACGCTCGCTAGCTGGGTTACGGAATGTAACACTTGTTAGTTGTGTATGTTAGGCTTAGTATTAATTAATAATAATGTAACCGTGTAAATATAAAAGTATTAGTTTTTAAATGAACAAGTTGTGTTCATGTCCGTAGTGTTCATTAGTGTAAAGTGTAAAAAGTGAAGTGTCTGTGTGTTCTTCCTTCTCACAAGCCGTCAAAGCGTCCACCAGTGAGTAAGTGTATCATCGTTGGGAATCATCATCCTTAGAATCAGCAGTATTATCAGTCAGCGTCAGAGACCCCCCTCGTGTTACATATTGCCAACTCAAATGGAAAAATTAAAAAGTAGTTTGTCACCCTCTCACGCTTTTTTCATTTCATAAATCTGCCAACAGAGGCGCTATAATAAATAATATGGTCTAGTTGTGCGCAGTGGTGTTACTGCGCACAACTCGTGGGCAAGCCGGCCAGAGAAAGATTGAAAAAAAAATTGAAAAATTAAAAAGCTGTATCTTGGAAATTACTGGGCTTACAGAGACCATTTTGGTCTCAATTTGTAGAAAATTTAGACTTCTTTAAAAAAATACTGGAAGGTTATCGTCGAAAAAATAGTCATTCAAGGTCAAAAACAATAGTTGTGTTGTGAACACTGGATATACGACCCAACTGAGTACGCTGCGCGAAAAAATTCAAAAATCTTCGACTAGATAAATTAAAATATACTTAAAAACTTAAAATCGACAAATTTTTGTTCCTGAATGAATAATACCTAAAATAAACTATAAATCTCAGTGGAAACAGTTAATAATAAGTGAGTATTGAACGAAAACAAATATTAACAGCAACAGCACGAGGCTACGTGCACGCGCGTTCAACCTAGCGCTCGAGTCACTCGCGCCAGAAACAGCAACACAAATCAGTGTTACCAACTATATTGAAAATAAATAATAAACAATAAACTAACAATTTCTAATAAACCGTATCAGCATGTCTGAAAAAAGCGGTGGAACTCTTAACTTACCCGCAAGCAATACTACTGTCGTTGTAACAACACACACTTCGGTAACTACGACAAATACAACAAATATCTATACCTCACCAGTAATTACGGCAATGCAATCTGCTTCATCAGAGAATAGTGATATTCTATCTGCCATCACGACCCCGCGATCAAGGAGGAATAGTGATGTTTCTTTACTTTCTATCCCAAATACTCCAAGATCATGCTATAATCACGATTTATCGATGGAATATACATCCGAACCTGCATGTATGCAGAATAAAAACGCCCAATTAGAAAAATTCTCCTGGCAGAAAGTTAAAAGAAAAAGAGAAAGGGGAGAAATAGCAAACTCAGAACAAACGAAAAAAGACATAACGCAGCTGAAACAAATGAGAGAAATATTTCAACTAATAATCGATACTCTATACTGTACGACGATGTTATTATACACCAAAATCTAGAAGATGTAGAACGCTCAAATCAAAGAGAAGAAAATTCGAATAGAACGGTAACAAAAGAACACAAACCCCACAAGTATATATACAAGACGTAGAAAACTACTCTGCAATGATTTCAAGCCTGAAAACAGTAGTTTAAGAAAATGACTTTATCTTTAAAACCTTACCAAATAATGTAGTAAAGGTTAATATTAATAGACCAACGGCCTACAGAAAAGTGATTGAACTACTTAGAACTCATGATACCGCTTTTCATACATACCAACCACGGCAAGAAAGATCATACCGAGCTGTCATAAAAAATCTTCACCACTCGGTCGCACCCGACGAAATTCAAGAAGCACTAGAAAATAAGGGACTTATTATTTATAACGTAGTTAATATACGGAGTTGGATAACGAAAACACCACTACCCATGTTGAAGTTACAAACCTATTAGGAACTAAAATTACAGTAGAAGAGCCCCGTAAGAGAAAAGAAATACCTCAGTGTATGAGGTGCCAAGAATACGGCCATACCAAATCCTATTGCTTAAAACCCTATTACTGCGTAAAATGTGCAGGAAATCATCCTACATACAACTGCCAACAACAGAGTCTAGCTACCCCGAAATGCATACTTTGCGGCGGAACCCACCCAGCTAATTATAAGGGATGTACAGTCTATAGAGAACTCCAAAAATCAAGAGGAAAAACCAACAATAAAGGCCCATTTACATGGCGATAGTTTACTGTCACGATAGTTCTCTCACGAATGTATGAGAGTGCGATAGTGTGCTGTCTACACACGACATTAATTTCTCAGTGATAGTGTTGAAATAAAAATGGCGGGCGATGTATTAACTACAGCAGTAGCTGCCATTATAACTGAACTGGGTGCCTCAAATGCACTTGTAAGGGCAACTGTTGGTTCAGAAAATAAAGTCGGGAAACGTGATAATAACTATCGGGATAGTTGTGTTTACACGTGATAATTAGAACGAGTACGGTCGTTTTCGCGATAGTAACTGTTATAGGATTATTATTATTATTCTGAATACAAGTTGGGAATACTGTAAATAAAGAAGGTTGGCAAGAGATGTTAGAAAAATAGAGTTATGTGATAGCACATGGTAGATAATGGATAAAAGTATTACTTTGTATGTATTTAAGTAAATAAAGATATCAAATATATATCAAACGAGTATTTGATTAACAAGAATATAACATGGTGTCAGAAAATTGTTCTCCGTGAGTTTGAAGATAAATCTTGAGATAAATTGTTCATTATATATATTGAACGAGTTGTTGATTTGTTGTCGGATTCATCATAAATATTGAAAGACAACAAAATGTCAGTCTCAAATGAAGCTTTAGCTGCACTGTTGAAACAGCAAATTGAAACAATGTCATTAATGAGTCAACAAATGTTGAGGATATCGCAATCAAAAGGAGAAGACTCAAAACCCCAAAATATTCCTTTCCCTGCACATTTAGAAATTGATAAGGGAGATGTGGCACAAAATTTTGAATATTTCATAAAGAATTTTGAAGATTACTGTGTGGCTACCGGTATGGATAAATGGCCAGCAAATGAAGAGAACAAAAAAGTACGAATATTATTAACAGCTATAGGAGACGCGGCGTTAATAAAGTACAATAGATTTAATCTAACAGAAGAAGATAAATCTAGTCTAGAAACAGTTATTGAAGTTATTAGGAAAAGGTTGGCTTCGAAGAAAAATGTAATTTATGACAGAGCAATGTTCAATAGTTGCAGTCAAGGAGAAGAATCTTTCGATGAATATCTAATAAAACTACAGAAGTTGATAAGAACATGTGAATTTGGGAACATTGAAAATGATTTGTTAAGATATCGCATAGTATTAGGATGCAGAAACAAAGAACTTAGGAAGAGATTGATGTCAAAAGCAGATTTAACTCTAGAACACGCTATAGACATGTGCAAAGTCGAAGAAGTGACATTAAAGAGACTACAAGACATTGAAACTGAAGAGACTAAAGTAGTTAACAAAGTTAGCAGAGAAACAGAGACCAGAAAAAGTAAATTTTGCGGGAATAATCATGTATTTGAAAAAGGTCGTTGTCCGGCATGCGGCAAAGTTTGTAAACTATGTGGAGGTAAAAATCATTTCGCCGTAGTATGTAAAAAGAAACAGAATAATAAAAAGGATACGAAGAAGAAAATATATAGTGGACAGCAGAAGAAAAGGAGTTGCAAAATTAAGAAAGTAGGCAATAATAGTGAAAGTGAAGATTGCTATGTAAGTGATGAAGATGAAGATATAATGCAAATAGATAAAATTATAGACAATTCTAGAAACGGTGGTAGGGTAGAAGCAGAACTAGAATTTAAAATGAACAACGAATGGATTAAGATGATGTGCGAACTAGATACTGGAGCGATCGTAAATATTATCGGATATAAACAATTAAGTAAATTGTTGAATCACTCATGTCCGAAATTGAAAACATCTAATCATCGTTTACAAAGCTTCGGTGGTACAAAGATTCCAGTAAAAGGTGAAATTAATCTCATATGCAGAAACAGAGGTAAACTATACTCAATTACTTTTCAAGTAGTAGATGTAGAGCATGGCCCACTATTATCAGCAAGAGCATGCACGTTATTAAATCTTATAAAATATTGTAATGTGGTAAGAGATACTTCCACCAAAACAAATCTAGATGCAGAAGGAGAAATGAATCTATATAAACAAGCTAAAAATATAGTTAATAGGTATTCTGATATATTTAAAGGAAATGGAGCTCTTCCGGGGGAAATAGACCTGGAAGTAGACGAAAATGTTAAGCCTACAATCCAAACAGCAAGACGTATACCCATAGCGTTGAGGAAAAACTTGAAAAGTGAACTTGACAGTTTGGTCAAGGAAGGCATTATTTGTAAAGAGAGTCATCATACTGATTGGGTGAGTAACATTTTGATGGTAAGAAGAAACTCACCATTGCGAATATGTTTAGATCCGATACCACTGAATACAGCGCTTAAAAGACCCAACTATCAGTTTACAACTTTGGGTGAAATATTACCTGAACTAGGAAAAGCCAAAGTATTCACAACAGTAGACACGAAAAAAGGATTTTGGCAAGTTAAACTTTCTGAGAAGAGCAGTAAGTTGACAACCTTCTGGACGTCATTTGGTCGCTATAGATGGCTACGATTACCATTTGGAGTTGCTCCTGCACCAGAAATATTTCAAATGAAAATGCAAGAGATACTTCACGATCTAAAAGGAGTAGAGATTCTAGCAGACGACATACTGATTTATGGTTGCGGCAATACTAAAGCAGAAGCGATCCAGGACCATAACTGCAATTTAGAAAAATTACTGCAGCGTTTGCAAGAAAACAATTGTAAGTTAAATAAGAGTAAACTTAAATTGTGTGAAAATCAAGTAAAGTTTTACGGACATATACTTACTGATCAAGGCTTGAAAGCAGACGATACAAAAATATCGGCAATAAGAAATGATCCAAAACCTATAGACAAAAAGGAGCTAATTAGATTTTTAGGAATGATTACCTATCTAAGTCGATACATTCCTAACCTAAACTCTGAGGTATCTTCATTGCAAAGATTAACAACGGACTCAGCCAACTGGAAATGGACAGAAACAGAGAATAACGAGTTTCAGAAGATTAAAGAACAAGTAGGAGATATAAAAACTCTAAAATATTTTAACGATCAATTACCAATAAATATAGAATGCGATGCAAGCAACTACGGTCTGGGAGTAGCAGTATTTCAAGAAGACAACGTTATAGGCTATGCATCAAGAACGTTAACTGCGTCAGAGAAAAACTTTGCGCAGACTGAAAAAGAATTACTGGCGATTGTTTTTGCTTGTTTGCGTTTTCAACAACTAATTTCAGGAAACAAGAAAACAATAATAAAAACAGATCATAAGCCATTAATTTCAATTCTCAGAAAACCTTTGTTGCAAGCACTGAAAAGGTTACAGCGAATGCTTATGACTATACAAAGATATAATTTGGAAATTCGATTCGTCACAGGTAAAGAAAACATAGTAGCGGATGCTCTATCTAGGGCACCAATGAACTGTTTTAATCAAGAAAGCAACGATGGATATGTATTTAAAGTAGAAGAACGTGAAGCTAAGATATGCCGATCGTTTGAAGATGTGAACATAATTAAAAATTTAAGTATAACAGAAAAACGAATCATAAATATAAAAGAAGCAACAGAAGAAGATCCTGTTATGCAAAAATTTATTGACTTCATTAATAAAGGATGGCCGAAATGCATCAATCAGGTATCAGATGACATGCGTATTTATTTTAGTTTCAGACATGAACTTAGTATGAAAGATGAATTAGTATATAGAAATGACAGAATTCTAATTCCAATGAAACTTCGCAATCTAATGATAAAGAAAGTACATCTCAGTCATAACGGAATCGAAGCTACACTAAAATTAGCAAGATCCAATATATTCTGGCCAGGCATGAGTACAGAGATTAAAAATCAGATCCAAGGATGTATTATATGTGCAAAATATTATGATGCACAACAAGCTACACCTATGAAGACGCACGAAATTCCTGAATATCCTTTTCAAATGGTATCAATGGACATATTCTTTATAGACAAAATTAAAGTATTAGTAACTGTCGACCATTTCTCAGATTTTTTTGAGATAGATATTTTAAAAGATTTGTCACCTAATTCAGTTATACAAGCATGTAAGCTAAATTTCAGCCGTCATGGAGTACCTCAGAGAGTTTGTTCAGACAATGGCATAAACTTTATAAGTAGGGAATTCCAAAAATTCGCATCTGACTGGGACTTCGAACACGTCACATCATCACCTCACCATCCCCGAGGAAATGGAAAAGCAGAAGCAACCGTTAAGATTGCTAAACGAATTATGAAGAAGGCGCAGGACAGCGGAGAAGACTTCTGGTTTGTACTTTTACATTGGCGAAATATCCCTAATAAATTAAAATCCAGTCCAGCACAAAGACTATTCTCCAGATGTACCCGAACCAGCATACCTACTCCAATCAAGAATCTATCACCTAAACTAATTCCTAACGTGAGGGAGTGTATAGAACAAAATAGGAGGAAGAGTAAATATTATTACGATAAAAGAACGAAAGAACTACCAGAATTGAAAATAGGTCAATCAGTTGTTGTTCAAGTACATCCAGAACAAAATAAATACTGGTCGCAAGGTATGGTGTACAAGAAACTAAATGACTCATCTTACGTAGTAGAGGTCGATGGTTCCAAATATCGTCGAAATAGAGTTCATATACAACCGCACGAGAATCACATGAAACAAGATATAGAAGAGAAGAAAGAGAGTGAAGAGAAAGAAGAAACGCAGAACATCGATGATGTACCAGACATAGATCCAGCACCGAAGGGGAATAATTACACTACAGAACCGGAAATTACCAAGAATTGTACTCCAACCAAAAGCCAAGTAAATAAGCCACGAGTTTCAGTTTCAAACCAAGGTATGAAGCAAACTTCAGAGAACGTAACCCATGAACGCCCACAAAGAAACCGTAAGCTACCTGATAAATTAAAAGACTATGTTTTGAATTAAAATATAATTTGTATTTTGTTAGTTTAATTTTGTAGAAAGGAGAGGATGTTATAGGATTATTATTATTATTCTGAATACAAGTTGGGAATACTGTAAATAAAGAAGGTTGGCAAGAGATGTTAGAAAAATACAGTTATGTGATAGCACATGGTAGATAATGGATAAAAGTATTACTTTGTATGTATTTAAGTAAATAAAGATATCAAATATATATCAAACGAGTATTTGATTAACAAGAATATAACAGTAACTATCAACCGTGCTATCAACTTACAGTTCAAGCGAGATAGTGCGATAGTACTTTCATGACAGTGTGACAGCAACTATCATGCAGTTTACAAGGTGATAGTGCTTGCGAAAGTTACTGTCATGACAGCAACTATCAGGAATTCAGAATGAATAATAATGAATTTCCCATACTAAATCAAACGCAATAAAATAATACGACTAGCTAGCTCACATCGAATCGGCCAGAGCAATAAATTTTTAACATGAGCAATAAATTAGCAAATAAATGAGCTCTAAATATTAAGACTCTGTTTATTGTTGCGAGATGAAAATTCCGAACCAGCTTTATAGAGCTGAAATAGTGTACTGGAGATTTAGAGGACGAAGTTGATATAGAAATTCAAAATTAAGATGAGGTGGAAGCTGCAAATGCCTTATTATCATTAATGCAGGGGCAAGCTAACGTTGAAGTGTTTGCCCAAATTTGTACAACGGAGAGCTGATCTATTGATTTGTAATAACTACTGTTTGTACAACACGGTTAAAACACCCGAAAGCACTTATGTTCGCATATGGTTTGCATTTAACCTTTCAAACAGTATGTAGCATGCAAGGTTTTCAATTTTCGCCGCTGTGGCGCTGCGAGTTTGAAATCAACAAAGCCAGTAGATAGTACCGTCAAGGTTGGCCATCTTGGTCTTAAAAAGCAACAATTATTTTCTCCGCCGGTAGAGGCGCTTTTATTTATATTTGTGTTATTGCAGGGTTATGTAATGTTGGCAATATCGAATTATTGGTTATCTACAAAATGTTTCTGTAATAATGGAAAATGTTAATTTCAACAACACTATTCAAATTAAAACTTCTTACTTCACAATTCATTGCATATTTCGATTAAATATCTTCCAATGTTTGTAAACCACTGATGACGCCTCTCTTCAACATTTGGTATGCCAAAAAATTTAAGTACATATTCTATTTTTATTATGATGAGAATTAATTGCACAGCAACAAGGCATTATCTGTGGTAAATTCTCAGTTTATTTTATTTTTTAACACCAAATTAAAACTGGTGTATACCACAGACTATCTATACCTAACGGCAACAGACACGACAGATAGTGTTATTTTTAAAACTGCAGTTACGCAGCGCTAACTACCGACGTTAGGTTAGGTTAGGTTAGGTTAATAACAACTCCATCCATCCTTAATACATGAAAGTTCGCCAGTTGCCGGGATTTTTAAATCAAGGACTTTAATTATTACAGAAATATATTATAAATAAAAGAACAATTAGGTAAAAAGCTTTTTATTTACAATTTATTTTTACAAAACAAGATAAATGTATTATGAAAACTCCAGTCACGTTAGTTAATTTGTTAAAATATGCTCAGTCGAAATTTCGAATTATCTAAAGATACAATAAAATTATGTACATATAATTGTAGCAACCCTGAAGTAGATTTGAGAAAAGTGGAAACGTTAGCCGAGTATATTTTAATAAATTGACCAGCGAGAATAAATTTATATGACTTCGTTGAAAGTGTGTCTACTTTGTTTTATTTACACTTCTGGAAGAGAATCTTGCCGCTTTTCCTGTTTAATGACAGAAGTCTTTCTGTCTTTTTTTGCCTGGAACACATTTCCTTTTCTCGGCGTCAACTGATTTTTCCTCTTGACTCCAAGATGTTGTACCGTGATCGTTCCTATACCAGAAAGAAACTATAATACATATTTCTTAATTGTAAATTTAGTATATAACTATAATGCGAGTGTAATTAATTATCTGATATTTCAAAAAAAAAAAAAAACACTTGTTCAATAACATTAATTTAATGTTAATTTCATATATTCGTTATGCAAAATACGATAAGAAATAAATAAGTAACGGTTTTATTCATGTTATTTACATAGAAGATTGTGAAGCTTTTGACAAAAAAAAAAATAATAATAATTACGTACCTCGGTGCGGCGTTTCCACAATCGCAACATGTTGATCTTGGACATATTCTTGAATTGTGCCGTGTTCTACAAACATATAGTGCTACATTGACCAGGACACTTACAGAAATCCATATATTTTCAAATATGATATATTAGATATGTAAAAACTATATTAAACTACGATCTGTTTGATTTGTTAACAATCTAAAGTAGGATCTCATATATTAAATAGAGTTTTTACTTAACTACAGAAAACGTACTAAAAAAATAAGGTTTCATATAAGTACATAATAACGCAACCCAAATTACACCACCACGGTCTTCTACATAAGATACCGAATAAAAATTGAGTACATACCTTCAGGAAGTACAGGTCGTAGTATTTGTCTAAACTTTAATTTCTTCTTCTCGGGTGTTTGAAATTGTCTATCAAAATGAAGTTTACACACTCGATATCGATGAACGAGCTTGTTAAATGGTAAATCCACTAAATCTAGCCTATTCATATTACGTAGCCAATGTTGTCTTAATACTTTCGTTCTTGGAAAACAAAATAATGTGCCATGTTCTTCCATTGGTAACGTATTTGTCACACATACTTCGTATGCACATTTCTATAAAAAGATAGATAATTAATCTTCAGTTCCCAAACTGATAAAAATTTGTTTAATAAAATTTGCTAATCATATAGTTAACTAAAATGATTACTATTTATTAAAACTTTAACAAAACTTAAAACATTAAAATAAGTATAGATAATTGATACTTACTTTACTCATCAAGAGATTTTACGATTTTAGTTTATTAAACATCTTTGCTCGGAAAGTAAACTTCAAACGTGAATCTCGCTGACGTTTGACAAAACAAATTCTTATTGGCTAAAATCGAACGAGTTGAAACAATCACAAACGACCCGGCGACCTCAGCGCAACTACCGACGTTAGGCTGAACTAAAACTGTTAGACGCGGGAATTCATTGAAGTGTCAGCGGACTGGTGTATACGTATGAGACATTTGACACGTGCAACAACAGCGGAATTGTTATTGTTGCTTTTTAAGGCTAAGATGGCCGCCATAGCGGTACTTTAGTATATCTACTGGCTTTGAAAATCAAACTACAATAACATGTTTGTAATAAGTGAAGTGTAAAGTTTTATTTACAGCTGAAACAATTTTAATTTAAAATTGTATTACTTGTATTTAATGCAGTTTATAAAATCATCATTTATAGAAAATTTATCTAGATGAGGTACAAGGACGTAAACTTTAAGGGCAATTTTACAAACAACATATCAAATTTTATTTGAATATTTCATGTAACTGAAAGTAAAAATTAAGTAAATAAAATTTTATGTCGTATTCGGGAGAGCCCCTTCCAAGAGATGGCAGCACTAAAGACAGACTTATAGGGAAAACGTTGAATTTTACACTTGTGGTCGTTGTAGTTTGATGTTTTGTTTTAGGGAATATTCTGTTATTTTTTATTAAATTCAGAATGTTTATTACAATGCCAGATGTATACAGGGTGGTGGCGGTTAGGGGTGAACATAGGGATTTAACATGGGATTTTAGTTTTTTGCAATTTCCTGCTCTCCTGTTCTTTTTACGGCAAAAACTGTAGAGTACAAAATTGTTCAGAATTAAAAATTGCATACAAAAATGTATTTACATTTATTATTATGTTTTTGGTTTCTTCACAATTTTAAAAAGAAATTTCAAAATTTCTGTTATTTTGTAGCAATAGCCATGACTTACAACTCAAATGTTTAATAGTATATTATGCAACAAGTTTTAAAAACGCCACTTTAGTCACGAGTTTATTAGGCACGAGCGAAGCGAGTGCTTAATATTACGAGTGTCTAGAGAAGTTTTAAAACGTGTTGTATACTATACTTTTTCTACGAGCGGAAGTTTATTTATAACCAACGTTTAGAAACAAAATATTATACGCTTCGAAACAGAATATTTTATTGAAAAACAAATTTATAAATAATTTTATATTAATATTTAATTTCTTAATTAATACATAAATATAAACAATCTATTTTGCTAAATGTACATTAATTGTTATACCAGATAAATTCTGGCAATTCTGAAATGATATTAAAGATTTTTCAGTATTATTCAAATTAGTTGTTGCTGTATCTGCACTTTTATTAACTTCAAAATTAATGTTTGTGTTATTTGTAATTTCATAATTATCGCATTGTTCCATTTGAAAATTACCATTTGTCGAGTTTTCAACAGTATGTAATATATTATTCGCTGTTTGAATTTTATTGTTAATAGAATGGTCAATGTAACCCTCTGCGACCGAAGTTGATTGCCATCCTCCGTGGCGTTTTAGGGCTGTAATATCTGCACCAGAATCAACTAAAATAGTTGCAGACGATCTTCTTAAACAATGTCCTGTATAAGAAGCCGGATCTGGCAGCTTTAGATATTTGGCAATTTGACTGGGGAGGCTACCAAATTTATTTATTCCAATCGGCTGCTTAGTACATTTACCTCGTTGATAATTCAAAAAGAAACGTGTACAATTTTGCAGATTTTGAGGCCGGAGTTCCATGTATTTCTTACAGATTTTATAGAAATTACCTCCAATAACAAATTGACGCTCTGTTTTGGTTTTTGTGTCCGGAATGTGTACAAGAAGTGCTGTGTTGAGATCTTCAACATGTTTTATTTCAATTTTCATCAATTCTTCCCGACGACACGCTCCCATTATTCCAAATATTAATCCAACCTAAAAATGAATAATATATTACGTATTTTTAGTCAAACTTACAATTGTTTCAAATTACTCACTTTTATAAAGAGATATTCCGAATCGGGTGCAGATGTCAAAAATTCCTTAATTTGTTGAGGAGTTAATGTTCTTGATTTTTTAGGTTTGTAACCATCTGATGTACGCTTTAAAAAAGCACATAATTTGTGATATTTACTTATATCAATATTATTTTTTATATTTATTGTTGAACGAAGCATTGAGTAGATTGCCCATAACGACGATGGCTTCATTTTATCAGAAAGATTTTTGAAATATGCTAATAGCACATTTTCAGAAAATGAATTTGTTTGATTTGCTTTACGCCAGTTCATAAAAAGGTTATAAGCTCGCTCATACTGATTTTTCGATTTATTTGGTAATAAATTAGCGGTAGCTGATGCTGCGGCTTCTTTAATTTCTTCTGGAGTTAAAATTTCTTCTTCACTTTCACTATTCGGGTTCATCTTCTTTACCAAAGATCCGAACACTGCACTGAATTCAAACACGTCAATAAACGTCAAATGTTTTGTTTCGCATAACCAAACAAAACTCTGTCGGTAATGCAGGTATTATGTATACTGATAATACAGATTTCATTTTGACAGATGTTTGCATTGTCAAATAAGAATGAAATGATTATGAAAATAGGTTTTAAATGTTGATTTTTAGTACTTATTTATTAAAATTAAACAGAAAAATGTATTAAATAATGTTATTTTGTTCATATATCAAGAATACGAACATACCCGAAAGCTAACTTCGGGTCGTGTTTAAAATACCGAAATAGTCGTGACTAATGAACTCATTAAACACTAGTGTTTAATACATTACTTAGCAAACGACGTAACAGTGTATTACAAGGTACTTTAGTTACGGGAGTAGAAAAACATAATAATGTCATTCAATTTCTGTCAAATTTTCGAAATTTTCTATAATAAAAAGTTAATTTAATAATGAATGTTTATTCGAATAAGGAACGAGTTTTCATTATAAAAAATTATTATGGTGGAAATAGTTTTAGAAGAATAGGTGATAACAATAATATAAATGTCTTAGTGTGGAAATGTGTGTGCAGCTGTAAAGCAGGACAGGGAGAAAAGTGGAAGAGACCAAACTATTGGATTTAAAATTCATTATAGTTAAATAATAAGTTAATTTTTGTGCATAAGTCGTAATATTAAAAGGAAATATATATTTGCTGGTTGATCATTGTTTATATATACAGGGTGTTTCCTTTAAAACAACCAGCGCTTTTTTGGGCGAACTAACAACTTAAGAGAAAAATGTTTTATACCAAAAATGATCAAGACCAAGAGGATAATGTGTCAATAGTAACAAACCGTATATATAACCATTGGTTCTCAAACGGTAGAACAAAGTTATATTTTTTTAAATGGCACCCTATATAATTTTTTAGTCCTTTAAATAGAATATTATTTTCTGATTTCAACGATATAAATATAGCGTAGGGTTGTATAATAATTGTTTCGAGAAAAATTGTATTAAAAACTAGAAATAAAGTAATAAAAATCTGATGTGGCCAGCACGTAACCTCTCGCCAGATATTTTACCTGGTTGTACGCATAAAACGAGAAATATTTTTAAATACAAATGCATATATTCATGTCTCACTACAAAATAATTCTCACATATATTTGCAAAATATATTTTAATATAAATTATGTACAATACATACATTTTCTTTATTTTCAATATCCTGACATTTTCTTTTTCTACTTTCTTTTTCTTTATATTCATCATTTTTTCGCAAATTCCTTTTATATTCTTTTTTACGTATATTCTTTTGCGTTGTTGGCGTTTTTTTTATTTTCATAATCTTCATAATGATGCACAAATATTTTTGACAGTGACATTTATGTGTCAATTACAAACATTTGAATTTCTTGCCTTGAAGTAGTTTGATCTGATAATTTTTACATCAAATTATTTTATATGCATTTCTTTATCTCTAAATCTATAGAATATATAATAATGAATTTATATTTATTGAATAAAGAATTTAACGTTCTTTAATATAAGTAGTTACATAAATTTTCGATAAATAACAACTTCCGGTTGTCCAATTGTTACCAAAACTTAATCAACTCTTCCCATTATTGTTAGATTGAGGAATCCGTAGTTAAAAATGTCTTGTCTTATTGTTTGAGATATCGTACACACACTCACACGCACGCACGCACACACACACACACATAAGGTCTGTTCATTTCGCTACTTTGCGTCTACGGTTTACTGCTGCCTCCATACAAAGTATATGGGCGCGGCAGTAAACCGTAGACGCAAGGTAATGAAATGAACAAACCTATTTACACACACGCACGCACGTACACTCACACACACACATAATCGGATTCTAGGGACCTTAAAACGTGCTTATATATATATATATATATATATATATATATATATATATATATATAAAAATAAATAAATAAATAAATATATCATCACGGCTTATTACCCATTGCTGGGTGTGCCAATCCGCTTTATACACAGATATCGGTAATGATGAAATATTTGTACCGTGCGGGCGCTTACCAGGCGTCACCTCACGGGCACTCATTGCTGGCGTGGAGAGTGCACCACAGGGGCCAATTTTGTGCCATTTGAAATTGGAAATATTTGGCGTCGGTCGGGATCGAACCCGGTTCCCCAGATTCGATATCTGACACTCAGGCACGCGGCTACGAGACCCCATATATATATCTGAACAATAATACTTACTTGAAAATTTTTCGAGGGTTATCCTTGCTATATCTATTTGTGCCCCCAAAAGCATTACAAAAAGACAGCGTATTGCCTTTTATTATGGAAATATCTCACTTAAAGTATTTATTCACACAAAACAAACACCACTTCATTCAAGAGAACTACCTTTGAATATATAATACATAATTACTTTTTCAATCACAATAAACATTTTAAACAAAATTAAAAGCAGAAATAATCCAATAGATAAATAAAAAATATTAGACTTTTTTAGTTATATACATAAAATATTTTTAATAGTATTATTAATAAGAACTAGTCTCGTTAAAACATTATCTTTAAAAAATAAAGCTTTGAAACACGCAAAAACAGAAAAAACTTATCAGAGAAAAATAAACATTTTAAAAAATATTTAAATAAAGTTGTATATATATATGTAGTTGTATTCCACGAAATAAAACCGTTTAGTTAAAAGAATACCTGTATTATATTTATTCCGTATCGCACAGTTTATTTTACATATACTTTATTTAACATTAATATTTATATACGTAAAAGTGTCTTTGCATTTTGATTTTTTGTTCTTTCATGCTATTGTTATTTGAAGCAGCAATTTGTTTGAAAATAACAAATGTTAGTTTGTTTCATATCATAATAACCAAATAATATATTTGATATTGTTTACAGTATTAAACTTTTAAAATATTCAATTCAATTAAAATTATTTAAATTTTCAATATACATGTATACTTGTTTTATATTAGCAAACTTAAAAACTGCTTAAAAATTGCGAATTACTCTATGTCAACTACTAAGGAACTTTTCACTCAACTTAAAGATAAAATACCAAGGAATGAAACAAAAAATGTCATTTACAGGATAGAATGTGGCTCCTGCATGAAGCATTATATAGGGGAAACTTCTCAACCTCTCAAAAAACGTATATATCAACACGAATACCATGCAAATAAATTAAACCATAATCATAGTGCTCTAACTAAATATTCATGTGAAACTGGACATAAATTTAAATATACTGATACTAAAATATTAGATTCTGATAATTGGTATAACAATAGATTAATTAAAGAAACATTTTACATTAATTCAAATCCACAAAATAATTTAAATTACCAACTGACTACAAAAACAATTTAAAATATCTAAATCATTTTATTCATAATTATAGAAAAAATTAAATTTCAAAAATAACATAGTAATTTTTAATCCAGTGCACGGTGTTGGCACTATTGGTTCAGGTTGTTGTTCACACTTGCAAGAATGTTTTTTGGTGTTATATTTCGTTGACTCCCATGTGGAGGAGACGTATTTTCAGTAGAGGTCATCTGACTTACCGTTAGAAAATGATTTTTTATATACAACATGTTAAAGGTTTAAACTATGTATCCATAATGTAAAAACGACAAAAATATTATTACCATATTGGTGAGTGGTTTATTTTTAAAATATATTGTTTAAATTGTAATTTAGAAAATAATTTTATAGCTGATGATGGAGAAAATGTTATCTTCGAAACGTTCGATTCATGACAAATAAAAATAAAAAATATTTGTTTAAATAATCGTCAACTTTAAATTCATACTTTGGATTCCTAAGGCTGTTCCAATTCCCGTTTCTTCAAATTCGATAGTTTGTTTATTCAGTTATAGTTTAAAACCCTTGAAAAGGCAAAGTAAGAAAATTATTAGCAATTAATATGCTACGTATAAGTTAAAAAAAAAAATAAATCTGGAGATAATGGTTTGGTCTAAGTGCTACATATGATGATTTGCATGAGATTTACTTTTATGAGATTTCTCGGGTTTTAAAGCTTAGCAAAAATTTCCTTGGTAAGAAATACATATAAACATACAAACTACACTTTTCAGGTCTATTATTATTAATTAATATTAATTGAATAAAAACAATACCTGCTATAATTATAAATTGTATTTTATTTTGTAAGTCCAGCGAAATTCATGCTCGAGAGACCATAATAGACCCGTTTAGTGATGACGTAGGCCAGCTTTCCAAACAAGAAAATGGTTGCCGCCTTGGTTACGGTTGCTAGGGTATTTAAAATCATATACATATAATATATACTACTAGACTGAGTTTACAATGTTAAAAAGGATCCCACAGACCAAAGCGGTCGCAATGGCGGTGGCGGTAGCGGCCGCGGTGGCGATAAGATATGACACATAGTATTAAATTGTGCGTGTTCAAACATGTACGATCTGGCGTTCTATATCGCGATAGATTGCAGCGATCAGAATACGGTGGCGATCAGAACGCAGCGTGTTACGTTTGGCCGCGGATCGCCATTTAATTTTTGCTGTGTATTGGTATTGCAACATGAGTGTGCAAACAGAACAATTGATTGAACACGTGAAACAGTATAAAATCTTATACAACTTAGCCCATCCCGAGTACAAAAATATTAAGAAGAAAAACAAGATCTGGGACGAAATAGGTGTATCGTTTAACACAGATGGTAGTAATTTTAGAACTATTTATTGAAGCCAAAACTTACATAAAATTTACATTAATTACATTATTGCATATTAAAATAATTCGTTAACCTCTCACGAATTTCAAAAGCTACAAAACGTGGCCGTGGGCTAATCAGATGGAAACTTTTAAGCCATTTTTACAGTTTGCCCAAACTGCAAGTAACGTGTCTGCTCCACGTAATGAGATAATAGCACAAAGTGCAGAAAGTTCTGAAAATGGCGATGCTGCGAGCGAGTATACTGTTAACCAAAACGAAAACTTGGTTCCTGAACACCACATTGAAAGCATGTCTCGAGAAAGCACTTCAAAAGACACTCCTCAAATGAACACTCCGGTTCCAGATACTCCAACAACTAACGGTACCAGAGCAAGAAAGAGGCGTTTAGAGCAAAGAACTCCTACACCGTCCGCTGTCGACAAAGTCATAGCATATTTCGACAGCAAACCTGTCAGCAACAGGCAAGTTGTGTATGATGACATTGATTTAATATGTTTAGGTTACGCAAGGATACTTAAAAAGTTTTCTCCACGTCGTTTAATTTTAACTAAGTTCAAAATATCTCAATTACTGATGGAGGAAGAGATAAATCAACAAATGGAAGACACTCGTTCTGAAACTGCTCATGCCAACGTTCCCAGTACATCATCCATACAGTCGTACACTACAATAAACTCACCAATATCTGAACCATCTCATACACATTTTTCCAACGACAGCGTTGGCAATGATCAGAACACTACTACCACTTGGTATGAATCATTTTCGCTGACACAACTTTAATAATATGTATTAAAATTTTATATTAATATTTCATTATTAATAAATAATTAAAATACACTGTAATTTTCTTACCTTAATGCGACTGCAAGACGTTCCACAGGTTCGATAGGTTCCCGATAATGAGTATACTGTTTTTGTATGTCTTCCTTTATGAGATTTAGCAGCTCGTCAAAACATACGAAGTTCATCCGAAAATATAAGAAAAATCTTTCTTCGTAACTCCGAAGAAGTGGATATAACGTATGAAATTCTCCTTGATCCTTACGTACCATATTAACTTCGTGGACCCATTTGTTTCGTTTTTTATTTCTGAATTTCAGATAAAAAATATGACAGTAAAACAATAGCTGTTAGAATTGTAATAACGGTAATAATAACAGCTTACTTTTCTTTTTCGCCGTCTTCTATGAGTGCTATTAAAATTAAAAATTCTTCCAATTGAAGCTCAGCCATAACACATAAATCATATAAATATAAATATTGCGTGCTCTCTTATTAACAAATGCGATCAGGCGATGGAAAATAGCTCTGGTCTGTTTCGCCCTGGTCGCTACCGCTACCGCCACCACGGCCGCTACCGCCACCGCCATCGTGGCCGCCTTGGTCTGTGGGATCCTTAAATGTTTGTGTCGAATTGAATCGATGGACGCCATAATAAAACGCTAATAAAAAGGCGCGAAATTTAAACGTAAGAAAAAATTTGTTTTCTGAAACTACAAAACTACATATGTACACTGTAAAAGCTGAAAAGCAAATTCAATAATAAAATAAATTTATACATGAAACAAATAGCGAAACAAGCTTTGTAAACAAATACTAAACAAAAAATAGCTATTTGTGTATTAAGAACGCAAAATAGGACATTGTCGATTGAGAGGTTGTTGCCGGGCGACGTAGGGACACTGCATTCTATCGAAATCGACAATGTGTTCTCCACCATAACAAAGAATAATAAAATGTACACTTTGTACTTACAGTACTACTCAATAGTTTTGCAGTAAAGACAGGAACGTATTCAAATATAACTTCAAGATATTGTTTTGGCTTTCGTTTTTTTCAAAAAATGTATGCCAATTTTGTAATGAATATTATAAGTTTTTTGTATAATTTATTTGTTTCAAGTACATTAAATTAGTACAGTGAAAAAGTGGATGTCCATTGGGAGCGTTCACGCCAAACTTTTACATTTGCCAGCACGACTGTTCACACAATTTATTTTATATTTAATTTATCGTTATTTTCCATTCTTCTTGAGCTATTGCTTCAATCTAATCTAAACATTTTATACTTACGTTTTTGTAAATAAATGCCCTATTTTATTTTCACAGCAGTGCGACATTTTGTTTGGTTATGTAATATACTGACAGAGCAGTTATATATCAGATTGACTTGTGAAGGTGGTAAATGTGTAACTACAGTGCCATTAATTCCTGACTAAACGTTTATATTAAAAATGTAGACAAGCAACATTTCTCAACATTGTGTAGTTAGAAATTTGGATTTTGCCGCTCATGCGCGACAAAGTGACATTTTGCATTGACAAAGAGCGCAAATGGCTATTTAGTATATAGACTGTAGAAAAATAAACTTGAAAGACGCTAGCTAACAGAAATGACAGGTTGCTGGACTGCCAACTTAAATTAAATAAAATTCACTACAACTAAAGAAAATAGTTATATAATTATTGAAAAAGTAATGTAAATTAAATATTGGTCGTACTTTTTATTGTACAACTGAGCTTTATTGTTTTGAAATGAAGATATTATACAAAATACATATTATATGTTAATGTATAGTTACTTTTTTTTCATTATGTGGTAGAATTTACACTAGAATTAGCGTCTCGTTATGGCGTCCATCGGTTCAATTCGGCACAAAACAGGACATTGTAGCCATGTTGGATGATCGGTCTAGTACATATACCTATTAACTATTTTTTATTTAATTCTAAATATGAAATTGTCACTTTGAAGGAAATATTCCTGGCTACTAAGAAATTTATTTTAGTTTCACGACCATGCGCATACAAACCCATTTACCGCTTCTTGTGAGCGATGCAGATATATCTCTATCTCATATTCTTGAAAGGATGTACAATACATTAGCAAGATAGGGGATTAGCAGTATACTAGTTAATAGTTATATGGTCTAGTGTATATCTTTCCTTGTCTATGTTTAAAATTGACCGTAAAAGTAGTAGTGGGATATTTCCCTTTCTTCAAATTTTAGGCTTTTTAAAAGGCACAGATGAAAGAAATATAATTGTTATTAGTATTTGTTACGTCCTGTAAGTTGTACAGTGCATATTTTAAGGTTTTATTTTAAATTTGTTTTATGATGGTGATGTATTTCGCTGCTAACTTCAATCATTATAGCATTTCACGAAAGTCGACCGTTTTTACTTGACGCTATGAAATGTGCTCTTTCTTTCTTGTACTTACGACAATGTATAAATCTATCTTTCTTACTCTTAAGCGTTCCCTACAAATGCATTGTGTATCATAAGGTTTCTCATATCTAAAACTATTAAAATTAACCCTTAAGCTTAAAATTAATATTAATAAAAACTAAATACATATGTCGAGAACTAAGTTCTCATCATCAGTATTACAAGGGAAAGTTAAACAGAGTAGTCAAGATTAGTCAACATATCAACAATGCCAGAGGTTCTAACAATTCTAGAGAGAGTTATTAGGACCTCTGTTTAACTTTTCCTTGTTGTACTACTGATAATGAGAACTTTGTTTTTATTAAAATTAATTTTAAGGTTAAGGGGTAATTTTAATAGTTTTAGTTATATTTAACCTTGGACTCCATCTATTATTAATTTACTTATATCTAGTTCGTAAGCTATATAATCTAAGTTAGCAACGAAGACGCCATTTTCATGTTTGGAAACCTTCGTGACGTCACATTAAACGGGTCTATTTTGATTATAGACATCTGCTGCATCGATTAGATCAATCGGCTTCACTACCTGACTTATATAAATTAATTAAATGACAGCATCATATTGGAATGCTATTATTAGAGAAATTTGACTGTAGAATATATATTTTTATAAATTCATGGGAGTTCTACCTTAAATATACCTACTACTAACTCCACGTATTTAAAAGTCTTTGGAGGTCTTTGCAGAATAATGTGCATATATTAATACTTCTTCTTGCGAAAAATTCATATGAATAAATTATTATTACCTACTCGCATTAATATTAATAATAAACAGTTATATATTGGCTAATGCAAACTACTGTCCATTACTGCAATTGTTTCTTATTCCATAGTATACTAGATTAAATTTAAACTAATTTAGAGAAAAATGGTGAAAAACTCCGAAATTATTGGTTTTAGGCATTAGGATACCTTTAATAACATATGAAGATATTACAAAAGAAACACAACTGAATAATAAAATATAGGGTGTTCCATTTGAAAATGACGAGTTATAATCATTTAAAATTGATTATATTTGATTCGCTGTATGTAACATTCTGTTTAATGAAATTTTTAAAAAATGTATGAGAACATAGAGTATAGATATAAGTTGTACAGAAAAAATTTCTTAATTTTTACTATTAAAATAATTATAGTACGCCTTTATAAAGCAATGCGTGTATTATGTCTTTATTTAGAGAAAAAACGGAATAACTTGGCAACGCCGAGGAAAACTAACACAAAATTCATATGTGTGTATAGGTGAATAAAATACAAATGAAAATATATAAAAATATATAGGTGTTCCATTTAAAAAAAGAGAATAACAGTTGTAGATTTTTAAATTGGCGATATTTCTTTACCTATTAATTTTAAAAAAATAGTGTAATGAAGAAAAATGTTGAGAATGAAAATGTGTATCGATGAATACTAAGTTTGTTGTCCATTTGTTTCTTATATACGCAACAAAAGAAAATACACATTTAAGGCACGAAAAATAAAACAATAATTTATGTTTGATGTTTCTGACATATCTGACAGATTTGACATTTCATATGATTTAATTATTATTAGAATTTGTGATCATTTTCTACTCTAGATTGTCTTCCTATTATTCTAATAATAATAAAATCAAATGAAATGTCAAATATGTCGCATATGTCAGAAAGACAAGCATAAATTATTGTCTTATTTTTCATGGCGCTCTGCTAATTGCCTTAATTCGTGTATTTTCTTTTGCTGCTAACTCGTACATAAACAATTGAACAACAAGCTTGGCACACATCGATGCACTTTCTCATTGGAAAAAAAGTAGACACCCGATATATGTATATACATATATATATATATATATATATATATATATATATATATATATATATATATATATATATATATATATATATATATATCATTCAAAACAAAATACCATAGCAATGTCTCGTAAGAAAAAAAGTTTTGTTTCAGATAATAAACTGCCAATTTGTGAAGAATTCTTGTGTGCATCAGTTCCATTTTTGCAACGAACTTTCACTAGTTAATTCATTGATCAAGAATCAGTTATGGAGAGCAGAAGCGAGACCGGGGCACATACAACAATAACAAATTATCAAAAATTTGAAGAAGTGCATATCAAAGAAGAACCATTGGAAGAAATACCCTGGGATCGACAATTATATGAAAATGTTTTGCAAAGTATAAAGAAAGAAGAATGCATAACTGACATTGATGAGCAAATTGACAAAGTATATGGCGACAATTCAATTACGATAAATAACGATATTCAAAAAGCTAAAATTATTAATACAAACAGATTTTGTTGTACAATTTGTAATAAGAGTTTTATAAATAATTACCGCTTGAAAATGCATATGTGTATACATAGTGAAAAAAAAAAGATTTTCTCTGCCATATATGTAATAAATATTTTAGAAAAAAGCATGATTTGCAAGTTCATATAAAAATTCACACAGGAATTAAGGAATATGAATGTACTTTATGTAAAAAATTATTTTTACTAAAGCGTCATTTAAAAGACCATATGAAAATACATAGTGGAATAAGAGATTACAAGTGTAAAATATGCAATAAACAATTTGCACATAGAAGTAATATATCGCAACATATGAAAATTCATAGAGATATAAAAGAATATAAGTGTGAAATATGCAATAAACTATTTACACAAAGTAGTACTTTAAACAATCATAAAAAAAGTCACAATGCAACCAGAGCATATAAGTGTTCTACATGTAATAAATCATTTAAACTACGTTGTCATTTAAAAGATCATATGACAAGTCATAGTGGAATAAAAAATTATAAATGCACAATATTCAATAAACTATTTACACGCAGTAATAATTTAGACAAACATATGAAAATTCATAGTGTGTCTAAGGAACATAACTGTTCAGTTTGTGATAAATCGTTTAGACAAAAACATCATCTCACAACTCATATGAACACCCATAGTCGAAAAAATAATTCCACTTGATGTGTATGGTATTGTAACTTCTTTTAACATTTATGTCAGTTTTTGTAATACGACGTGCACCATTAAATGCTTTTTCATTGTGAATTATAATTGGTAAAGTTGTATTTATAGTGTAATATAATGCAATATACAGTGTGAACATTGAAAACCGTGATATAGGCGTTTAACATATGAAAAACAGATACTTTTTAGTCTTGCGGGACAAATGATATTTGAAAAAAAACTGTTTTCATATAATTTATTCATATGAATTTTTCGCAAGAAGAAGTATTAATATATGCACATTATTCTGCAAAGACCTCCAAAGACTTTTAAATACGTGGAGTTAGTAGTAGGTATATTTAAGGTAGAACTCCCATGAATTTATAAAAATATATATTCTACAGTCAAATTTCTCTAATAATAGCATTCCAATATGATGCTGTCATTTAATTAATTTATATAAGTCAGGTAGTGAAGCCGATTGATCTAATCGATGCAGCAGATGTCTATAATCAAAATAGACCCGTTTAATGTGACGTCACGAAGGTTTCCAAACATGAAAATGGCGTCTTCGTTGCTAACTTAGATTATATAGCTTACGAACTAGATATAAGTAAATTAATAATAGATGGAGTCCAAGGTTAAATATAACTAAAACTATTAAAATTACCCCTTAACCTTAAAATTAATTTTAATAAAAACAAAGTTCTCATTATCAGTAGTACAACAAGGAAAAGTTAAACAGAGGTCCTAATAACTCTCTCTAGAATTGTTAGAACCTCTGGCATTGTTGATATGTTGACTAATCTTGACTACTCTGTTTAACTTTCCCTTGTAATACTGATGATGAGAACTTAGTTCTCGACATATGTATTTAGTTTTTATTAATATTAATTTTAAGCTTAAGGGTTAATTTTAATAGTTTTAGATATGAGAAACCTTATGATACACAATGCATTTGTAGGGAACGCTTAAGAGTAAGAAAGATAGATTTATACATTGTCGTAAGTACAAGAAAGAAAGAGCACATTTCATAGCGTCAAGTAAAAACGGTCGACTTTCGTGAAATGCTATAATGATTGAAGTTAGCAGCGAAATACATCACCATCATAAAACAAATTTAAAATAAAACCTTAAAATATGCACTGTACAACTTACAGGACGTAACAAATACTAATAACAATTATATTTCTTTCATCTGTGCCTTTTAAAGATATATATATATATATATATATATATATATATATATATATATATATATATATATATATATATATATATATATATATCAATCTGTTACTATGTTCAACCACGAGTCTGTTTAAATAAAGATTTGAAGTTAGAAAATAAAAATTAGTTTTTTTTTGAAAACTTCGATTCCAAAATCAAAATTGGCGCAGTCGGTAGGATCGCAAATAAAGAAGGCAGTGTGCTGAAATTCGCCGTAAATCTGCACAACACTTTATTCAACAATTTCAATTGTTGCTCTGTGCGATCGAACAAGTGAAAACACATAAGTCTTCACTCCATCAACAATCAACCTAAACAGTGGTTGCTCCAGGGTCTAACCACGACCCATCTTTAACCCAACGAGATCAAGGAGACCAGCCCCAGCAGAACATCCCATTCCATCACCATCGACAACACCGAAGGAGCACGGAAAGATACAAATCGCCCGTCCACTTGAAACGTATCAAGACATCTACTACTCCGCAGAGATCAACCTACATCATAATAATATTGTTGTAAGTTACAAAACACTCGTAGTAATTACACACACTTTTGCCGGTAATAACAATCGGTCCGTGAACAAGTACTGTTATACTAAGGGTTCTGAGGAACGGCTAACGCTGTTAGGAATCAGAACGAGCCCCGACACAAGGCATATACAAATTACACATAATAATACAAAATAAATATATAATTAATGAACTCTGACAATATTAGAGAATTAGAAGACAAATTTAGACTTCTACCTGTATCAAATAAACAAAGTACCAACAAAATTAAACAGATAGTAACAGAGGCCATAAATTCACTTTTATCATATTCAGTTGAAGAATTAACAAAATCTCAAATTAAATTCAGCATGGCCACTGCTACGATCAGTGATATCAGAAACTTCATTGATGGAGTTCCGGAATATAATGGAGAGGTAAAAACCCTCCCGGAATTCATCAAGGAAGCTGACAATTTTTATTCAGTAATGAATACGTTAAAACTTGCAGTCATACAAAAAACATACTGTTTTTCCATGCTAAAAAAGAAATTTACTCATAAAGCTAAAGATATTCTAAGTACACAAGAGTTCAACTCTTGGGAAGAGATAAAAACTTATCTTCAGAATAATTTCGAAGATAAGAGTACGTATATCACGACACTGCCAACATTAATTCGGATTACTCACACGAACGATATTAATAATACATTAGAAAAATTCAAAACCGCGTATCACAAAATCACATCAAAAATAGCCCTATTAACATATAAACAAGAAGAAAAGAAAGCAATAACAACAGAAATACAAACACTAATCACTACACACTTTATCTCGTTAATACCCTTGAACTTAAGAACACTATTTATCAGCAAAAACATACAAACTTTGGACGAATGTGAACAAATACTCACTAACGAATTCTACTTTACACAAGTACACAAATCACCACTCCACAAAATAAACAATCAATCCAACATACAAAACCCTTTTTTAAAGCAATTTAACCCACCTCCACGAAAATTCCCAGGACAAGAATTTCCCTTAAAACCATTTAATCTTCAACTTGCAAGACCCTCAGGTAAACAAATGTTTGCCAGACAGAATATCAAAAATGGTATAGAGACAAGACAACAATTTAAACCAATACCTATGTCCGGAATGACAAGAACAACAACACCCATGTCCACACAGACAATAAAAAGAAATTACGCCTTAGAAACACAAGATCCCGAAGATACTTGTGACAACGAAATTAATGATGAGGACGTAAATAACGACCAAGATGAAACATTCGATAATCAATCTTTTTTAGATTACGACCCTGACCAGATAAAAGAAAATATGTGATGTTATCAAACACAAAAACGATCCCGATTATCACATATCAAAATTTCAAAATTCTCATAGATTCAGGTTCAAATATAAACTTAATAACGGAACAGACAATAAAACAAAATAAAATGAAGGTTCTTAAAGAATTCCTTACTTTCAGAACAGCGACGAGCAAAGTAAAATGCGATAAGTATGTAGAGATTAGAATATGCGGAAAAACCCACAAATTTTTCATTTTAAATTTTCACGCAGAATGTAATTTATTATTCGGAACAGATATACTCCGCGATACGAACACAATAATAGACTTTACAAATAACACGATTCAAATGAAACAGATGAAGTTTAGTATTCAAAATTTGGACAAAAAAGATAAAGAAACATATGTGCAAATACGCGATGAACATTTAAAAACAGAAACAAAGGGTAAATTATATAAATTATTAGGAAAATATGACTCACTATTTCCTAAAGAAAATGAAACATTAACATCCACTAACAAAATACAACACAAAATATATACCACTGATGACGTACCCGTATACACAAAAAACTATCGGTTACCCCAAATTTACGAAAAAGATATTGAAGAACACGTGCAAACATTATTAAAAACAGGAGTCATACAAAAATCTAAAAGCCCGTACAATTCACCCATCTGGATTGTACCAAAAAAAGCAGACGCATCTGGCAAAAGGAAAACCAGATTAGTAATTGACTTCAGGAAACTCAATCAAAAAACTAAAGAAGATAAATTTCCCATCCCCAATATCGATACACTTTTTGATAAAATAAATAGCCCAAAATTCTTTACTACCCTCGATTTGCACTCAGGTTTTCATCAGATATTAATAGATAAAAGTGATAGAGAAAAAACAGCCTTCAGCACTACCATGGGACATTATGAATTTTTGAGAATGCCTTTCGGTCTAATTAATGCACCAGCCACCTTCCAAAGGTGCATGAACGAAGTCCTACAAGACTTAATAGGTAAAATATGCCTCGTATATCTGGATGACAATCATTTTCGGGAATACAGAACAAGAACATTTGCAAAATATTGAAACGGTCTTTGCGTACTTGAAAAACGCAAATCTAAAAATACAAATAGATAAGTCCGAATTTTTTAAAACAGAAGTGGAATACCTAGGATTTGTAATCTCGAGCGAAGGTCTTAAACCAAACGAGAAGAAAATAGAAGTAATACAAAATATTCAAATCCCGAGAACGGTGAAAGAAATAAAATCATTATTAGGCAAGTTATCCTGGTACCGCAGGTTTATACCAAATTTTTCAAAATTAACTTAACCTTTCACTAACTGTTTACGCAAGGGATCCACAATAGATATTCATAATAATGAGTATAGAGAATGTTTCACGAAAATGAAGGAACTAATAACAAACCCCCCAATACTCTCATTCCCGGATTTTAATAAATATTTATATTAACCACAGACGCATCCGACTACGCGATGGGCACTGTACTTTCACAGGTACAAGACCTACAAGAAAAACCATTAGCATACGCCTCGAAAACATTTAACACGCATGAACAAAATTATTCTACCATCGAAAAAGAATTAAAAGCAATAATTGGGCCATACAAAACTTCAAAACGTACCTATACGGTCGAAAATTCATTATCCGTACTGATCATATGCCATTGACCTGGCTGTTTAACATGAAAAATGCCAACCAAAAATTAATGAAATGGAAAATTGAACTTAATGAATATAATTTCGAGATAGAATACATAGCAGGAAAAACGAATAAAATTGCAGATTTTTTAAGTAGAATCAGAAATACATTCAAAATAAATTTTAAAGTAGGTGACGTATCAACGACACCCATCTTCGCGCACTGTATATCCAAGGATTACAAGTTCGGAAAAGGTTTGGCAAAACAAATAGATAACCAATTCAATAGTAGAAACTTTTGTGTAAATAATCTGCCATATAAGATAATATTTCAAAATGAGTATGATAAACATATTTTCCACTTGTTTTCAAAAGAATCATTTAGGGATGAATGCAACAAGAAATTATTAAAAAACTCACTGATACAGCTTTGAGACTATTTAATAAAAAATGACCTATACGAAATTAACATCCCATACTTATCATGCGGATTGGACAAATTACCGAAGGATGAATTAATTAAAATAATAAACTCCGTATTTGAAAACACATGCATACAAATAAACGTCTATACACTACCACAAAACTTCGTGCTAAGCGATGAGTTAGAATCCAGAATAGAACTAGAAAAGATTATACAACAAGACGATGACTCAATAAAAGGAATAATAGACACACAAGACGATATAGAAACTATACATTCAGCTCAAGAATACCCAATTAACGGTCTAAAAATATTAGAAAATCGCATAAATGTCGCGGATAATCAAATTATACTTTCCTTGGACAAAACATATGACACAGACATGAAGAAATTATTCAATAACAAAAAACAAAGACTAACAGTTACTATCGAGAGAGATAAGTTAGATATACAATTACGGGAGTTCATAAAGGATTACATCATCCCCAAAGTTAGATACTACTGTATATGTGACGACAAAATCTTTAATGCCCTAAATAAAATCATTCAAAAAGATTTCGAAGTAAATACTATAAACTTAATAAAAGTAAATAAAGAGGTAAAAGATATAGAAAAAATAGATGAACAGAATGAAATCGTTTACCTATATCACACAGGTAAAACAAACTATAGAGGAATCATGGAAACTTATAACAAACTAAAAGAAAAATACTATTGGCCAAAGATGATTAACACTATTACTGCCCTTATAAACAATTGTCAGATATGTAAAGAATGCAAATATGATCGTAAACCAATTAAGCTCACAGATAATCTCACGGAAACACCTGAACGACCTTTCGAAATTATAAACATAGATCTTTTGACCCTTGATGGACAATACTACCTGACAATCTACGACCAATTCTCTAAGTACGCACAAGCATATCCAGTTAAAACTAAAGAAAGTAAGACTATAGTAAAAACGCTAGAAACATTCATTAGAATTAAGATACCTCCACGGAAAATAATATGGGATCAAGGTTGCGAGTTTAATAATATATCCCTAAAAACATTCTGTCACAATAACCAAATTGAATTACACGTAACATCTGCTCAAAATCCGAAATCCAACGCGGTAGAAAGATTTCACTTCACGCTGATCGAACACCTGCGAATAAAAACAAGAACACATAAGTTGAAATCCCTGAAGGAAATAGTTGATGATTGTATATTCGCGTACAATAATTCGATACAAACAATTACAAACATGACCCCGAACGAAGTACTGTACGGAAAAGACTACACAAATCTAAGACCAAAGGAAAGAATAAATAGTCAATTGCAGGTTTACAAAGAAAGAAAACAAAAAGAGTTAGAACAAGTAAAGAACAAAATAAAACAAGAAAAACTCAAACGATTTAGAGAACCGCTAGAAGATAACAAAATAAATAAATTAAAGACATTAAACGAAGCATATATAAAACAAAACCCCCGACTAATAACCAAATTCAAAAAACCCTTATACCTGAAATCTAAAGTAAAGAATTATAACGATAAGTTCAAAACAATAAACATAAAAACAAAAAGCAGAGAACGAAAGGTGAAAATTGACAAGATCAAAATTTAACTGTTTCAGAACCTCACATGGGTTCGCCGAAATAAAAAAACATCACAAGTAACACACAGAAATCCAAATTAATAAAATTTTAATATATATATCCAAAGACTCAAAAGCATAGTAGTCAATGTCATAAAATCCTTAGAATTCTGCTCTTTAAATCAATTAGATATAACCATAATAGATCCTAGTAGTCTCCAAAACATTACACAAAACCCAAATATACTACAAACACTCGAAACAGTATATGTTACTTGTACACTACAGAATAACAAGATACACATCTTATTAGCGATCCCAAATTACACAAAAAACTTATATCCAATTCAACAATTCACTCCAATACCATATTACGATTTATCATACAAACAATTAGCAGAGGAAAACAATATGATTATTAACTATAATAACATATATATATATATATATATATATATATATATATATATATATATATATATATATATATATATATATATATATATATATATATAGCCATACGTAAGTTTATAAATAATAAATATTGTATAACAAATTATAACCCTATTAGTAACTGTATTAATAACATACTAAACAAACAAATATATGATGATTGTCTAAGCTAAGAGATTGCAACAAAAAATTACATTTCACAAATACCATTTACAAATAATGTAATTATATTTTCCCCAAATCTTCAAAATTTAGAATTTAATTGCGGAGACAATTAGAAATATAAACAAGTACAGGGTATCTTCATCAATGAACAAGATATTTGCACTATAAAAATTGGCAATTCCAAAAGTACGAACCATTATACCAAGAATACATTTTTGACACTATAAAAGAAATAGAAATTAAACAAATACCAGAAATAAATAAATTAAATAGAGTCAAGTTAAACATTACACATTTGGACCAAATCAAATCCACAAACGGGATTGATAATCACCATGTACCTATATTATATATTATATTAAGTATTATAAGTATCATTATTGTACTCATATTATGTAAAAAGAGAATATATACTCGTATTTTAGAATATAAGCAGAAGAAAATTGTGAACCAAGAAAAGGTAGATTTAGAATTGAATCCTCTGAAATAATGTCATTTCTTGAAGGGGAGGAATTATGATTCATTACTATCACAAATGACATTATTTCTTATCAAGTTTGTTTACGATAAACTTAGTATATAAACTAGTGTATAGTTAGCCATAGGCGTCATTTGTATCACTTTTTACAAACTGTTACTATGTTCAACCACGAATCTGTTTAAATAAAGTTTTGAAGTTTTTTGAAAACTTCGATTCCAAAATCAAAATTTATATATATATATATATATATATATATATATATATATATATATATATATATATATATATATATATACAGGGTAATTCATCGGTCTGTCCTCTCTCTATAACTCTTTTATTTTAAGTCAGATAGAAAAACTCTTCCAATATAATTTGTATGATATATTATTGTCTATCTACGTACCATATGCATTTGTATACAGGGTGCTCCGTTTAAGCGCAACAATATGTAACTTTATATTTCTTAATGGAACACCCTATATTTATTTATTTACTTTGATAGTAAATTAGATTCCCTTTAAAAAAGTATTAAATAATAAGGGGTCTAAAATTATAAATTAAGAAGTTATTTACGTTCATAAAAAATAGTAGTTCAGAGTGGAAAAACCCATAATATAATACAAAATTTTGATAATTATTTTATTAATACTTATTTTAAACATTACACTAATTCCAAAGAAGCTATTAAAATTTAGTGACAGACTAAATAATGCAAAATTATAATAAATGCTCGAAAACTTGTCCTTCAATTTCAATAGATTTTTCTATTATAAATATTATATTAACCATCTCATCTTTATTAAATTTGAATTATTCATTTTCACATAAACATCAACAATGATAAACTAAGAGTATTTGTACAACTTGTTTGTTTAAATTCGAAACAATTGATCAAATTATCCATAGCTTACTTTATTAATAATAACATGATAGGAACACACCATTCAACGAATAAAGGTAAATAACTTCTTAATTTATAATTTTAGACCCCTTATTACTTAATACTTTTTTAAAGGGAATCTAATTTACTATCAAAATAAATAAATAAATATAGGGTGTTCCATTAAGAAATATAAAGTTACATATTGTTGTGCTTAAATGAAGCAGCCTGTATATAAATGGATATGGTAAGTAGATAGATAATAATATATCATATAAATTATATTTGAAGAGTTTTTCTATCTGACTTAAAATAAAAGAGTTATAAAGAGAGGACAGACCGATGAATCATCCTGTATATATATATATATATATATATATATATATATATATATATATATATATATATATATATATATATACAGGCTGTCTCACAACCCGCACCCCAGAGCGAATGAGGAAACACGAGACTGTACTCGGATGTGCAATTTCGAATAAAAAAAATCTAGGTTAAAAGATATCGAGAAAAGACGTCTTAAAATTGACCAATCAGAGACCTACACCTTTAACGTGTGTTTGCCGTAATTTTACGTTACTATGATTTTATACAAATTAAATCTTCTTTAAAATGCGCGGGCGACTGTAGTTTTCGAAAAATGTCAGTGTCAAATTAAATTTGACAAAGTGAATAAAAAATGCAAATTCTTACCATGTATTCAGCCGCTGATTACTTAGAAATGACTATAATTTTCGGAGAATGTGGACGTAACGCCAGAGAGGCAGCACGAGTCTATTCCGGATGACACCTTCGCTAACCTAAATTTGTTGACAGTGAAAAGTCAACTCTAAAGTGTCAACACTACAGTAAGTCAAACAAATTTTGTAACTCACTAGTAGTATTTTTAAAACTTAGCAACCAGTTCAAGATATCCTTTCGGGATTGGTGGATTAAAGTATCTTGTAACTCCGTTATGCAAGCAGCCGCAAATTATTTTCTTCTATTTGTTGGCAAACTATTGTCGTCGGCAAGTGTCACTTTCTGGGGCGCGAGTTGTGAAACACCTGTTTATATATATATATATATATATATATATATATATATATATATATATATATATATATATATATATATATATATATATATATATATAAATTAAATTTGTGTTCAACTTAATATTGAAAAAAAAACAAAAGTTTATTTTCATAAATTTATTTATTGAACTTATATGCTCTAAGTACAAAGAATCACTTATCGAGTCGATATGTAACGTGGAGAGTCGTTAATACAATAATGAACGCTTATCACTAGAATACATAGATTTTTATAACTACAATTCCAGAATAATCTGGTATATACTGGTTATAGCAGAAAAGTACAAGTGTTAACTGTTATCATGGTTGATAACAACTTAGTAGTTTTCCTATATGGTCAAACAAAGGAAATGGGTATAACATAATTCCTCCCCTCAAAGATTGAACTTTGTTTGATCATCCGAGGTTTTTGAAAATAGAGTCTTATTTCACAGAGTGTATTGTTTTAATGGTATTTCGTCCTTTTCAATTGGAACATTTTCTTTTTTTTGTTTAAATAATTTGTTTCTCAATAAAACTCTATTCTTTACAATAAGGTATAAACATATAATAATTATAATTATGGTTAGTAATACATATTGGTAATGGTAATGGGGTGTTTCATGATGTTTGTTTAATTCTTGGAGTTCAAAAAGGCTAAGGTCTTTTAGTTTTACATCCTTAATGTCTATAGTTTTCAATGAATCTATTTTGTTTTTAATAATATCTGATTTTTGTATTTCCAAAATTTTTGTTTTGCTAATTAATTTGTTATTAAACTTTCTACCGTTTATTTGGCAATTTGGTTCAGTAATTTTGTAAATTCCTTTGTCTTTCAAAATTGTGTTTTGACTAGAACACTTTAATTCTTGTGGTGTGTCTATTTGAATAATATAAATTATGTTGGAGTTTTCAATTTCGATAATATTATTTTCTTTTGATATTTCCCTAATATTACAATTTTTGCTGTTGTGTTTTTCCATTAATGTTTCTGAACATAGGTCTGTTGTTTCGAATTTTGTCTTACAAAAGTTTTCGTAGTTCACAGTTATAAGATTTTCGCAAATATAGTTAACATTGTTTATTTTAATTAGCAATTGTTTTATGAAATTCAATTCAAGGAGTTGGTTTTGTTGTCGTTATTGTCGAGGTTTCCCGTAATTTGTTTAATTATGGATCCAAGTCCGTTTAGAATACCGCGTCTAAATCGTCTAGGAAAGAGTATGTTCAGTCTTTCTGACAATTTAGAATATTGTTTTATTACATGCATGTTTTTTGTATTGATTTCGTTTTGGTATGATTTGCTCATATTGTTAGTAACGTCTTTGAGTCTGTTTACCTGATTTGTTATAATGTCATGGGCGTCGAATATTTTGTCTATGTTGTAAGTATAATGGGCGTAAACTTCGTCTTCGAATACTCGCGCTTCATTTAGTTCAACTATTGAAATGCCGTTGTTGTCCTTTTCAATGGATTGTTGAGATCCATGGATTAGGCTGAAAAGATTTTTATGGTTTTAATTTATCTAGTTTAACTTTTCTTTCAATACGCTTTCCAATGACGTGAGCTGTTTTCATATTATCATCTATTTGTTGGATTCTAACTTTTTCATATAGAGGTTGTTTGAATTTTTTCATTAGTCTAGGATTTCGTTTTAAGTATGCATGATCTTTAATTATATCATTTGGGGGGTTTGGTTTAAATCTTTTTGCTTTATCGTTAAAAATTTTATCTTTTACTTTCATATTTTCCTTACGTTTATTTTCTTGGTATGTTTGTAATCGTTCTTGTAATGTTTCTTGTTTTGAGGGAAATTTGTTTGCGTATGATTTACCAAACAGAATTTCGTTGGGTGTTAATGACGTGGTTGCACTTATTGAATTATTGTAGGCGTGCATGGCTTGTTCGATAATTTGTTTTAATGTATTTTCGGGAAATCTTTTGAATAATATTCTCATATGTTCGATTAATGTAGAGTGAAATCTCTCTATTTGATTGGATTTTGGATTACCTGCTGAAGTAATGTGTAAATGAATATCTTTATTGTGACAAAATGTTTTTAATGTTAGGTTGTCAAATTCTTTGCCTGGGTCGCAAATTAATTTGTTTGGATACTGATAACTATTGCAAAAGCATTCTATGTGATCGCATATTTCTTTAGCTGTTTTGGATTTCAATGGGTATATTCGGGTGTATTTTGAGAATTGGTCTAGGATGGTTAGGAATATTTTCCCGTCTAATGTTAGTAAATCTGCGTTAATAATTTCGAAGGGCAGATTTGGGGTTTCGGTAAGAATGTCATTAATTTTGATTGGTTTCCTATCATATTTGCAAGTTTTGCAAATTTCACAATTATTAATAAATTCTGTTATTGTTTTAATCATATTAGGCCAATAGTATTTTTGTTTTAATTTGTCATAGGTTTCTTTTATTCCTCTATGATTTGTTTTTCCATAATGATATGAATAAACAATTTCATTTTGTTCTGCTTGATCTTCTATATCGTCTACAATTTGGTCTACTTTTGTTAGGTTAATTGAAAATGGTTCAAAATTTTCTTTAATAATTTGATTTACCTTGTTTTGTAAGTCAACTGTTTTGAATATACAAAAGTATCTAACTTGTGGGACAATATATTGTTTCAAAAATTCTAATATTTGTTCGTTCTCTTTTCCTGATTCTAATAGAACTTCTAGTCTTTGTTTGTTTTCAAACATTTTCTTCATATTAATTTTGAATTCGTTTTGCGTTTCAAATGTAATTTGGTTGTTGGCAATGTTTAAGCGATTTTCTAAAATTTTCATTCCGTTTACTGGGTTTTCTTGGTCACTATGTTTTGTGCCGTCAGTATTTGAGTTTGTTGATGAATCTACATCCGTGTTGAGTAGATTGTTATTTAATTCATACAAATTTATCTTTATGTTTGTCTCCGCGAATATGACGTTTAATATTTTTATCAATTCTTGTTTGTCAAGTTTGTCCAAGCCGCAAGATAGTTGTGGAATGTTTATTTCAAAAATATCGTTTTTTATGAGGAAGTCTCGTAATTCTTTTATAGCGGATTTCAACATTTTTACGTTGGCGTTTTCGTAGTAATTTTGTTTGGTAATTAAGTGAATGATTTGTTTATTATTAGAATTTTGAATAATTATATTTGAATTTTCCTTTATATTTTCTTGACAATGTTTTTTACTATTGAATAATGAGTCGACTTGTTTAGCTAGTCCTTTGCCTAAATGACAGTCTTTTGAAATGCAATGTGCGAAAATGTTAGTTTGCTTTACGTCACCTTTGATATTTTGTATTGTGAAAGGTTCGCGAATTCGGCTTAGAAAATCTGCAATTTTATTTGTCTTGCCCTGAATGTATTCGATATCAAAATTATATTCACTGAGTTCTATTTTCCATCTCATCAACTTCTGGTTGGCATTTTTCATGTTAAAAAGCCATACAAGAGGACGATGATCGGTTCTTATTGTGAATTTTCTACCCCAAAGATAGTTATAGAAATTTTGAATGGCCCATACTATGGCTTTGAGTTCTTTCTCGACAGTGCTGTAATTACATTCTGCAGAGTTGAAAGTTTTAGAGGCATAACAAATAGGTTTTTCTATTCCGTCTTGTGTTTGTGAGAGGACCGCGCCCATAGCGTAATCGCTAGCGTCTGTTGTTAGTATGAATTTTTTGGTAAAGTCAGGGAATGTGAGGATGGGTGGATTTGACATGAGTTTTTTCGATTCCATAAAACATTCTTGATACTCTTTATTAGTTATATCAATTTTTGATCCTTTCTTTAAATTTTGTGTGAAAAGCTTTGTTAATTTTGAAAAATTGGGTATAAATCTTCTATACCATGATAATTTGCCTAGGAAACTTTTAATTTCTTTTACTGTTTTTGGAATAGTAATTTTGTCAATTGCTTCTACTTTTTTCTGGTTTGGCTTAAGGCCGTCTTTTGAAATGATAAATCCTAAATATTCTACTTCTGTTTTGAAGAATTCAGATTTATCAATTTGAATTTTGCGATTTGCTTTTCGCAGTTTATCAAAGACTTTTTGAATATTTGAAAGGTGTTCTTCTATGGTATTGCCAAAAATAATTATATCGTCTAAATAAACCAAACATATATCATTTACTAATTCACCAAGAGCTATATTCATCATACGTTGAAATGTAGCTGGTGCGTTGACGAGGCCAAAGGGCATACGAACATATTCGTAATGTCCAGATGGGGTGCTGAAGGCAGTTTTTTCTATGTCTGATTCTTCCATTTGAATTTGGTGGAAACCAGAGTGCAAATCTAATGTAGTAAAGAGTTTGGGTTTTCCAATTTTGTCTAGGAGAGTGTCGATGTTAGGGATAGGGAATTTATCTTCTTTAGTTTTTTGGTTTAGTTTGCGAAAGTCAATTACAAGTCGAGTTTTTCTTTTTCCCGAAGCATCAGCTTTCTTAGGTACGATCCAAATAGGGGAATTGTACGGGGAATAAGATTTACGTATAACCTTTTCGGTTAACATCTTTTGAATGTGTTCTTCAATATCTGATTCGTAAACTTGTGGTAGTTTATAATTTTTTGTATGGATGGGGATTTCATCGGAAAGGATTATTTTATGTTTGAGTACGTTAGTATGGGAAAGTTTTTCACCTTCTTGTGGGAATAAGTCAATGTTTCTGTCTATTAGTTTATTTAATTGTTGTTTTGTTTTATAATCGAGATGGTCGTCTCTAATTTGTAATGCATTGAAATTTGTTTTTACTTTGTTGTTGAATTGATATGTTTTTCCTTTCAGGTTTAAAGTTTCTGATTTGAAATTTATTTTTACATCTAATTCTTTGAGAATTTTGATTCCAAAAAGTAGATTGCATTCACGATGGAAGTCATGGATGTAGAATTCAAATTTTATTCCTTTAATTTTTAACTTTACTAATTGTTTGAGCGTAATTTTGCCATTTGCAGTGCGTATTGTCATGGGTTGAATTTTTGGTTTGAGTTTTAGTTCGTCAACTAATTTTTTGTTAATAAAATTTATGTCTGAGCCTGTGTCAATAAGAATGTGGTATTGGTCGTGAGTAATTGTTGGGATCTGTCCGGTGTCAGATGTCATTACGTATTTTGTTCTTCTTCTGTGGATTCGAGAAAATTTTCATTCTGTTCCTCGTATTCTATTTCGTTTTGATTTTCCTCATTGTCATCAATTTGTGTTTGAATATCCTCTAAGGGGTATTCGTGTTCGTTGTTTATTTCGAGATTATAATTTTGGCGAGTTGTTTGAGTTGACATGGGAATTACATTTGTATTTCGCGTTTGAATCGACATTGGTGTCGGTTTGAATGTTCTGTTAGTATTTTGATAATTTTGTAAATTTTGTCGTGCGATTAAATTTTTTCCAGGACCTTGTTGTTGTGGTGCCTGTGGTTGATTAAACCTTATTGGTTGGTTAGGAAATTTCTGTCCGGGGAATTTCTGAGGTGGGGGTACAAATCTAAAGTTCTGCGCTTGTGCGGATGGTTTAGGAGTAGGATTGGGTTTTTGCATTGGTGAATTGTGCAACAGGAAGTTGAATTCGTTGTTAATTAAATATTCACACTCCTCAAGTGAAGTGGGATTTGCATTTATGAATGCGCCTTTTGTATTATAGGGTAAACAATCTATGAAGTGATGGACAATAATTTTTTGTATATGTGTTATTAAAAATTTTGTTTTGTCTTTACTCTTTTCTTGGGTTTCAATTTTCCCTTTGTAATTTTGAAAAATATTTTGAATTTCTTTTAAGAATTTATAAATGTTATTCTGTTGGGGTTTTGTTGTAATTATTTTATAGAATAATGTTTCAGGTTTTAGCCTGTCTTCGAAGTTTGAACTTAAGTATGTTTTTAATTCTGCCCAATCGGAAAATGTATTTTCAGATATTATTAATCTAGCATCTCCTACAAATTTTGTTTTTAAAATTCCAAAAGCATATTTTCTATTTATTTCTGTTAATGTGAAGCATTCAAGAACTTCTTTTGCTTCGTCGCATGCTTTTATGAAAGCATGTAAATGTTTTACGTTTCCATCATAAGGAGGAACGATTTTCATGTAATGGTCAATGTCTTGTAGACTGATTGTAGTCATTGTGACTGGGTTTTCTGAGTTTAAATTTGTTTTGTTAAAACTATCAGAGATTAATTCTACTAGTATACGATCTGTTTCGAACGTCTCGTATTCTATGTCACTATTTTCTGGTGATGACATATATTTGTTATATAATTTATTTTATTTATTTGTCTCGTCGTATAAACCCGACCTGACTGGTTGTTTTATTATTTAACAATTTTGTTTTGTTAGTAATTTTATAAGTTTGTCTTGCAGTATAGTCCCTGCTTGACTGGACAATTTTATAAATGTAAAAGCTTTACAGAAAGACTTACAGTACAAATAGAAGGGTGATGGTTACGCTCATCGTAGCGGGAATTACTGGTGTGATTCTGCAGGCCTTCGGAACGTGATGACTGGGTGTAGTCTCAGCAAGTTCTCGATTTGTGGGCTGGTACTTGGAATGTGGGTCGCCGTGTTTCACTGGTTGTGGCAGCTGAACAGCAAGGCTCTCCGTGTGGATTCCGTTAGAGATGGACCGTATGAATAGGTCTCTGATGGGCTACTGTTTTAGCCGTAAGTTCGTTGAGTTGTTTATGCCAATTTTCAGAAAATTGATATTTTCAAAGGCTCGAAACGTTTCGACTTCACTGAATTGTTAAGGCCCTTTTGGCATCCTACCGACTGCGCCAATTAAATTTGTGTTCAACTTAATATTGAAAAAAAAAACAAAAGTTTATTTTCATAAATTTATTTATTGAACTTATATTCTCTAAGTACAAAGAATCACTTATCGAGTCGATATGTAACGTGGAGAGTCGTTAATACAATAATGAACGCTTATCACTAGAATACATAGATTTTTATAACTACAATTCCAGAATAATCTGGTATATACTGGTTATAGCAGAAAAGTACAAGTGTTAACTGTTATCATGGTTGATAACAACTTAGTAGTTTTCCTATATGGTCAAACAAAGGAAATGGGTATAACATAATTTATATATATATAGGGTGTTTCCTTCAAAACAACCAGCGATTTTTTGTGCATACTAACAACTTTAGAGAAACATGTTTTATACCAAAAATGATCAAGAATAAGGGGATAATGTATCAATAGTAACAAACCGAATATTTAATCAGTGGTTCTCAAACGGTAGAACAAAATTATATTTTTTTAAATGGCATCCTATATAATTTTTTAGCTCTTTAAATAGAATAATATTTTCTGATTTCAACGATATAAATAAAACATAGGGTTGTATAACAATTGTTTCGAGAAAAATGGTATTAAAAACTAGAAATAATGTTTTAAAAAATGGCTTTATTACTAGCGTAACTAGTAGTCCTGGAGCCCGTGACAAAAAACCCGAACGATAATGACCAAAATTTTCAGGTGCCAGACGGTATTTGGGTCACTACGGAGATTTAAAATCTTTTGGTCTGGCATCGATCGTGTGGTTATTTTAGCCATGGCGGCTATTTGAATTAGGGGTAAATTATCAGTTACCGGACTGATTTGACCAAAGATGAGTTTTATGCTAAAATGAACTAGTCCGATAACACATTTTAAAAAAATAGGTCTGGCATTTATCGAATATTCCCTTCATGCCGCCAGACCGATTTAAAAGTGTTCAAAATATTTTTCAAAAACCGACTGATTTTACCAAAGTTGATTATTGCTTTAAAATAAAGTAGTACACTAGTATATTTAAAAAATATTGGTCTGGCATTAATTTTGTGATATCATAAAGGTCCCAGACCGATTCGAAAACTTCCAATTTAATAATTTGATTTTTATGAATATATTTAAAATTCAAATAACGGATATGTAAAAGATTTTTTTGATACACATACATAATATAAATATATTTAATTTATTCTTATTATTTAAAAAATTACAAAGTACACTAAATTAATACAAATTATTTGCCTTAAGATAAAAATAATGAAAAATAACATTATTGGTCTGCACATCGGATATTAAAAAAAATTATCCTAAGGGATATGTAATTAAATAATACAGTCTAAATCAGAGTCACTGTCATCTTCTTCACTAATATTGTCTTCCCAATCTGATTCATCTTCATTGTTTGTTTCGGCGGAGGTGGAAGAATGGCCTATTGAACTAATCAAATTATTCGGTATAGTATCACCTTCATACCATATTGGTTGGTACGTATTATTTTCTAATTTACAACCATTATCCGTGGGACAAATTGGTGGTGGATGTGGTAGATGCGCGCTTTTCCATTCTGAAGCTACGTAGTGAGTCCTTTTAATTTTTTGTGTAAGTACAGATTGGCACGGTGGTAAAGACGCGCTATCAATACCTTTTAAATTTTTAAGGGGGTTATTGCCTTTACATCCATAGACGTTTACGAATATATCAAAACGCAACTCATTTATTCGTTCAATTGAACGTTTGCTATTATAACACGCGCAGATGTATTTTTCTATTTTATCGAAGTCTGGTAAGTTTTCAGATCCTAACTCTGCTAAAGCGTTTTGAAATTCGTGGTTGCCTTCTAATACTTTAAATGGACGTGCTTTGCCTAATCTGTAAAATGAGGCTGTGTAGTCGCATCCCGTTAAAGCGTGGAAAGCTGGAATGGATGATGATAAAATTGGGCCCAAATTATCATAAATTTTACGCACATTGACAAATTTAAATCATTTTTTGAAATAGTCCCCAATTCAATCCATACATTTGTCTCACTGGACATAAACTACATGTTGCCAAGTAAAATCGCTAAAACATCTGCATCAGAAGTTCGTATTACAGCATTACCAGTTTCAACTTTTGTGAGATGATATATCATTTTACAGTCAGCTTCAGAATGACTGCTTTGTAGTTCCTCGATTATATCAGTGCTTAAAATGTCATTTTCAACTTTGAAATTGTAGCATACGTCTTTACATGCAACATACAATTTTGTTTCACCTAGGATTCTGATGACACCTGAATCTTCCCTCCAATTTTTAATCAAAAATTTAGTTAATTCTAGCTTGAAGCAGTGGTTTCTCAAAGCCTTTAAAAAATCTGATGGTCTTTTTTGTTTGTGACCAATAATCTGATAGTCATATTCATTTTTGCACGAATCTCCTCGTAATTCTATCTCATAGTCTTTTATGGAAGGCGATTTATACGAGTCAAATATCAAATGTATGACTTCAGCTTTGTAACTAACAAGTTTTGTCAAAATTTGACGAGATATACCCCCATATGTAGAGGATGTATCACCAAGTAAGTGAAGAAAGAAAAATCCATCAACAATTAATACATCAATTTTTTCAGGTGCATCATGTAACACCCGGGACTCCAATAACTTGGTTAGTACCGCCTTGTTGGTCTTGTTCATTACCCCGTCAGCATGACACAGTGACAAGGGAACTGGTGTTAACGGAAACTCGAAAGCAAGCGAAAGATCAATTTTATTTTCCACTGCTAGCAAGAGAATTCTTCCAAATACATTTCTATCTATTTTGACTTCCAATATTTTTCCTTCTTTAATTGATTTTGGCAACTTCTGCTGCAAAAGTCGAAAAAATATTTTTTTAGCGGCTTATAAAACCTGGTAGCATCAATGTGCCATTCGTTTTTAAATTTGATATGTGCCTCAGCACCAATATTCATAAAATCTAAAAGAAAGCAAGTAGTTTTCTGACTAGCGACTTTCCCCGAGCTTATATTAAATAGGTTTTCTGGATTTAGTGCGCAATCGAATGGGTTAATATTATCTTGAATACATCGCACAAGGGCCCAAACAGCTTCATTATCTTTCTTAATGCGCATTGGCACTGTATCCTTCGTTACGTCATCACGATCTACCAATCCAGCAGTCTTTCTAAGATTAGATAATATTGTTGTCCTGGCGGAATGACTAACTGCCCATCTTTGTCTAGCGGATATCGAATTTGTAACCGAAGCAATACCTTTGAGTTTATTTGCTGCGTCAGCATTTATTGTCTGTTCTAAACTGAGATCGATGGGACACCTTGAAAATTTTTTACTTGTTCTCCTAACAGACATGGCTCCTTCATAAAACTGTTGCTTTATATTCGGATTTGTTTTAGAAATATTAAGAAGTTTTTCATAAAAAAACAACCATCCACCGTGCATAGTTACAGTGATTTAAAGAAAAAAATAAATCCATTATTTTTGGCAAGCACTGCAAATATAATTCAAAATATCCCATTCTTATACTACGAGAAAATTCACGGTACAGATTCATCAATTCGATATACTTAAACCAAAACTGTGCAGTCTTCCCATGCTGCCCATTAATAGTTTTTGTTTTAAACATGTTGTACATTTTAAATATATCTTTGAGCTGTTCAGGAATAGTAATGTCTTCACCAAGCTTAATCATTTTTTCCTGATGAAAGTTTAATAGATCACCAATTGCGCCTTCATCTAATGATACTTCTTCTACAGTAGAGAAGAGGGAAAAATGTAAAATTTCAAGTGACAATGCAAGTATTTGATGGATTCGCTTGCATCGATTGTAATGTGTTCCGCCTATGAATCCTTTGACTGAACCAGCTGCTAAAATTTCCGAATCAACTAATATGCGGGTGACTCCGGATTCATCTAAGAGCTTACCTAGTGCTTTAAAAAATGCTAGTTCAATGTGAAATGCTCCTAACATAATAAAAAGATTATCAAATTTGGGCTCTTCTTCTTTTTGGATTGATGACGCCATTTTTGCTATAGCCAGATCATAGGTTACTGGAATATCTGATTGACCACATTCTTCGGCCAATTTCTGTGCCATTTTCATTGTATGAAGTACGGCTGTGTAAGATGTTGGTGAAATATTCAATTGTGGTAAGTATGCAATTTTTTGTAGAGAAAATTCATCAAGTACAATTTTTGAATTATATCCAACCCACATAGGCGTTTGAGGCAAATTTTTAGCCACTGATAAAACCCACAAGAAATCAAGTTCCCAATAACTTATTTCTTGACTGTGTAGCTCTCTTTCCAGTACAGCAATCTTTGAAGTATCAGAAATTTGGAATAGAGGTTTAGGTTTTTTTCTGTAAGGTTCAGGTTCAGAATAAATATCTTTGAAACTTCGCCTTCGTCTACATTTCTCGGTCTCAATATCTTCTACAGCCTCAATTTGACATTGAAAGTGATCATCAGTAATATCAGAAGAAATATTCTGATAAATAATACCGACTGTATCATGCAGCGTGTCTTTTCCACCCAAGGTTTCAACAAACCGATCAAAATTATCAAACGCTACTCCAGTTTACAGCTGCCCTAATGGATTCATATCACTAGGTAGCAGTTTATTCGATCCAACTGCCGCGTAAGACAATTCAGTCTCAATTTCCTCTGCAGTTTGGTAACTTACAGCATGGCCGAATCTGTTAAGAATATTTACAACTTTCTTGCTACTAGTTAGACTCTTCATGCCTAAAGCAAGGTTTAGGTGCTTTGACGGCTTAACGCGGCCGTTAATTACATTAAATATGATATCCTGGGCAACAGATAAAAGTTTCCTCTCTTTATCCCCAGTTTTACCTCTTCTCGGATCAGGACCAGCAAATAAGCATTGAAGAAATAATGTCAAATCTTGTGGTACATTGCATTCGCCTTTAAAGACATCCTGAACATTAAGTGGTGTCGGCATAGTGATTTTTTCCATATCCAAAATTTGCCGGTGTAATGCAAATGCTAGTTCTCTTAAAGTAAATTTATTTTCCTTTTTATATTTGTCTGCCAGATGACGCCTAACCACAGAGGCATTAGAATTAAAAATCAGATGGTCTCTTAAGTATTTACTGGTTGTATCTACATTGATTTTTCCAACATATTTGTCTAAAAGTTTTTTTTCTAGGTTTTTAATAGGGTAATTTAAAAATAATTCTTTTGATGCGTTAGACAGTTCTACAAGAATTTCAATATAGATAGAATATATTTCGCCAATGGTAAAAATTTCATTGTTGATTAAAATACTTTCGTCAATAAATGCACATAAAGCTTCAAAACCTTTTTTATGTGATTCTCTTATCTGATGCCAATGAAAAGTTTCTGACTCGGAAGTACTTGGTGCACTTGATTCTTTTTGAATTTTTTTTGCTTTGTTTTGATATTTAGTTCTACATATAGTGTGATAATGAACTTCTTTTGCAACAAAATCTATATCACCCACTATGGATATCATGTCAAAATCTTCCAATATAGACGCATACTTCTTGATAGAGTTCTCAAAGTTTTTGGTTGCGCATTTCACCAAGGGAACAACATTATTTTTTGCTTTTTTCGATATCTTCTTACAAAAAATACAAGCTTTATTCAAAATCCCCGTATTAGAAGATAATTTTTGCCTCTTGACTCTCTGCAAATGGGCACTTGCGCTGGATGTCTCAGGTTGTGGACTTGTGCTTTTTGACTCTATAATCAAATTCTCATCCGGGATATTTTCTAATTTTCTTTTAGCAATAGCTGTGAAATTGCGATAACATTGAAGGTGATAACCATCGTGATCACTTGGAGAAGTAGGTAACTCTAGAGCTTCATATATTAGATGGTGGAATTTACGAGCTTTCAATACATGTACACATTTTAAATACGACGCTTCATTAAAAGGAATTATTTTATCTACATTTTCCGCGACATGAATGCAGCATCGCAACTTCAACGTTTCAGTATTTTCCATCATTAGACAAACTTCTTTTTCTGATAAAAGCGCAAAACAGTATGTTATAACATTATCCAGGCAAACAATTTGCTAGTAACTTACTTGATTTATATTTTGAATTTTCGACGTAAACTCTGTATGGTTTTAAATATAATTACACAATTCCTAGATTTAAAACAATGAATTTTAGATATTATGATTATAAAGAATGACATATGCGTACGTACCTAGTATAACTTATTCTGTTTTACTGCTTACAGTCATAAAAATTATGAAAATAACAGAAAGATATTCAAGAGCATGAAATACGAATAAAACTCACTGCACCATTATTGGAACCACAATGCACACAATTTTTGCCGTATATGTAAATAATAAACTATACCAACATGCAGCCGCACACACGAGTCTAGCCATGTGCAGCCGTCAGACCTCACGAAAGGCCCGAAGATACACGATGCTTTCCGAGTGGAAAATTATACTAATTTCTTATGAGAATTTTTTAAAAATACTGACAATAACCGTACGTAACGCACAAAACTCGCTTCTTTATATATTTTTTAACATTTTAAATTATTCATGTAATAGTACTATGTCTACATTTACGTCTCCACAGAGAGTATTTGCATTTATATTTATTATCAGATGCAGAACAAAATATTATTTACTATAATAAGAAATACATTTGTCTTAACATATCTATTGACTGGATATTATTATTAATATATATATATATATATATATATATATATATATATATATATATATATATATATATATATATATATATATATATATATATATATATTTTAGTGCAATAATCAAATTATTAAGTGATATCAATCCAATTTAATAATAATTTTAATGATTTTTAAAGCAGTCTGGCATCAGATACATAACATTCAATCAGTGCCAGATTAATATTTTTTAAATATACTATCAGACTAGTTTATTTTGGCACAAGAACCAAAAGATTGTATTCACTAAAAATCAGTGTATTTTGTCTTATTGTAGCCTAAATAACCAAGTGCCATCGAAACTGCAGGTAGAATATGTGTCCAAATGCTACACACAAATCGTTCAATTTAGACCGTGAAACGCTCAAATATGATGTAAAAACTGTTTCTCAGAACATGGGTCCAAATCACTAGAAAATGCGTTTTCTAAGAAAATTACGTGTTTTTAGGGTGTTTTGCAGTAACTTCTATAGTTCAAATCGGCACTCTAGCTGCGCTGGCGAGTGCACCACGGAGTGCCTCCAAAAGCTTGTATTCACTAAAAATCAGTGTATTTTGTCTTATTGTAGCCTAAATAACCAAGTGCCATCGAAACTGCAGGTAGAATATGTGTCCAAATGCTACACACAATTCGTTCGTTTCAGGCCGTGCAACGCTCAAATATGATGTAAAAACTGTTTCTCAGAATATGTCTCCAAATCACTTGAAAACGCGTTTTCTAAGCGAATTAGGTGTTTTTAGGGTGTTTTGCAGTAACTTCTAAGTAGATGTAATTGAGGGATACTGGAACAGATAACGATCAGAGATTGAGATAAGAGATAAGAGTAGAGATAAGAGTTTTTGATATTTTTTCCTTATAGTATTTTTTTTTATTTCCTTATGATATTTATTTTAATTTTGTTAAGAAGAAGAAGAAGCAGAAGAATTAGAAGCAGAAGAAGCAAGAAGAAGAAAAAGAAGCAGAAAAAAGAAAAAGAAGAAGCAGCAGAAGAATGAAGAAGAAAAAATTTTTTTTCTCAAGAGAAAGAAACAGAAGAAGAAAGAAATAAGAAGAAGCAAAAAAGCAGAAGAAAAATTTAGAAATAAGAAGAAGCAGAAGAAGAAGAAAGAAGAAGGAGCAGAAAGAAGAAGAAAAAGGAGCAGAAAAGAAAAAGAAGCAGAAAAAACAGAAGAAAAATTTAGAAAAAAGAAGAAAAAATTCTTGTTCGCAAGAAGAAGAAAAAAGACCTAACCTAACCTAATTATACACCACGTGGTATAAAATCAATAGCAAGGAGTGGGGGGTGTCTCAAGTGCCGCATATTCGCAGTAAAAAGAAAGAAAAAAATGCTTCATATAAATAAATAGACTCAATACAGCAATGTAATATTAGTTGAATAATTGTATTACTTTTTAGTTAAATACCCATTGCTGGGTGTGTCAATTTGCTTTGTACGCAGATATCGGTAATGATAATGACATATTTGTACCCGTGCGGACGTTTACCAGGCGTCACCTCACTGCCACTCATTGCTGGCGTGGAGAGTACATCACAGGGTCAATTTTGTACCATTTAAAATTCGAAATATTTGGCATCGGTCGGGATAGAACCCGGTTCCTCAGATTCGCAATCAGACACTCAGGCACGGTCAACTTAACTTTTTAGTTAATTATTAAAACTTACAATTGTTTGAAATATGCATATGAAACATGTAACAATGTTAATCAGTGATGCGCATCCGGTTTTATCTATATATTCTTGTTATCACAATTTTTGTGTCACATATTTTAGTTAGTAAGCAGAAGTAAATCAGAATGGATTCAAAAATTGTATTTATTAAAGTGTATTAATATTAATCTGTGTGCTTTTTAGTGTTCAACGTTAAACAATATACATATCCCTGCCCGAAGTGTCTAAGACGGTTCAAGCCCGAAAGATCAATGCTACGACATTTTAGAAAATGTGCAAAGGAATGTTTAGAAAATGTATGTGCATATGTATAAGTGTGTATTAATAATTTAATATTAACATGTAATGTGACCACCAGAGAGAAAGGAGGAAAGTGGTGTTTTGTGTGTGTCCTATGTGCACGTTTAACAATTGTAAGTTTTAATAAAAATATTTTTTTAATATATACTTTATTGTTTTAAAACATTCGAAATATGCTATTGATTCAAAACATTGGAAATACGCATCCCAGCGTTCTGTGTGTGTGTGTGTGTGTGTGTGTGTGTGTGTGTGTGTGTGTGTGTGTGTGTGTGTGTGTGTGTGTGTGTGTGTGTGTGTGTGTTGTGTGTGTGTGTGTGTGTGTGTGTGTGTGTGTGTGTGTGTGTGTGTGTGTGTGCGTGCGTGCGTGCGTGCGTGCGTGCGTGCGTGCGTGCGTGCGTGCGTGCGTGCGTGCGTGCGTGCGTGCGTGCGTGCGTGCGTGTGTGTGTGTTTGTGTGTGTGTGTGTGTGTGTGTGCGTGTGCGTGTGCGTGTGCGTGTGCGTGTGCGTGGGTGTGGGTGTGGGTGTGGGTGTGGGTGTGGGTGTGGGTGTGGGTGTGGGTGTGGGTGTGGGTGCGGGTGCGGGTGCGGGTGCGGGTGCGGGTGCGGGTGCGGGTGCGGGTGCGGGTGCGGGTGCGGGTGCGGGTGCGGGTGCGGGTGCGGGTGCGGGTGCGGGTGCGGGTGCGGGTGCGGGTGTGGGTGTGGGTGTGGGTGTGGGTGTGGGTGTGGGTGTGGGTGTGGGTGTGGGTGTGGGTGTGGGTGTGGGTGTGCGTGCGTGCGTGCGTGCGTGCGTGTGTGTGTGTGTGTGCGTGCGTGCGTTCGTGTGTTTGTGTGTGTGTGTGTGTTTCCCGAGTGTACATTTCCAACAATTGATAAAAAAATTTATGTATGCAAAAACATTGAAAATACGCATCCTGGTGTCCTGTGTGTATATTTCCAACAATTAAGTTTAATAAAAATATTTTTATGCATGCTTTATTGTTGCATGTTTTTATTGAAAATACGCATCCAGGCATCCTCAGTGTGTTTGGCCCGAGTGTGTATTTCCAACAATTAAATTTAATAAAAATATTTTTATGTATGCTATATTGTAGGCATGTTTTCCATTGGAAATACGCATCCTGGCATCCTCAGTGTGTTTATCCCGAGTGTGTATTTCCAACAATTAAGTTTAATAAAAATATTTTTATGCATGCTTTATTGCTGCATGTTTTTTATTGTAAATACGCATCCTGGCATCCTCAGTGTGTTTGTCCCGAGTGTGTATTTCCAACAATTAAGTTCAATAAAAATATTTTTATGCATGCTTTATTGTTGCATTCTTTTTAGCATTGTTTCAAATCATTGGAAATACGCATCCAGACGTTTTGTGTTTACATTTTCAACAATTGTGTTTAATAAAAAATTATACCTACCTTATATATATTCAATAAATGTGTATTTAAGACAGGAATGGAAAGGAAAAATATAAGTAATCACAATTTATTTAAAATAATGCAATTTATTTATATTATAGTACATTATATATATATATATATATATATATATATATATATATATATATATATATATATATATATATATATATATATATATATGTATTTATAAAGTAAAAGAATTCAATGAAACACTTGAATTACATCCTACAAGTTTTGATATATCTTTATAAATAAATGGTATATGTGGCATCGATGATTGCGGTTTTATGATTTTATCTTCAATATTTGTATTTAATTCTTTTTCTAAACTATTGAACAAATAGTTTACATAGAACCTCGATGAAAGTATAATGTCCCATCGTTTGATATCATATAGTTTTTTAAATATTTGTCTTATTGTCGCATTTTCTTCTTGGGCGTACATTAGCAGCATCATATACGCAGGGTCTTCTTTTATGATATTGACATTATTATTTGCCTTTAGCCACAATCTATTAATGTGTAATGCAGCTCCTAAGTTAAACCAGCCATTTCCGTTGGATTCACATAAATTTGAACATAAAATTTTTAATAGTAACAATCCTGGTTGACAAAATAAAAATTGTGCATGAATATTTGTTGTTTTATTTAAAATAATATTTAAAACTTGTAATAATTTTTGTTCTTCTTTTACTTTAATACTATAAATATAAATAAGCAATATTAAATATTTTTTTAAATAACATATTTAATATATTTTTATATTCATAGAAGATCAATTGGATTCCCAATAAATTTTGAATTGTAATTATACAAGTTATCAGTTAAATTTGAATTAGTTGAATCTGAATTTGAATCTGAATCGGAACTACAATATTGTTTTTTAAATCCGTGGTAATACGTTTTATTAGTAAACTATTATTCACGAAAGATGACTATTCAAGGTCACTTGAGAGCCGTCTGATATAATATTACTTGCAAATAACTTCATTGCATTTTGTATACATAGGCGTGCAACATGAAATATTTATGGACACATTTTAACTGAAAAACTAAGAGTAATTCATTTGGAAATTATGTTTCTTTCTAAATAATGCCTTTCTGAAAGATTTATGTTCTTCACTTATGTTTTTGCAAAATACAAATACATAGACTTAACTAAACCAAGGAATAATAATTTGATTTTAATGTCAACGCCACTGGATAAATATTAGCACAGGTGGCAGTGTAGTAGATAATTAGGTATCTGTAATTCTACGATATATGTCATTGTTATTTATAGTGTTAGAAAGTAATGCCACTATTTACGTATATCTGTCACACCACATAAATTAAATAGACATAGGTCAAATAATCTTTCTCTTTCTAATACAAAATGTTACTAAGCTACTGCTATAAAGTGATGTGTATTCTTTCTTCGAACAAATGACCTTGAATAGTCATCTTTCGTGAATAATAGTGTACATTCATTTTTTGAATATAAATAATATAATGGGGATAAACAATTATCACACCAATACGAAGGGTTTTTAATAATTTCATATAGTAAATTTTCATCGCTAACTATTTCATGATCATCATTTTTTCTAAAATTTAAATGTTAACTTATATAACGATAATGACTTTGTAAATAATTTAAATAAATAAAATAACATTTAGCGCATAATTGTTGCATATTATTGTCGTATATATTTTCGAAAGCAGTATTTATATTAAAATTTCTGCTTTTAGTAACTAAAATATATTTACTTACAATGTGATTTGTACCATTCCCGAATAGCGGAATTTGATCCGGTGGATGATGTATTAATGCATTAAAATCTTTTTTTGACAAAAATTCAAAATTTAAAAATTTGTAGTCATAATTTTGATTATATTCTTTATCTGCATAAAAAAAGTTAATTTCCAAATTTTTCTTAAATTTTCTTTTAATATATTAGGTATATTTAAATTGTTTATATTTAAATATGTACTAATTTCTTTAGCAACTTTAATTAATGCAATTTCATGCAGCAATTTTGGGGTATAAGTTTTAATATTATTTTTTTTTATAATAATATAGCATTTGTTTGGATTATCCATTATAATTTTCTATAAACAAAAAAATATATTAAAATATGTTAAATAAAGTTTAAGTTTAAATTACATTTCTGCATAAAAAAAAGTTAATTTCCAAATTTCTCTTAAATTTTTTTTTAATATATTAGGTATATTTAAATTGTTTATATTTAAATATGTACTAATTTCTTTAGCAACTTTAACTGACGCAATTTCTATTAGCAATTTTGGGGTATAAGTTTTAATATTATTTTTTTTATAATAATATAACATTTGTTTGGATTATCCATTATGATTATCTATAAACAAAAAATATATTAAAATATGTTAAGTAAAGTTTAAGTTTAAATTACATTTCTAAAATAACATCGGTTTCTTTTTTGAAAGAAATATTAACAATAGATCCATCTACGGTCTTTTTAAAAAAATAATTTGACAGTTGGTCCACTTCCGCATCGCTCAAACATTCAAATCTTGCAGGCAGAAACGATTTAAAATTTGTTGTTTTTATTATAATTCTTCTACCGAATTTGATTGTAATTGCTTTCGCTGTTTCGATCTTGTACAATTTATTGTCTTCTAATGATTCTTTGTCTTGTTTTCCAATTTTTGTATCACCCAATGTTATTTAATTTTAATTCAAAATCCATTTTTCTAAAATAATTATTTTTTAAAATTTTGTAATAAAATAATATATAAAAAATACTTACATGTTTTTAAGAAATTGAAGTGCAAGTTGTGCTGGTTAGCTAGCTTATAGAACTATAAAAAATTTTTAGTGGCTCACACTATTTATATCTAAAAATATAGGGAAAGAAAAAAAATATTGTTTGGATAGTCTAGAATTTTTATAATAGATAAACATTATTTTCAGTATTTTAAACAATTTTTCCTTTATAGTAATATCAAAAGGAAAGTAAAAATTAGTAGATAAAATAGATAATAAAATATTACATTATTATTATAAGTATTTTAGAGTTATTTTTTCCCCATAAATCTTTTCCTTTATACAAAATGTATAAAGTATAACACTATCTCCGATATTATTACAATTTTTCCTGTATATTAGAAAATAAAAACTAGTTTGTCTATGTGAATGTGGGGTGTTGTCAGTATAAATAGTGAGTGCTTAACGAATTTAAAAAAATTGTTTTATACATATTAAGTTAAAATGGTTCTGTGGGAAGAAGTTGTTTCTTCATTCAAAAAACGCATATTTTGCGGTAAAATTTTAAATAGTGAAAACTATTTAGATCCAATAATATTTTTGAATGAATGTGTTTTAATTTTATTAGAAAAAGTGGGTGAATTTATGTTTCAATATAAATCACCAATAAAATTAAATTGTAATTTGGTGTGTGATTACAAAATAAAAAAGGTGAACAAGAACATTTAATAGAAATATGTCATCAATCAAAAATGAGTCATTTATCTTTGGGAGATGATTTCACAACATGGTTTTTAAATAATGTAAAAGAACCGATAATTACCCACATGTCGGAGTTTCAAGAACGAGATAGTGGCAAGGCCTTAAATGCGATTTTCTTTTTACAAGTGAGTTAATGTTATATATTAAGAATTGTTGAAAAAAATGTGTGTATTCAGGGCATCAGGATGTGTATTTCCAATGTTTTGGCATACATAAAATATATTTTTTATTAAAACATATATATTAATTAAAATTAATTTTTAGGTAAATATTTGCAAGTTTGATTCAACTAATAGTGGAGGGTGTTCCTACATAGATCTTCCTTTAAATATTAAGGTGCGAAAAGCAGTAATAAATATACAAAACAATGATGAGAAGTGTTTTGTATGGTCTTCTTTCTGCCATGTATCCTGCGGATCATAACAGCCACCGTTCTTCTAATTATCCATCCAACCATAACGAAATTTTAAATTTAAATATTCCAAAATTTGAAAAACAAAATAAAGTATCAATTAACGTATATGGTATAGAATATAATTCTAAATCAAAAATGTATAACGTTGTTGGACCCTTATATTTTACCAAAAATAAATCCATTCGTCATTTTAACCTTTTGTATTTTAAAAAAGAAGATCGAGCACATTACGCTTGGATTAAATCGCTATCTCGTTTATTACAAACTCAATTATCAAAAAGAAGGTGTAAAAAATTTATTTGTGATCGATGCCTTCAATATTTTGGTACAGAAAAACTTTTACAATGTCATGAGGAAGATTGTACTTATTTTGAAGCTGTAAAAATTGAATTACCGGGTGAAGATGAGAAATGGCTTAAATTTAAAAATTTTATGCGTAAAGAACGCCACCCATTTGTTATTTATGCGGACTTTGAATGTTTAACTCTTTCTATCAGTACCTGCCAACCAAATCCGGCTAATTCCTATACAAATGCATACCAGAATCATGTTCCATGTGCTGTTGCGTACCAAGTAGTGTGTTCGTACGATGATTCTTTATCATTTTACGAATCATTTCATGGTACTGAAGCATCTGCATGGTTATGAATCGTTTAAAAAGTGTCGTTAAAATGGTGCAAACATTTTACAAAAATATTGCACAAATAGAAATGACTAATAAAAATTGGGAAGAATATTATAAGGCCGAAATTTGTCATATTTGTCAAAAAAAAAATTAATAATGTGCAAGAAAAAGTCCGGGATCACTGCCACCTATCTGGTAAGTGTATAAATTATTTTTAATATTAAAAAAATATAATAACTTAATAATTGTAGGTAAATACCGCGGAGCCGCCCACAAAGTTTGCAACCTAAAATATAAAGTACCCAACTATTTGCCCATTTTTTTTCACAATTTAAGTGGGTATGACAGCCACTTACTTGTACGAGAACTCGGGGTGAATGAAGAAAGAATTAATATAATACCCACAAACGAGGAAAAATATATATCTTTTTCCAAATGGGTTAATGATATTAACTTCGATTTTTAGATTCGTTAAGGTATGTTAATATATATTATCTAAAAATGTATGGAACATACATATATACATGACACCGGAATGTGTATTTTCAAACAATGTATTTATAACAATGTACTTATTGTTTAAATTGTTTTAAACAGTTTGGATTTTTTCTTTTTTGTTCCATATATTTTTTAAATAAACCAAGCACGTTTTAATTAATAATATATATTTTATACATTTCTTTTTTAGATTTCTTAATAATTCTTTAGAAAAACTCGTTAAATATTTAGAAAAAAGGCAATGTAATTTATTGCGACAGCATTATCCAACCGATCACAAATTTAATTTATTAAAAAGAAAGGGAATTTTTCCCCATGACTATTTAAATTCTTGGGAATGTCTTAAGGAAAATAAATTACCCCCGAAAAATTTGTTTTACTCAAAACTAATTGAATCACACATTAGCGATGAAAACTACAACCATGCGCAAAATGTATGGCACACATTTCAAATTGAAACCTTGGGAGATTATATGGAGTTGTATATGAAAACAGATGTAATTTTAACGGCAGACGTTTTGGAAAATTTTCGAAACATTTGTTTAAAAGCTTACGGATTGGACCCCGTTCATTATTACACAACTTCAGGTAAATAATTTTATTAATAATTTATATTATTAATTTAATAAATATTTTTTGTTATAGGGTTAGCGTGGGATGCCATGCTTAAAATAACGGGTGTCGAATTGGAGTTACTAACCGATATTAATATGATACTTTTCTTTGAACGCGGTATTCGAGGAGGTATTTGTCAGTGTTCCAACCGCTATGCTCAAGCCAACAATCCTTATATAACATCTTACAATCAAAATTCTCCCGAAGAATATTTAATGTATTTTGACGCATGTAATTTATACGGGTGGGCTATGACGCAGTGTTTACCCCATAGTGATTTTAAATGGTTATCTGATGAGGAAATTAAAAATATTGACATTCATACTATATATGACAATGAACAAGACGGCTACATTTTTGAAGTTGATTTGGAATATCCAACACATTTACATGATACACACAAAGACTTACCATTTTGCCCCGAACAACGCGCACCACCAAATTCAAAAATAAAAAAAAACTTTTAACAATTTTATATGATAAAAAAATATGTTTTACATTATAGAAATTTAAAACAGGCTTTGCATATGGGTTTAAAATTATTAAAAATTCATCGTTCTTGTAAATTTAAACAATCTCTATGGCTAAAGGAGTATATAGACAAAAATACAAATTTTAGAAAATTTGCAAAAAATGAATTCGAAATTTTTTTTTTAAATTAACGAACATTGCTGTTTTTGTTAAAAGTATGGAGAACATTCGTAATAGACGCTATATAAAATTAGTATCAAAATAGGATGGGCGGGGAGGTGCTCGAAAATTAATAGTAAAACAAATTTTAAAAAAATTATAACTTTCAGAAATAATTTATTTTCAATAGAATTAAGTAAAATTAAAATTTTATTTAACAAACCTATTTATATTGGTATGGCTATCTTAGACATATCTAAAACTTTAATGTATGACTTTCATTATAATTATGTAAAGAACTCATTTAAAAATCCGCAACTTCTTTACATGGACACTGACTCGCTAATTTACAAATTTAAACAAGATCCCTATATAAAAATTAAAGAAAACATACACAAGTTTGATACTTCAGATTATATATCCAATAATAGATATGGAATACCACAAGCCCACAAAAAAGTAGTTGGACTTTTTGAAGATGAAAATAGTGGATTATTAATGACTGAATTTGCGGGGTTACGAGCAAAAATGTACTCTTTTACTTTGGAAAGTAATGAATCGTATTCAAAAGCTAAGGGAATTTCAAATACTGTAACAAAAAAATACTTTATTTTATAATTCAAAATTATACAAAAAACAAAAAAATATAATATCAAAAAAGCATAACATTTTTTCGGTAGAACAAAATAAATTATCTCTTTCAGCTGATGATGATAAACGTTATATAGAAGATAATATAATAAATACATTACCATGGGAGCATTACTCTATTACATTATCAAATCCGGACATTATAATTATTGATTAGCTATTTTTGTAAATAAACAAATTTATATCATTCCAATTTTTAATATTTTAGTTATAGGAACAATTTATATACAGTTAACAATATTTTATATATATTTTAGTTATATTTATAAATATTACATTGTAACTTATTATAATAAAAAACATTATATAACATTTGTTTTATTTACCCATGAGTTATGTGAATTATCAAAACCCCACCATTTCGCAAACACTTGTGATCCTCCTCCTCTTAAATTTTTTTCCACTAAATAATCATCTGGATACTTTGTTTTTTGTAATTCATGTTCATAAAACCCTCCTGCCGCAGGTTGTTCTAGATAATCTTTTAACTTATAAGTTACAGGATTTGTTATTTGTTTTTTTTTTTTGTAATTGTAAATATTTCAGTCGACCAATTAGGAGTATAACCTTTGTCAAAAATACTTTTCATCTTTGATATTCTAAAAAAATCACCAACTTTAAATTTTCCACGGCCACACATTTTTATATTATTATAAACAGTTTTTAATAGAAATTTTTCATTTTTACAATTTACATTTATAGGTCGCATTTTAATAGTTCTATGTTTAGTATTATTATATGTTTTAATTAAATTTGGTAAAATATCAATCCATTTATATGAACCCTGTAAACTGAATTCTTGCCACATTTTATAATAATTCTTTATTAACAGCATTACGCTACAATATTACAAAATAAATACAAAGATACATGCATAATATGAAAATGTTATCGTGATAAATTACATATAAATATTTACAATAATTGTTTAACTTTAACTTTAAATTCTCGTACTGATTTTGCCTCTTTGACAACAGAAGGTAATTTATTGTACAATATTAAACCTTTATGAAATATAGACATACTAGTTCTTACTTTATTTGTTTTACACACATATAACATATTAGCACTGCGCGTAGCATAATTATGTACATCATTGACATGAGTAATATTCTTAGTCAGATATTGTGGTAACTTATTATTTAACATTTTGTATATAAATATTAAAACATTATATTCGACAAATTTTTTAATACATAGCCATCCTAAGGAATCTAGCATAGTTTCAATATTAGTATATTTACTACATTTTAGTATTACCCTCATAGCTCTATTTTGAAGCTTTTGCAATTTATCTATATCTGTTTTATTGCACATAAAAAAAATGGTTGAGCAGTATATAAAGTGCGGCAAAATAATGGTATTATATATTGTAATTTTACTCCAAGTAGATAACTCTTTAGAAATTCGTGATAAATAGTTTATTTTTTTGGAAATTTTTTTACAAGTATATTCAACATGCTTATCAAACTTTAATTTACTATCTATTATGACCCCTAAGTATTTTATTTCAGTTACCATGTCTACTTCATGTGAATTCATCATAATTTTAATATTACTTTCGATAATTTTTTGTGATGGATATATGTGCATTGCTTTTGTTTTATTAAGGTTTAATTTCAGTTTATTGTAATTTAACCAACTTGAAATGTGATCTAATTCTTCATTAATGTGCATGATTAAATTATTAATGTCTTTTCCTTCCATATAAATGAGAGTGTCATCAGCAAATAAATGTATTTTACCAGATTTTAAAACACTTGGTAGATCGTTTATGTAAAGTAGGAAAAGCAGTGGTCCTAAGACACCCCCCTGTGGTACTCCTAAATCATTACTTAATTCATCAGAATAAACATTTTTAAGTTTGACACTTTGAGTTCTTCCCATCAAGTAGTTTTGAATCCAGTCCAAAGCTTTATCTTTAATTCCATATTTATTTACTTTTACAATTAAAATATTTCGATCTACAATTTCAAAAGCTCTTTTTAAATCAAGGAAAACAGCACATATTATATTTCCATCATCAATTGAAATTTTCCATTCATTTAGCAGGTAATTGAGTGCAGTTTCACAAGAATGATCTGCTCTAAATCCAGACTGTTCGGGGACTATAATATTATTTTCATTCAAATATTTTAAAAGTTGTTTATACACTACTATTTCCAGTATTTTTTCAATGGTGGGTAGCATATTAACTGGCCTATATTCTTCAACATTAACCGTTCCCTTTACTTTTTGTGTAGGAATAACAACAGAATATTTTAATTTATCTGGTACAATACCCGTGTGTAAGGACATATTGATATAATTTAATATGGGATAACCAATTATATGAAAATTATCTTTAAAAATTTTTGAATGTAATTCATCACTGCTACCTGAATTATTAAGAGAGAAAATTATGTTTTTTAATTCGTGTATATCAATAGCTGAGAAAGAACTAAAGTTAGTAGAACATGGAATATGCAAACTTTTTGAATTAATATTATAATCCACTGGAATAGATTGTGCAATGGCCTTAACACTATTAACAAAATAACTGTTAAATATATTTACCATTTCAGATACATTGTCGTAATTAATGTTATTGCATATAACAGTTTTAATATTGCTGTCTTTGGTATTTATAGATGTTAAACCTTTTAATGTTTTCCACATTACCTTAGAATTTCCTTTACATTTATCTATTTTGTTCCAATAATACATTTGTTTCTCTTCTTTAATTATTTTACTTACAATATTTCTTTTATTTTTATATACATTCCAATCTACATTAGTATTAGTAAAGGTAAAACGTTTGTATGCCAAGTCTCTCTCCATTATTGCATTTTTTACTGTAAAATTAAACCAACCTTTATTACATTTGTAATTTTTAGTTATATTTTGAGTACAATTTAAATAGCACATTTTTAAATTATTGTATAAATTATCAAAATACTGAGTAATATCTGTTACCTCGTATTTCCAGTTGCATTTTATTAGACTTTCAGCGAGTAAATTAGTATCTATGTTTTTATATATTTTTATTACATTTTTATTTAAATTCTCAATGCCTGGTAATGAAATGTAAACCAGACTATGGTCTGTTATTTTTGGAGTTCCTTTAACATTACAACATACACTAAAATCATTAGATATTACATAATCCACCAAAGTTCGAGATGTATTTGTAATACGCGTTGGTTTATTAACCAATTGTTTATATCCATTCGAGTCTATCACACTTTTAATTCTATTAGTGTAGAAATTTTCTTTATTCAGCCAGTCTATGTTAATATCACCCACTAGAAGAATTGTTTTATTACTAGTTTCTTTTTCTGTAAACCAAGTGTCTAAAAACGAAATGAAGGCCGCTGAACTAGTATTTGGAGAACGGTACACTGCTGTTAATAAATAATTTAAACTTTTATAGTTAAACGTAATAGAAAGTAACCACCTACAATTTTGTTCACTAAAATTTTCACTAACTGTAAAATTTAAATCTGACCGTACAAATAGTATCACTCCTCCCGTATGTCTTGATGTAGAATCACACCGAACCAGATTATATCCTTTTACACCAAGTTCAGAATCTTCAATTTCTGGCGTTATTCTTGCTTCTGTTAGGCAAACTATTAATGATCTCTCTGTATTTAGTAGATTGTCAATTTCGTTTTTATTAGCTAAATAACTTTGGGCATTTAAACAAATAATATTATGAGAGCCTTTTATATCCTTTAATTGCTATATATATTTTATTTTGTTTTGTTGTCTCTTAATGATTCTTTTATACACCTCACAGTTATTGTCTAAAGCAATGTGGTCAGTATTCAAATTTAATTGTAAATCTTTATTTGCTTTTATACAATTTGCACACTTTTCGTTCTGAGAGGTACATTCATTATATTTATGATTTTCACCACATTTACTGCATGTAATTTTATTTGTACAATTAACTGCTTTGTGACCATACCCTATACATTTATAGCACCTGATAATGTTCTTTAATGTTCTATTAAATCTTTCAACAATACTTGCTTTCAGATTGCTAAAAGTTGAATAATGATTTATTTTATATTTTAACATTAAATTTTTAAAATTGCTATTATAAAATTCTTTTCCATTATCAGTTTGTAAATTTTTTCGAATTCTTTTTTCTTTAAGTATATTTTCTAATTCTTTTGTAATTACATCACCAGATTTATTTTTTACTGGTTTTGCCCACACATATTTAGAAAATGTATCAATTACTGTTAAAAAATATTTATAATTTTTATTTTCATTTTTATATGGTATCATTTCCACAAGATCAGCTTGCTACTAATCATCAATTCCTTTTGTTATTACTTTACGTCTTGGATAGTTTTTTCGAGCTGGTTTATGAAGTTCTTTTACAACTTGTTGCTTAGACATTTTATTTGTCAATTTTTGTTTGTAAAAAAGTTATAGCACTTAATAATTCTTGCTCTGTTTTAAGGTTTTTCTTAAATGGTTAAATTTTTTCTTCTAATATTTTATTTATCATTAATTCTAAACTTTTAGTTTCAATGTTAATGTTTGATTGATTCTTCTTCTCCTCTATTAACTTATTTATATTATTTTTTAGTGTTTCCATTTTAGTACTAATTGTTTTTTCAATATTATTTACTAAAGCATCGACATAATATTTATTTGTTGCTTGAATAGAACTAGTTGGTGTTTGTACATTACCAATTTTATTCATTTTTGCATCAAAAATATATTCATTTTTATTTTTTTTAAAAGCATAATATTATTATGCATAAAGTTTTCATTTTCATTTATTCTTTTGTCTACATATTCTTTATTTACAATATCAGTAGAAATTTGTGGTTTACCTATATTTATAATTTGTCTTCCATCGAAATCAATTCTACCATCTTCATTAACCCGTATTATCTCATTATCCCCAGTTTTTTTTCTTTTTAATGAATAATGTCCAAATTTGTCAACACTCATATTTTTAAATTAAATATAAAATTAATTTATTATATTTGCTTCTTTTAATTCTTCAATAATTGAAATTATTTCATTATCATGACCTGTATGGCCACTTTGTTTAGATGCTAATAACAATTGTAATCTACTAACTAATTCATTAGGGTCATCCCAATATATATATTCACGTTTATAATTTGAAACGTTTAAAGTTGAAGGTAATAAACCCGTACCCGAAGGAGAATATTTTATCGGTTTTTTTCCTTTTCTTAATGATGATCGTCTACTTATATCATCCACAAAATGTGGTTTTATTATATTAAAATATTTGGGGGCAGATGTTATTTTAATTAAATTATTTGTTGAATTTTTATGAGCACCTGCTTGCTCTAAAATTTTAAAATACTCATTTTTATCTGCATCATCATAATTTACAGGATTTTTTTTAAAGATTAATTCATAAAGACCTTTTGTAGCTATATATTCTTTTCCATCTATTAATATGTCATTTTTATCTATTACTATTTTCTTTTTACCTAACTTAAATGTACCATCTTTAGCAATTTTGACACCATAATTTTCATCTAAATCTTTATCCTTATATAAAAATTTTATAATATATTCATTACCTAAATTTCCAAATTTTAATTCTAAATTTTTCATTTCTTCTTGCCCCTGAGGAGTATTAAAAGCCTCTCTTGCTTGTGAAATAGGAGAAATATCTGGAGTTGCTTCATAAACATCTTCCTTATTTTCATAATTTTCTAATTTAATATTTGAACTTTCCGGACTCTCTAAATCATAATCTAAAACTTTTTTTACATATTCTTTTTTTTATTGGAGTTTTATTTTCTTCTTCGTAATATTTTTTATGTTTTATTTTATTATGTTTTAATTCATTTTTTTTGAATTTTTTACTAATTCTTTAAGCGGATTTGTTATAGGTTTAAAAGTATTTTCTAATAATGCTTCATTAATCACTTTATTATGTTTTAAGGCATTAAATTTTTCTTTTAGTACTTTACTTACTTTAATTATTTCTTTAATAGTTTCTTTATTACTCATTTTATTATATTTTTATTTATTAATAAAACATTAATAACAATTACAATTTGAATGTGTAATATCAGCACAAATGAAATAGTTTTTATTATAAATATAATTAAATATTTTTTTTTAAATTTTCTATAAAATTTGCAAGATGTCTTGTTAGTTTTATCTTCTTCCTGTATAAACATAAAATAATTAGTAAATATTAACAAAAATTGTTTACAAATAACTTACAAATCAATTCCAGTGATTTATTATAATTTATTTCAAATAGAAGTTAGTTTAAGAAATTTATCTAAACACTTTCGATAACGACCTTCTTTTTCACTATCTTTATCTATAACTGCAAACCCATATTTATGTTTCCAACAATTTATACAAAATTTTTGAAATTTAATAAACGACATATCTGTATTTACATGATCATTATATATATGTTGTAAATTAGTTTTATCTTGTTTAAATAATATAATAAAATTGGTATTATCTCTAATTAAATGTTTAGGTACTTTTGCATATGTTTGAGCAAGATAAAATGAATCAACACAGTTATGTCTTCCCATTGAAAAAAAATCTCTCATACAATCTTGTTTATCACATATTACATCATCAAAAATTATGACTGAAAATAGTTTTGCTTCAGATGGTTTTATAACATCGCTGTTTTCATTATAAGAAAAGAACCCCATACCATCTACTTTTGATATACATTTTTCTAAAAATTTATATTTTGGTTGTTGTAATGATTTAGAGTATAAGTAAATATTTTTAAACTTTAATCCATTTGCATGTGTAAGCAAACTAATTAAAGTATTTGTTTTTCCACAATTACTAGGACCAACTATTATACACCGAACACTATTTGGTAATAATTCACCATGTTTTCTTGCTTCTTTTTCTGTTTGTATAATATCAAAGTTGTTAACATGAAAGCGTTGTTTTTGCTTTACAAATTTCATATTGATAACTGATTTAATATAAAAACTCGCCTTTCCTATATATATATATATACTTAGTCTTAAAGAAAATTTCAATGATTACGTATGGTAGTGGATTATTAAACAAAGCAATTAATTCATTACCTATAAAATTACATATACCTGGTTATCAATTTTGTGGTCCTGGAACTAAATTAGAAAAAAGATTAAAAAGGGGTGATACAGGTGTAAATAAATTAGATGCTGCATGTCGTGAGCATGATATTTCATATTTGAAAAATAGTAATATACAAGATAGACACGTAGCTGACAAAATATTACAGGAAAAAGCGTGGGAAAGAGCAAAGTCAAGGGACGCATCATTTGGTGAAAAAGTAGCTGCTTGGACAATAACAAACGCTATGAAAGCAAAAAGAAAATTTGGCATGGGTATAAAAAAAGAAAAAATATAAAAAACAACGCATAATAAAAACACCTAAACACGGTGGGTTTTTACCTTTAGTAGCAGCAATTGCACCATTTATTTTAAAAGGTTTAGCAGCTGGTGCTGCAAGTTCTGCTGCTTCGTATGGTGTTAAGAAACTTATGGGTAAAGGTTTATATTTAAAACCATATAAACGCGGTACTGGTATTAAAAAAAGCACAAAAAACCAAAAAACTGCCGAAAAAAGCATTAAGTAGTGAAGATATAATTCAATATGCTCGTATTTATAATATAAAGTTCTTTCGTGGTGTTTATATGCGAAATAAGTTACCTAAAAAACCATTAAAAAATGAATGTGCTATTATAAATTTAGATTCTGAACATGGTTCGGGAACACATTGGGTGGCATATATAAAAAAAAGAAAAAATGTAAAATATTTTGATAGTTTTGGGAATTTACCACCACTAATAGAACTAATAAATTATTTAAAAGAAGCTGATAAAATTACATATAATTATAAACGTTATCAAAATTTTAATTCTTACAATTGTGGTCATTTATGTTTAAATTTTTTAAATAAATACGCAAAATAATGTTTTTTGATTTAGTTAAATCATGGATTCAATGACGATATCACTTGTTAGTAATAGTACTGCAATTAGTGTTGATTATTTTCCTCCAATTGATTTAGAAAATAGTGAATATGAATTAGGTCTCATTAATTTTCAAGGGTATATGTCAATTCCAAATATAGAAGAAACTAATAATAAATTTTATTATCGAGATAAAAATAGTAAAAATAAAGATATTCAAATAATTACAATACCGGTAGGATCATATGAAATTGAAGACATATGTTTTTTTAAAAAAAGAATTATGTGATCCCACTTATGTTTCTAATAACAAATTTCATACTAATAAAATAATAAAAGAAAAAAATAATGATTTTTTTTTATAAGTTTAAAAGCAAATAATAATACGTTAAAATGTGAACTCATAAGTAGTGTTACTATCGATTTTACACAAAGAAATTGCATTGGATCTTTATTCGGCTTTAAAGAAAGAATATTAGAAAGTGAAATATTACATGAAAGTGATTTACCTGTAAATATAATGAATGTGACTATAATTCAGATAGAATGTAACATTATAAAAGGATCTTATAAAAATGGATCTCCTGTGCATATTTTATATGAATTTTATCCAGCAGTTGAACCAGGATATAAAATTAATGAAACACCAACAAATGTTATTTATTTACCTGTGAACACTCAGCTAATACGCAACATTAGCATAAATGTTAATGATCAAAAAGGAAAACTTATAAATTTTCAAGAAGAAGAAATAACTATTCGGCTACACTTAAGAAAAAAAATAATATAAAAAGAAAGAAAACGGAAAAAACATTTTAGTTTTTTATTAGCTAACAAAGTGAAATTATTAATTTTTGTTGTAATGGGTATAGATTATAAAAGAACACAAGAAACAACAAACCAAGTCAGTTTTTCATCATCCAAGAAAGTGTTAACACAAGAAAATATTGCATTTTTAAAATCTCTTGGTTTACGTGTACGTGTAAAAAAAAAATGAATAATATATTTAATGTTACATCAAATGTTGTCTTCAATAATACTATAACTCGAAAAGAAGTACATAGTTATCATCCAATTGTAATATCTGCATTTAATAACAACGATGAAATTAGAATACAAATTCAACAACAAGATTTATATACATTGCCACATGAAAGTTCTTTATATATTAAAGGAAAGTTATTAAAAGATGATAGTTCCGCACCTCCTGCTGGTACAAAAATTACAAATAATGGAATTGCATATTTATTTGATGAAATTAAATATTTAATTAATAGTGTAGAAATTGATAAAACAAAAAATGTAAGAACTACTTCTGCACTAAAAGCTTATGCTTCTTTAAATAACATTGAAAGTAATTGACTTGAAAATGCTGGGTGGGGATTTAATATTAATATTTTAGATAATAATGGTTATTTTAATGTATCTATTCCTTTAAAAATTTTATTAGGATTTTTTGAAGATTATAAAAAAATATTAGTAAATGTTAGACAAGAATTAGTATTAATAAGGGCAAGAAATGATAACGATGCTTATACATCGTCCGAAAATTTAAATTAAGCAAAATATTTTGGAGAGTTACACATGTTTCTGTTAATGATGAATATAGATTACGATTATTAAAAATAACAAATTCAAATCAATTTTTATCGTGTGCTTATCGTTCGTGGGATTTGTATGAATGTCCCGTTCTTTCAACAGGAAAAAAACATTCATGGTCAATAAAATCATCTCCCAATTAGAAAAACCCAGATTTGTAATTGTTGGCTTTCAAACTGGTCGTAAATATTCAATTAATAAAGATAGTAGTTGTTTTGATTCTTGCAATTTAATTAATATTAAATTACTATTAAATTCAGTTTGTTATCCATACGGTAATTTAAATCTTGATTTTAAAAATAATCTGTTTGCACTTTTATATGACATGTATGCAAAATTTCCAAATTCTTTTTATAATACCAATAATACTAATAATGGCCCTATTTTAAATAAAACAAATTTTATTAAACTTGCTCCATTAACTATTATTGATTGTTCTAATCAAAATGAAACAGTTAAAAATAGTTCTGTAGATATTAGATTAGATTTTGAATCTAGTGATCCATTTCCTGCAGATACATGTGTTTATTGTCTTATTATACATGATTCTATTATTCAATATAATCCATTAACTGGTGAAGTTAGATTATCTATTTAAAATACTATTTTTTACGTTTAATAATTAGTTATAATTTGTATTTGTTCAAAAGAGGTTGTGAAATTTTAAAATGGAGTTAATTGTTGATATTCAAGGTTTTAATGCAAGAAATTTTATAATAGTGCCAAAAGAAATTGCTATTATATCAAGAGATGGAAGTGTTTTTGATCATTTTTTATTTGAACCACCATTTCCATGAAATAAATTAGAATATAAATACAAAAAACAATGTACATGGCTTTATTATAATTATCTTGGATTAAAATGGGATGATGGGCATATACCATATAATAAATAATGTGATATTATTTTACCAATTTTAAAAAGGGCGTCAAAAATATATGTTAAAGGTGAAATGAAAAAATCTTTTCTTGAATCTTTCAATTTAAATTGTAATATTATATCAACAGATGATTGTAAATCGCTTCAACATTTTATCTCGCGGAAAACATGTTTTAATCATTTTAATAATTGTGCAATAAGTAATGTATATAAAATAAAAAATTATTTAGATGATAACATGTAAAACATAAATATTCTGTTATATATTTAATATAATACAAATAAAAATCAGTTTAAATATATCAGCGTTAGTGACAACAATTTAAATATAAATAACTATTTAAAAAATTAAAGTTAATATTTATAACTATATATTTTTTAAAAATAACAAAACAATGTTTTTTCTATTGCTATTATTAATTTTAAGTGTAAATGCTAATTTAAATATAAGCAATTTTAATTTGCTTTCTGCATATTTAAATAAATACGGATATTTAAATGCAAGTGATAATGAATATATATTATTATCAGAAAATAGTTCAAATTATATAAATGCTCTAAATTTATTTAAACAAAATTATATAAAGGAAAACAGCACTGATATAATACATTTTATAAAAGCTTCAAGATGTGGTGTAAAGATATAAATTTTCGAGTTTCTTTAGAAAAATGGAATAAAAACCAAATTTATTGGTTTTATCATGGACAAGATAATATTATTAAAAACATTGCACAAAAAGCTTTTGATTTATGGTCGTAATATTCAAATTTAGTTTTTTTACAATTATTAGAATTAAAAAATACTGACATTATAATATCATTTGGGGGTGTTAAACAATATGAATATAGTAGAAGAATAACTTGTGGTGATTATTCTGATGAGCCGGGTAATGAATTAGCTCATGCCATTTATCCAAATACTCATCCTGTTGAAATTCATTTGGATCAGTCAGAAAACTGGTATTTAAATTTAAATAAACCCGATTATGACACTGATATGTTTGTTTGATGTATTAGTTCATGAAATTGGTCATACATTAGGTATTGAACATTCTAATAATTTGTATGCAATAATGTACCCACATTATAAAAATAATGTATTTATAAACAAAACTCATTATAATTTACATTTTGATGATATATCGGCTCTTCAAACATTATATGGATATCAAACAGAAAAAAGTTTTACAACAGATGAAAGTTTAACAACTAAATCTATTTTATTTAATAAAACTGAAAATAATAAAACATTAATTTCTTATCCAAATTTATGTGAACGTAACTACATTTTTAGTTTTAAAAAATCATTTATATATATTTTATGATAAGTGGGTGTGGAATAAAAAGTTAAATGAAAAAAAATTTAATCCTGAACTTAAACTTATAACAGATTGGTTACTATTTTTACCAAAAAAATTTAATAAAATAAATGCAGTTTATTTAAGACCAAATGGTAATATTGTTTTTATAATTGATGATAAAACATATAATATAAAATTTCCTTCTTTAGAATTAGAGACCACAGCAAATCCGTATTATCAAAATATTAAAAATATTAATGGTGCTGTTTTTACAAACATGGGAAAAACATTTATATTTTACAACAATGATTCTTATAAATTAATTAATGAATGCGATTTTAAAACCGCAGAATATGGATATATTGAATCACAATTTCCCGGAATTCCAAATAATATGAATTCAGTTTTTAAATATACAAACGGTCGTTTATACTTTTTTATAAATAATTATTATTATGAATTTAATGAATTTTCAAATACGTTAGTAAAAGCAGAAAAATTTAATTTTTCATTATTTAATATTGATTGTCCTAACATTGGTAGATATATATGAACAATTGAATATATTATTATCAAAATTAATAAATGTTTAAAAAATTTCCTTGCCTCTCTACTTTAATAAATGTTTAAAATATTTTTTCCTTACCCCCTCTACTTATTAAAGCATATATAAACAAAATTTTGTGGAGCAATAGTTAGTATTTCAAAGTAATTATTTAAAATTGTTATATAATTAATTATGAAAATGGCATTGCAAATAATAGTGCACGATTTGCTAAACATTTGTTATAATACAAAAATATTATTACAAAATGAATTTAATAATTATAAATTAAAAATAAAAAGTAATTCTAATAATCATAGTATATTATTAATAATTGGAAAATTAGCACCTTTATTATATATTTGTAAAAAAATTAGTAAAGAAAAATTTGAAGATATATTAAGTTTATTTAATGGAAACAATTTATTAAATATTTGGGCAAATCTTCCTTTAAAATACAAAAATTATATATTATAAAAAAATTACCATGTGTGGAACATTGGAATCTACCATCTAATAAAACTCATTTCGACGGGCCACCTCCAAATATTGAAGATTGTGATTTATGCGTTTATACAATAATGAAAAAAAAAATACTCCATACGAACAGGTAAAAAATTAATATTAATTTTTATTTTTCACTTATTATAATATACATATTTATATTTCAGAAATAATACATTTAAAAATGAATGTGACCGACTATCCACATTTAAAGTAAATATATGGTCAAAAAGTTTTATCAACGTGGAAGACTTGGCACGAGCTGGATTTTATTATACAACAATAAATGACAAAGTAATTTGTCCATTTTGTAATATTATTTTACATAATTTTGAAGAAGGAGATATTTCAGTTTTTGAACATTTTCGTTGGTCACCCACATGTCCATTTATTCTTGGGGAAAAAACTGCTAATATTCCAATTAATGAAATTAATACAAACATTATGATTGATATTGTTAAACTTTTAAATAATATAGAAAATAGTGAACTGTGTAGTCAAAGTAAGCAATATAATATGAATATTTTAAAAAATATATATACTGAATGTATAAAAAATTTTAAATAAAAAAATATTGTATAAACATGTTATATGTATATATATATATATATATATATATATATATATATATATATATATATATTATTTCTTTAAAACCCAGTATACCATATCCAAAATAAATAAATCCAATATCCATAAATAATATTAAATGTTAAAATAAAAAGAATGTATTTCACACCAATTTTATTATAAATATTCTAAATTAACAATATTTTCCATTAATACGAGTATATCAGAATAGTACATAATTATTTTTCTTATTGCTAAGTTGTGTAGATTAACATCATTACATAAATTATAAATGCTATTAATTACATCCCCATCATATTTAACAGATTCTTTTATAATATTGTTATAATAATTATAAAAATTTAAGGATTGAAGGTAAGTAATTGTACGATTTATTAAATCAGAAAGTTCAAATAAATAACTAATAGATAAATTTCCCAAATTTAGTGTTCCATACTTTGATTTTAATACTATTACTTTAAATGAATCTACTGTGTCAAAAATTATTTCTATATTATGAAACTGATATGATTGAATATTACTGTTATAATTAAAATGGGAAACTATCGCATTTTGACATAAAAGAAATTCAAACCATTCTGTGGGTGCAAAAGAAACACACTTTCCTAATTGATTACTATACAAATTAATAAAAATTTCAAATTTTGTAAAGGGTCTATACCAACAGATACCCATTTAAAATTATTTAAAGAATACTTACGTTCCATAATTAATTTTCTTTCATCCTTCATTTCATCTTTTTTATTTATTATTTTCTTCTGCGGCTGTTGGTGGAGTATTTTCTTTATTTTCTTCATTTATTTTTAAACTATTTTTTAAAATATCGACAGGTGCTGTTTCAATAATTTGTTTTCGAGAACGAGTTGTATTTGCGGGATATGCTTTTCATAAATCTTTTTTTGTCTGCAATTTTTAATATAATTAATAATTAAACTAAAAAATATACATTTATTTCTTACCTTCATAATTTGTGTTTATATGGCTGTTGTATGCCTTACTTAACAACTTTTTTTAACTTTTATAGTTCAAATCTGCACTCTAGCTGCGCTGGCGAGTGCACCACGGAGTGCCTCCAAAAGCTTGTATTCACTAAAAATCAATGTATTTTGTCTTATAGTAGCCTAAATAACCAAGTGCCATCGAAACTACAGGTAGAATATGTTTCCAAAGTATACATACAAAATCGTCGTTTCAGACCGTGAAATGTTCAAATCTGATGTAAAAATTGTTTCTCAAAACATGTCTCCAAATCACTTGAAAACGCCTTTTCTTAGGGAAATACCTGTTTTTAGAGTGTTTTGCAGTAACTATTCTATAGTTCAAATCGGTACTCTAGCTGCGCTGGCGAGTGCACCACGGAGTGCCTCCAAAAGCTTGTATTCATTAAAAATCAGTGTATTTTGTCCTATTGTAGTCTAAATAACCAAGTGCCATCGAAACTGCAGGTAGAATATGTGTCCAAATGCTACACACAAATCGTTCGTTTCAGACCGTGAAACGCTCAAATATGATGTAAAAACTATTTCTCAGAACATGTCTCCAAATCACTTGAAAATGCGTTTTCTAAGCGACTTACATGTTTTTAGTGTGTTTTGCAGTAACTTCTATAGTTTAAATCGGTACTCTAGCTGCGCTGGCGAGTGCACCACGGAGTGCCTCCAAAAGCTTGTATTTACTAAAAATCAGTGTATTTTGTCTTACTGTGGCCTAAATAACCAAGTGCCATCGAAACTACAGGTAGAATATGTTTCCAAAGTCTACATACAAAATCGTCGTTTCAGACCGTGAAACGCTCAAATATGATGTAAAAACTGTTTCTCAGAACATGTCTCCAAATCACTTGAAAATGCGTTTTCTAAACGAATTACGTGTTTTTAGGGTGTTTTGCAGTAACTTCTATAGTTCAAATCGGTACTCTAGCTGCGCTGGCGAGTGATCCACGGAGTACATCCAAAAGATTGTATTCACTAAAAATCAGTGTATTTTGTCTTATTGTAGCCTAAATAACCAAGTACCATCGAAACTGCAGGTACAATATGTGTCCAAATACTACACACAAATCGTTCGTTTCAGACCGTGAAACGCTCAAATATGATGTAAACACTGTTTCTCAGAACATGTCTCCAAATCAAATGAAAATGCGTTTTCTAAGCGAATTACGTGTTTTTAGGGTGTTTTGCAGTAACTTCTATAGTTCAAATCGGCACTCTAGCTGCGCTGGCGTGTGCGCCACGGAGTACCTCGAAAAGATTGTATTCACTAAAAATCAGTGTATTTTGTCTTATTGTATCCTAAATAACCAAGTCCCATCGAAACTGCAGGTAGAATATGTGTCCAAAGTTTACATCCAAAATCGTCGTTTCAGACCGTGAAACGTTCAAATCTGATATAAAAAATGTTTCACAAAACATGTCCCCAAATCACTTGAAAACACGTTTTCTAAGCGAAGTACGTGTTTTTATAGAGTGTTTTGCAGTAACTTCTATTGTTCATGTTAGATTTATCTAACTATAGAGCATTTAAATAAACGTTTAGTAGAAAACCAGAAAAATAGTTTAATAGAACCAAAAATGTTTTACAAATCAAAATCATAACTGACATTATATAACATAACTATTACCATAGTTACTCTACACAGACTACTGGATGTCGGCTTATTTTGTTCAATTTTAACACTTCCTCTCAAAATAAACCGGCATTACATAAAAACAATTTAAAGTGCTTTATTTCATATTTCAACTAAACCGATCCAGTCTACCATCTAATTTGGTTTTCACTCGCACTTGTTTGCTGGTGGTTCTACAAGATCCGAAGTTCCATTTTCTGCCAATGAAGACATTTCTTCGTCCATGGCATGCTTCCATTCTTCTGCCTGATCCGATTCCATCGCCGATTTGTACGAATCTGGAATATTACATTCAGCAAAAAGTACGAAGTCTTTAAAATATGCTGGTTTTTCTATTCTTCTTTGAATACGTTTTCTTGTTTCACCAATTTCTTCATCTTCACCAACATGTGAGTCATTTTCATTGTTTTCTCCGTCGTTGCCATCCATTTTCTTTGACGTTTCATCTTTAAATTCAGCATTGCAGCCCGGTGATTCAATTAACAACTGTACTTTTCTTGCAATGATTTCCTCTTGTTTGAAAATAACATCTCGACTCAATATTATTTGATTTTTCATTTTTAACCAAATACGGTATCCATCTTTCTCTCCACAATATCCAACAAAATATCCTTTGATACCTTTTTTGTCCCATTTTTGTCGGTGTATTTTTGGAATGTGTACATAGCATTCTGTACCAAACACGCGAAAATGATCAAGACTTTCAAGTCTTCGTCCAAGCCACAATTCACTTGGAGTTTTATTTTTAACTGACGAAGGGCCCGTTCTGTTAATAATATATACTGCCGCATTGATGGCTTCCGCCCACAGTTTAATTGGCATGTATTTAGCATGGATCATCGAACGTGCACTTTCAACCAGCGTTCGATTCTCCCTTTCAGCAGCCCCATTTTGTTCCGGAGTGTAAGGCATCGATGTACGAAAGTTTATTCCTTTTGAGAGAAGCAAGGATCGAACTCCTTTATTATCAAATTCTTTTCCTCCATCACTCAAAAACTCTTTCACTGTATGTCCGGCTGTACATGCCTCATTTAAAAATATTTCGATACATTTCACGACTTCATTCTTATTTTTCAAGAAAAATACTCTGCGATATTTCGAAAAGTCATCTTTGAAGCACGCGAAATATTTTGAGCCTCCTATGGATTCTTCCTGCATCGGCCCGCAGATGTCCGCATGAATAACCTCACCTACTTGTACAGGCCGATTGTTTCTCGTACTGAAACTTCTTCTATGTTGTTTTCCCATTACACAACCTTCACAGAACTCTTCATCACTATCAACATCGACGTTTATTTCACGCTGCTTTAGAAAATTTATCACATGACGCTTATTTTGGTGGCACAACCTTTCATGCCATAACTGTAGAGTATCTGCAGTAGACGCAATGTTGACATCCGCCGCTGTTTCTGGTATACGTACACGCATTTCCAGAGCAAACAAGCTTCTTTTTGTTCGTCTCCCGACAATTCGTACAATTCCATTCTTCGTAAGCATACATGAATTTTGATATACTTTGAAACAATAGTTTTTATTTAATGTTTGGCTTATTGAAAACAAATTTCGACCAATTTCAGGAACGTACCAAACATTTTCAAGATGATTTCGATGCCAACTCTTATCAATTAACATTACAACGTTGACAGTGCCTCTTCCATAAGCCGTGATAAATTGATTGTTGCCAACTTGAACTAGTTTCGGCTCAAGAAATTTTTCATATGTCAAGAAGTAATTCTTGAATTTTGTCATATGTGCTGATGCTGCAGAATCAGCCAACCAAAGTTCTTCTTCGGATACACCTTCTACTGTGCATACGAACGCATCACCATCTGGATTAGCTCCTCTTCTTTGTACTAAATTTGATGAGCTGTCATAACTTTGAGTTTGACAGTCTTTTGCCAAATGTCCAAATTTATGACATTTGTAGCATTTTCGTTTCTGCTTGTCAAATTCCTTATTTTTGTTCCAATCGCCTTTTCCCTCTTTTTCGGCCCAGATTTTGCAATAAACGCTAATGAATCATTTTTCTTCACTGGCAAACGCATTTCAATTAGTCGCAACCGTTCTATTAATTTATTGACAGTTCTCTCTTCTACAGGCACGGATTCCCAAACACTCTTGAATTCGAAATATTCTGCAGGTAGTGTTGACAAAATGCGACTCATCAGTAGTAAATCATGTAACTCGCTTTTCACTAGTCGTCGTAGTTCATCATTTAATTCTCTAAAATTTCTTTGAAGTCTTGCTATATGTGTTGCAATATCTTCCTCTGGAACCTTTTCGTTAGAGAAGAATTGTTCCATTAATCTATCGAGGCGCTGACCAGAACTCTGCTCGTAGATGGACAACAGCTTGTCCCAAGTTGCCTTCGCTGAGTCACACGTAGCCGTCAGCTCCACATTGGCGTCGTTCATGCTCCCAACAAGAATAAGTTGAGCTAATGCATCATTTTTCAAATAAGCTGTTTGTGCATTACGTACCTCAGCCCCGTCCTCTTCTGGAAGATCTGGTGGGGTCTGATCACTTGTGACAATGTCAAGCACATCATGATATCGTAAAACCAATTCTATCTGTCTCTTCCATCTGGTCCAATTTTCAGCACCTTTTAGTTTTTCTATTTGCGTTTTGAAATCCATTTTAATTCAAAAACATTCACAACAAATACAAGTAAAAGGTACACACTACGTATTAACGTTTTTAAACTTTCCACTCTATACAGTTACAAACGTCCTGGGCCCATAACCTGTTAGATTTATCTAACTATAGAGCATTTAAATAAACGTTTAGTAGAAAACCAGAAAAATAGTTTAATAGAACCAAAAATGTTTTACAAATCAAAATCATAACTGACATTATATAACATAACTATTACCATAGTTACTCTACACAGACTACTGGATGTCGGCTTATTTTGTTCAATTTTAACAGTTCAAATCGGCACTTTAGCTGCGCTGGCGAGTGCACCACGGAGTACCTCTAAAAGCTTGTATTCACTAAAAATCAGTGTATTTTGTCCTGTTGTAGCCTAAATAACCAAGTGCCATCGAAACTGCAGGTAGAATATGTGTCCAAGTGCTACACACAAATCGTTCGTTTCAGACCGTGAAACGCGCAAATATGATGTAAAAATTGTTTCTCAGAATATGTCTCCAAATCACTTGAAAACGCGTTTTCTAAGCGAATTACGTGTTTTTAGGGTGTTTTGCAGTAACTTCTATAGTTCAAAGCGGCACTCTAGCTGCGATGGCGATGCACCACGGAGTTCCTCCAAAAGTTTCGTATTCACTAAAAATCAGTGTATTTTGTCTTACTGTAGCCTAAATAACCAAGTGCCATCGAAACTGCAGGTAGAATATGTGTCCAAGGTATACATACAAAATCGTCGTTTCAGACCGTGAAACGTACAAATCTGATATAAAAAATGTATCTCAAAACATGTCCCCAAACCACTGGAAAACGCATTTTCTAATCGAAATACGTGTTTTTAGAGTGTTTTGCAGTAGCTTCTATAGTTCAAATCGGCACTTTAGCTGCGCTGGCAAGTGCACCGCGGAGTACCTCCAAAAGATTGTATTCACTAAAAATCAGTGTATTTTGTCCTATTGTAGCCTAAATAACCAAGTGCCATAGAAACTGCAGGTAGAATATGTATCCATATGCTACACACAAATCGTTCGTTTCAGACCGTGAAACGCTCAAATATGATGTAAAAACTGTTTCGCAGAACATGTCTCCAAATCACTTGAAAACGCGTTTTCTAAGCGAATTACGTGTTTTTAGGGTGTTTTGCAGTAACTTCTATAGTTCAAATCGGCACTCTAGCTGCGCTGGCGAGTGTACCACGGAGTGCCTCTAAAAGCTTGAATTCAGTAAAAATCAGTGTATTTTGTTTTATTGTAGCCTAAATAACCAAGTTCCATCGAAACTACAGGTAGAATATGTTTCCGAAGTATACATACAAAATCGTCGTTTCAGACCGTGAAACGTTCAAATCTGATGTAAAAACTGTTTCTCAAAACATGTCTCCAAATCACTTGAAAACGCGTTTTCTAAGCGAAATGCGTGTTTTTAGATTGTTTTGCAGTAATTTCTACAGTTCAAATCGGCACTCTAGCTGCACTAGCGAGTGCACCACGCCGTACCTCCAAAAGATTGTATTCACTAATAATCATTATATTTTGTCTTATTGTAGCCTAAATAACCAAGTGCCATCAAAACTACAGGTAGAATATGTTTCCAAAGTCTACATACAAAATCGTCGTTTCAGACCCTAAAACGTTCAAATCTGATGTAAAAACTGTTTCTCAGAACATGTCTCCAAATCACTTGAAAATGCGTTTTCTAAGCGAATTACGTGTTTTTAGGGTGTTTTGCAGTAACTTTTATAGTTCAAATCTGCACTCTAGCTGCGCTGGCGAGTGCACCACGGAGTGCTTCCAAAAGCTTGTATTCACTAAAAATCAGTGTATTTTGTCTTATTGTTGCCTAAATAACCAACTGCCATCGAAACTACATGTAGAATATGTTACCAAAGTATACATACAAAATCGTCGTTTAAGACCGTGAAACGTTTAAATCTGATGTAAACACTGTTTCTCAAAACATGTCTCCAAATCACTTGAAAATGCGTTTTCTAAGCGAAATACGTGTTTTTAGGGTGTTTTGCAGTAACTTCTATAGTTCAAATCTGCACTCTAGCTGCGCTCGCGAGTGCACCACGGCGTGCCTACAAAAGCTTGTATTCACTAAAAATCAGTGTATTTTGTCCTATTGTTGCATAAATAACCAAGTGCCATAGAAACTGCAGGTAGAATATGAGTCCATATGCTACACACAAATCGTTCGTTTCAGACCGTGAAACGCTCAAATATGATGTAAAAACTGTTTCTCAGAACATGTCTTCAAATCACTTAAAAATGCGTTTTCTAAACGAATTACGTGTTTTTAGGGTGTTTTGCAGTAAATTCTATAGTTCAAATCGGCACTCTAGCTGCGCTGGCGAGTCCAACACGGAGTGCCTCCAAAAGCTTGTATTCACTAAAAATCAGTGTTTTTTGTCCTATTTTAGCCTAAATAACCAAGTGCCATCGAAACTGCAGGTAGAATATGTGTCCAAATACTACACACAAATCGTTCGTTTCAGACCGTGAAACGCTCAAATATGATGTAAAAACTGTTTCTCAGAACATGTCTCCAAATCACTTGAAAACGCGTTTTCTAAGCGAATTACGTGTTTTTTGGGTGTTTTGCAGTAACTTCTATAGTTCAAATCGGCACTCTAGCTGCGCTGGCGAGTGCAACACGGAGTGCCTCCAAAAGCTTGTATTCACTAAAAATCAGTGTATTTTGTCCTATTGTAGCCTAAATAACCAAGTGCCATCGAAACTGCAGGTAGAATATGTGTCCAAATACTACACACAAATCGTTCGTTTCGCACCTTGAAACGCTCAAATATGATGTAAAAACTGTTTTTAGAACATGTCTCCAAATCACTTGAAAACGCGTTTTCTAAGCGAATTACGTGTTTTTAGAGTGTTTTGCAGTAACTTCTATAGTTCAAATCGGCACTCTAGCTGCGCTGGCGAGTGCACCACGGAGTACCTCCAAAAGCTTGTATTCACTAAAAATCTTTATATTTTGCCTTACAGTGATAACAGTGGTTGTATACAGACAGAAGTGTTTCTCTGTTTTTCATATTAATATTTGTGCGGAATTAATATATATTTTTTTAAAAAGTACCGCTCAGTATCTTTTGAATAATAGTTTAATAAATATTTGAAATAAAATTGGTTAAATCATTCTGTGTTCATAGTTGTTTTAAAGTAAAGTCAGTGTTTTCAGAGGCACGTTGAAAGACCAGCGCGCGGATATAAACTTGTTTGTTTCTGTGAAAGAGATTTTGAAGCAGTGTTCCCAACTGTACTGAAAATAAAAAATATGAATGAAGACGAAAGTGATGAAAACAGTAAACAATATGGAGAATGTGGAGCAGAATTCAACAATGAAAAAGTCATAGGATGCGATGGTAATTGTCGGAAATGGTTTTATCCAAAATGTGTGAAAGTGAAGGAAAAAGATATACAGGTATTTAAAGCTTACAAAAGTTTAAAATGGCATTGTCCCAGTTGTGATGAAAATTCGAATGCAAAATTAGTTGAGGAAATAAACTTCATGAAAACAGAAATCCAAGAATTGAAAATTATGATAAAAAATATGCATGTGAAAACTGAAGAAAGTAAATATGAAAATTCATACGCTAAAATTGCTAGTGCTAGTAAACCAGGTATTATTATTAAGCCAAAAACTACCCAAGAGAGTAAGAAAACAAAGGAAGAAGTGACTAAGAAAATAAATCCTTTAACATTGGAAATTGGGGTGCCCTCCGTTAGTACAATGAAGAATGGAGGTATTGTCGTAAAGTGTCATAAGTCACAAGACGCAGAAAAATTTCAAAATGAAGCATTGAAAGAATTGGGTGCTACTTACGATATTATGAAAACAACATTACGTAATCCACAGATAAAAATTATTGGTTTAAGACAGAATTTAAGTGATGATCAAATCGAAAATAGTATATTAGCGCAAAACGATTTATTAATATCAGATAAAACCAAAATAGTGGTCAAATACAAGAAAGAATTAAAAAACAAAACATGGCTGGTAATAGTTGACATCGATTCTTTATCGTTCAACAAAATAATGAAACTTGGTAAAGTTAATATTAGTTGGACGCAATGTTCAGTTTATGAAAATTTGAAAATATGGAGATGTTTTAAATGTTGCGGTTATTTTCATAATAAAGATGCATGCGCTAATGAATTGGCATGTAATAATTGTGGTGAAAAACATAATACAGACGATTGTACAAATAATATTGTTAAATGTATAAATTGTGAAAAAGCTAATAGTATACTAAGATTAAAACTTCCAACAAATCATAAGGCTAACGATATGGAATGTCCAGTTTACAAAAGAAAAATTGAAACACTTAAGAGCAAGACTAGTTATGAATAGCAATTACAGAAAGAAATGAAAAATACTGCAACCATAATTTATCTGAATAGTCAAAGTCTCATGGCACACAAAGAGGATATTTATAACCTAGTATTAAAAACAAAGCCTATGGTTTGTTGCTTAAGTGAAACTGCAGTAACCAATGAAATCGATGATACTGAAATAAATATACCATCATATTCGACAGTTAGATGCGACTCTCACAGTAGACATACTGGTGGCGTAATACTCTTTATACATCAAAGTAGTAACTATTCAGTACTACAAAATTATAACATCAATAACGAATTGAGGTATATTGCTATAAAACTGAAGTTACACAAGCAGAGCTTTACGATTTGTACTTTATACAGATCTCCTAGTACTAGTTGTAGAAATTTCATCGAATGGTTCACGCAATGGTTTACAGATGTATCTACTATCGACAATACAATTATTCTGACAGGAGATTTCAATATTGACTGGAGGAGTGATAATACGTATACGAACGAACTGAAACACTTAGTATCGCAGACGGGTTTTAAACAACTCGTTAATGATTACACACCAAGAACAAGTTCATCTAAAACTCTTATTGACTACGTTATATCTAATGACCCTTACATAAAAGCTGAAGTGTGGACTCAGCCAAAAATTACGGACCACGATATTTGTTCGGTTTCACTGAAAGCAATAAATCCCATTACGTGTAAACCACGAAAATACGCAGCAAGACATTTCAATGATGATGAAATTATAGAATGACTAATATACTGCGAATGGTGTTACGATTGTATTGATGTTAATACAGTGTGTAACTCATTTTTGGAAAACATAATAAATACACAAAATAAATGTACTTCTACAACAAATAGGAAGAATAGGACATTCCATTTACCCTGGTTACAGGACAAGGAATTGTTAATAGCACGTAACAATAGAGATAATAGTTACAGAAGATTTAAAATGACTGATTCTAATGAAGACTGGACAGCCTATAAACACTTTCGTAACAAATATATATCATTGTTGAGACAAAAGGAAAAACTATATTATGAAAATCAAATAGACAATAATCGTTCAAATCCAAAAGCTATGTGGGGTACCTTGAAAACTTTACTTGGGAAAAATAAAGAGACAATTAATCGCATAACGCATAATAATTCCGAACTAAGAAATAGTGATGAAATTGCAAATACATTCAACGAATACTATATTAACAGCATTAAAGAAATTATAGAATCTATACCTACGAGTGGAATCATTGACAGCAATGAAAATAATTTCACTCAGTCAAATTTTACTGTGTTCAATGAAATAACACTACCAGAATTGAAAAGAATAATTTGGAAACAGAATGAAAATAAATATAGTTGGGATGGAATTGATCTTAAATTTTTGAGAAAATACTTTCACATTATTGGTTATCCTTTGCTACATTTGGTTAACACTTCCTTCAAAACAGGCTGTTTTCCAGAAGCACTGAAAGAATCCCTAATTGTACCAGTACTAAAAATTAAAAATACCACAAAGATTGAAGAGTATCGTCCTATAAATATGCTTGTAGCAGTTGAAAAACTCATAGAAATTGTCGTTTACGAACAAACCATGGAATACGTTAACAATAATAACTTATTATCTAAGTGGCAATCCGGTTACAGAGAAAAACATTCATGTGAAGCAGCAATACAACTTGTTTTAAGGGATTGGACAAGTGCAAAAGAAAATATATATATATATATATATATATATATATATATATATATATATATATATATATATATATTTGCAGTTTTTTTAGACTTAAAAAGAGCGTTTGAAACAGTGGATAGAACTTTACTAATCAATAAATTAAGTAAATACGGTTTTAAAGATACAGTGTTGCAGTGGTTCACTTTTTATTTGACTAATAGAAAACATCGAACTAAATACGCGGAAACAATATCGAATACTTTACAGTGTGATCAAGGGGTCCCACAAGGAAGTGTGTTGGGTGCTCTTCTCTTTATATTATATATAAACGATATGCCAGGTGTGTTAAAAAAGTGTAAAATTCATCTCTTCGCGGATGACACTTTAATATATTTTGATCATACTGATAACAATTTAATAATAAATACAATAAATGAAGAACTAAATATTTTAGATAAGTGGCTAAAGTGTAATAAATTAAAATTAAATTGTTCAAAAACTAAATATATGGTAATAGGCAGTAAGAAAAGTAAAGAAGAAATTATAAATTCCAATAATAAGGTTGTAATTGATCATAATGAAATAGAACATGTAACTAATATAAAATATTTAGGTGTTATAATAGATAACACGCTTAAATTTAATCTACACATAGATTATATAACAAAGAAGGTCGCTAAGAAAATTAATTTCCTATGTAGATTAAGGTCAAAATTAACAATGAATGCAAAAATTATAATTTATAACAGCATAATATTACCTCATTTTAATTATTGTGGAACGATTTTATTAGCTTGTAATAAAACACAATTAAATAATTTGCAAAAGTTACAAAATAAAGCCATGCGTTGTATTTTAAACTGTAGCAAATACACAAGAATTTCAGAAATGTTAATCTGTTTAAATTGGCTTGATGCAACTAAGCATATCACCTATAATTTATTAATTTTTATGTATAAGATTGTAAAAAACTTATTTCCAAACTACTTATTTGAAGCTCTTAATTATGTAAAAGATATGCATCGATATAAAACTAGAGGAACTGAAAATTTATATATACACACAGTTAAAATCTATTCCGTATTTTCGCAATGTATCAAAATTTTAATAAGTTACCAGATGATGTAAAAAATTGTTCTAGTTTAAGGTTGTTTAAACAAAATGTTAAGAAACATCTATTAACATCTAATTTGTAATATGGGCTATTTATTTATATAACTTTGCTTATAACTACTTATATTTCCTTATATTTCTTTATATGATTTCTTTGTATTATATGGTTGTAACTAGCTTAAAGGCTAAATAAATATTTATTATTATTATTATTATTATTATTATTATTATTATTATTATTATTATTATTATTATTATTATTATTATTATTATTATTATTATTATTATTATTATTATTATTATTATTATTATTATTATTATTATTATATTGTAGCCTAAATAACCAGCGCCTTTGAAACTGCAGGTAGAATATGTTTTCAAAGTCTACATACAAAAATGTCGTTTCAGACCGTGAAACGCTCAGATATGATGTAAAAACTGTTTTTTAAAACATGTCTCCAAATCAAATGAAAATGCGTTTTCTAAGCGAACTACGTGTTTTTAGGGTGTTTTGCAGTAACTTCTATAGTTCAATTCGGCACTCTAGCTGCGCTGGCGAGTGCGCCACGGAGTGCCTCCAAAAGCTTGTATTCACTAAAAATCAATGTATTTTGTCTTATTGTAGCCTAAATAACCAAGTGACATCGAAACTGCAGGTAGAATATGTGTCCAAACGCTACACACAAATCGTTCGTTTCAGACCGTGAAACGCTCAAATATGATGTAAAAACTGTTTCTCAGAACATGTCTCCAAATCACTTGAAAATGTGTTTTCTAAGCGAATTATGTGTTTTTGGGTGTTTTGCAGTAACTTCTATAGTTCAAATAGGTACTCAAGCTGCGCTGGCGAGTGCACCACGGAGTGCTTCCAAAAGCTTGTATTCACTAAAAATCTGTGTATTTTGTCTTTTTGTAACCTACAAAACAAAGTGCCATTGAAACTGCAGATAGAATATGAGTCCAAATGCTACACACAAATCGTTCGTTTCAGACAGTGAAACGCTCAAATATGACGAAAAAACTGTTTCACAGAACATGTCTCCAAATCACTTAAAAACGCGTTTTCTAAACGAATTACGTATTTTTAGGATGTTTTGCAGTAACTTCTTTAGTTCAAATCGGCGCACTAGCTGCGCTGGCGAGTGCACCACGGAGTGCCTCCAAAAGCTTGTATTCATTAAAAATCAGTGTATTTTGTCCTATTGTAGCTTAAATAACCAAGTGCCATCGAAACTGCAGGTAGAATATGTGTCCAAATGCTACACACAAATCGTTCGTTTCAGACCGTGAAACGCTCAAATATGATGTAAAAACTGTTTCTCAGAACACGTGTCCAAATCACTTGAAAATGCGTTTTCTAAGCGAATTACGTGTTTTTATGGTGTTTTGCAGTAACTTCTATAGTTCAATTCAGCACTCTAGCTGCGCTGGCGAGTGCACAACGGAATGCCTCCAAAAGCTTGTATTCACTAAAAATCAGTGTATTTTGTCTTATTGTATTCTAAATAATCAAGTGCCATCGAAACTGCAGGTACAATATGTGTCCAAATACTACACACAAATCGTTCGTTTCAGACCGTGAAACGCTCAAATATGACGAAAAAACTGTTTCACAGAACATGTCTCCAAATCACTTGAAAACGCGTTTTCTAAACGAATTACGTATTTTTAGGATGTTTTGCAGTAACTTCTTTAGTTCAAATCGGCGCACTAGCTGCGCTGGCGAGTGCACCGCGGAATACCTCCAAAAGATTGTATTCACTAAAAACCAGTGGATTTTATCTTATTGTAGCCTAAACAACCAAGTGCCATCAAAACTGCACTTAGAATATGTGTCCAAATGCTACACACAAATCGTTCGTTTCAGACCGTGAAACGCTCAAATATGATGTAAAAACTGTTTCTCTGAACATGTCTCCAAATCACTTGAAAATGCGTTTTCTAAGCGAATTACGTGTTTTTATGGTGTTTTGCTGTAACTTCTATAGTTCAAATCGGCACTGTAGCTGCGCTGGCGAGTGCACCACGAAGTGCTTGTATTCACTAAAAATCAGTGTATTTTGTCTTATTGTAGCCTAAATAACCAAGTGCATTCGAAACTGCAGGTTGAATATGTGTCCAAATGCTACACACAAATCGTCCGTTTCAGACCGTGAAACGCTCAAATATGATGTAAAAACTGTTTCTCAGAACATGTCTCCAAATCACATGAAAATGCGTTTTCTAAGCGATATACGTGTTTTTAGTGTATTTTGCAGTAACTTCTATAGTTCAAATTGGCACTCTAGCTGCGCTGGCGAGTGCACCACCGAGTGCCTCCAAAAGCGTATATTCAGTAAAAATCAGTGTATATTGTCTTATTGTAGCCTAAGTAACCAAGTGCCATCGAAACTACACATAGAATATGTTTCCAAAGTATATATACAAAATCGTCGTTTCAGACCGTGAAACGTTCAAATCTGATGTAAAAACTGTTTCTCAAAACATGTCACCAAAACACTTGAAAACGCGTTTTCTAAGCGAAATACGCGTTTTTAGAGTTAGAGTGTTTTGCAGTAACTTCTATAGTTCAAATCGGCACTCTAGCTGCGCTGGCGAGTGCACCACAGAGTAACACCAAAAGATTGTATTCACTAAAAATCAATATATTTTGCCTTATTGTAGCCTAAATAACCAAGTGCCATCGAAACTACAGGAAAAATGATTTCCAAAGTCTACGTACAAAATCATCGTTTCAGATCGTGAAACGCTCAAATATGATGTAAAAACTGTTTCTCAAAACATGTCTCCAAATCACTTGAAAATGCGTTTTCTAAGCGAATTACGTGTTTTTATGGTGTTTTGCAGTAACTTCTATAGTTCAATTCGGCACTCTAGCTGCGCTGGCGAGTGCACCACGGAGTGCCTCCAAAAGCTTGTATTCATTAAAATTCAGTGTATTTTGTCCTATTGTAGCCAAAATAACCAAGTGCCATCGAAACTGCAGGTAGAATATGTGTCCAAATGCTACAAACAAATCGGTCGTTTCAGACCGTGAAACGCTCAAATATGAAGTAAAAACTGTTTCTCAGAACATGTCTCAAAATCACATGAAAATGCGTTTTCTAAGCGGACTACATGTTTGTAGGGTGTTTTGCAGTAACTTCTATAGTTCAAATCGGCACTTTAGCTCCGCTGGCAAGTGCACCGCGGAATACCTCCAAAAGATTGTATTCACTAAAAACTAGTGGATTTTATCTTATTGTAGCCTAAATAACCAAGTGCCATCAAAACTGCACGTAGAATATATGTCCAAATGCTACACACAAATCGTTCGTTTCAGACCGTGAAACGCTCAAATATGATGTAAAAACTGTTTCTCTGAACATGTCTCCAAATCACTTGAAAATGCGTTTTCTAAGCGAATTACGTGTTTTTATGGTGTTTTGCTGTAACTTCTATAGTTCAAATCGGCACTGTAGCTGCGCTGGCGAGTGCACCACGGAGTGCCTCCAAAAGCTTGTATTCACTAAAAATCAGTGTATTTTGTCTTATTGTAGCCTAAATAAACAAGTGCATTCGAAACTGCAGGTTGAATATGTGTCCAAATGCTACACACAAATCGTCCGTTTCAGACCGTGAAACGCTCAAATATGATGTAAAAACTGTTTCTCAGAACATGTCTCCAAATCACATGAAAATGCGTTTTCTAAGCGAATTACGTGTTTTTAGTGTATTTTGCAGTAACTTCTATAGTTCAAATTGGCACTCTAGCTGCGCTGGCGAGTGCACCACCGAGTGCCTCCAAAAGCTTATATTGAGTAAAAATCAGTGTATATTGTCTTATTGTAGCCTAAGTAACCAAGTGCCATCGAAACTACACATAGAATATGTTTCCAAAGTATACATACAAAATCGTCGTTTCAGACCGTGAAACGTTCAAATCTGATGTAAAAACTGTTTCTCAAAACATGTCTCCAAAACACTTGAAAACGCGTTTTCTAAGCGAAATACGCGTTTTTAGAGTTAGAGTGTTTTGCAGTAACTTCTATAGTTCAAATCGGCACTCTAGCTGCGCTGGCGAGTGCACCACAGAGTAACACCAAAAGATTGTATTGTAGCCTAAATAACCAAGTGCCATCGAAACTACAGGTAGAATGATTTCCAAAGTCTACGTACAAAATCGTCATTTCAGACCGTGAAACGCTCAAATATGATGTAAAAACTGTTTCTCAGAACATGTCTCCAAATCGCTTGAAAATGCGCTTTCTAAGCGAATTACGTGTTTTTAGGGTGTTTTGCAGTAACTTCTATAGTTCAAATCAGCACTGTAGCTGCGCTGGCGAGTGCAACACGGAGTGCCTCCAAAAGCTTGTATTCACTAAAAATCAGTGTATTTTGTTCTATTGTAGCCTAAATAACCAAGTGCCATCGAAACTGCAGGTAGAATATATGTCCAAATGCTACACACAAATCGTTCGTTTCAGACCGTGAAACACACAAATATTATGTTAAAACTGTTTCTCAGAACATGTGTCCAAATCACTTGAAAATGCGTTTTCTAAGCGAATTACGTGTTTTTAGTGTATTTTGCAGTAACTTCTATAGTTCAAATCGGCACTCTAGCTGCGCTGGTGAGTGCACCACGGAGTGCCTCCAAAAGCTTGTATTAACTAAAAATCAGTGTATTTTGTCTTATTGTAGCCTAAATAACCAAGTGCCATCGAAACTGCAGATAGAATATGTGTCCAAATGCCACACACAAATCATTCGTTCCAGACCGTGAAACGCTCAAATATGATGTAAAAACTATTTCTCAGAACATGTCTCCAAATCACTTGAAAACGCGCTTTCTAAGCGATTTACGTGTTTTTAGGGTGATTTGCAGTAACTTCTATAGTTCAAATCGGCACTCTAGTTGCGCTGGTGAGTGCACCACGGAGTGCCTCCAAAAGCTTGTATTCATTATAAATCAGTGTATTTTGTCCTATTGTAGCCTAAATAACCAAGTGCCATCGAAACTTCAGGTAGAATATGTGTCCAAATGCTACAAACAAATCGGTCGTTTCAGACCGTGAAACGCTCAAATATGATGTAAAAACTGTTTCTCAAAACATGTCTCCAAATCACTTGAAAATTAGTTTTCTAAGCGAATTAGGTGTTTCTAGGAAGTAACTTCTATAGTTCAAATAAGCACTCTAGCTGTGCCGGCGAGTGCACCACGGAGTGCCACCAAAAGCTTGTATTCTCTAAAAATCAGTTTATTTTGTCTTATTGTAGCCTAAATAAACAAGTGCCATCGAAACTACAGGTAGAATATGTTTTTAAAATCTACATACAAAATCGTCGTTTCAGACCGTGAAACGTTCAAATCTGATGTAAAAACTGTTTCTCAAAACATGTCTCCAAATCACTTGAAAATGCGTTTTCTAAACGAATTACGTGCTTTTAATGTGTTTTGCAGTAACTTCCATATTTCACATCGGCACTCTAGCTACGCTGGGAAGTGCACTACGGAATACCTCTAATAGTTTTTCTTAATGAAAATCACTGTATTTTGTCATATTATATCCTAAACAACAAAATTCCATCGAAAGTACCCCAAATGCCACACACAAATAGTTCGTTTCAGACCGTGAAACGCTCAAATATGATGTAAAAACTGTTTCTCAAAACATGTCTCCAAATCAATTGAAAATGAGTTTTCTAAGCGAATTTCGTGTTTCTAGCGTGTTTTGCAGTAACTTCTATAGTTCAAGTCGGCACTCTAGCTGCGCCGGCGAGTGCATCACGGAGTGCCACCAAAAGCTTGTATTCACTAAAAATCTGTTTATTTTGTCTTATTGTAGCCTAAATAACCAAGTGCCCTCGAAACTACAGGTAGAATATTTTTCCAAAATCTACATACAAAATCGTCGTTTCAGACCGTGAAACGTTCGAATCTGATTAAAAAACTGTTTTTTAAACATGTCTCCAAATCACTTGAAATCACGTTTTCTAAGCGAATTAGGTGTTTTAGAGTGTTTTGCAGTAACTTGCATAGTTCATATCAGCACTCTAGATGTTCTGGCGAGTGCACCACAGGGCGTTTTTAAAAGCTTGTATTTTCTAAAAATCTGTATATTTTGTATTATTATACCCTAAATAACCAAGCGCCATCGAAACTACAGGTAGAATATGTTTCCAAAGTCTACATATATAATCGTAGTTTTAGACCGTGAAACGTTCAAATCTGATGTAAAAACTGTTTCTCAAAACATGTCTCCAAATCACTTGCAAAAGAGTTTTCTAAGCGAATTACGTGCTTTTAATGTGTTTTGGAGAAACTTCCATATTTCACATCGGTACTCTAGCTGCGCTGGGAAGTGCACTACGGAGTACCTCTAATAATTTTACTGAAAGAAAATCACTGTATTTTGTCATATTATATCCTAAACAACAAAATTCCATCGAAAGTACCAGTAGAATATGTGTGCTACACACTAATTGTCCGTTTCAGACCGTGAAACAGTCAAATATGATGTAAAAACTGTTTCTCAAAACATGTCTCCAAATCACTTGAAAATTAGTTTTCTAAGCGAATTAGGTGTTTCTAGAGTGTTTTGCAGTAACTTCTATAGTTCAAATCGGCACTCTAGCTGCGCCGTCGAGTGCACCACGGAGTGCCACCAAAAGCTTTTATTCACTAAAAATCTGTTTATTTTGTCTTATTGTAGCCTAAATAAACAAGTGCCATCGAAACTACAGGTAGAATATGTTTTTAAAATCTACATACAAAATCGTCGTTTCAGACCGTGAAACTTTCAATTCTGATGTAAAAACTTTTTCTCAAAACATGTCTCCAAATCACTTGAAAATGCGTTTTCTAAACGAATTACGTGCTTTTAATGTGTTTTGCAGTAACTTCCATATTTCACATCTGCACTCTAGCTGCGCTGGGAAGTGCACTACGGAGTACCTCTAATAGTTTTACTTAAAGAAAATCACTGTATTTTGTCATATTATATCCTAAACAACAAACTTCCATCGAAAGTACCAGTAGAATATGTGTCCAAATGCTACACATTAATCGTCTGTTTCAGACCGTGAAACGCTCAAATATGATGTAAAAACTGTTTCTCAAAGCATGTCTCCAAATCACTTGAAAACGCGTTATCTAGGCGAAATACGTAATTTTATAGTGTTTTGCAGTAACTTCCATAGTTCAAATCGGCACTCTAGCTGCCTTAGTGAGTACACCACGGAGTGCATCCAAAAGCTTGTATTCACTAAAAATCTGTGTATTTCGTCTTATTATACCTTAATTAACCAAGTGCCATAGAAACTACAGGTAGAATATGTTTCCAAATTCTACATACAAATTCTTTGTTTCAGACCTTTAGACGTTCAAATCTGATGTAAAAACTGTTTTTCAAAACATGTCTCCAAATCTCATGGAAACGCGTTTTCTAAGCGAATTACGTGTTTTTATAGTGTTTTGCAATAACTTCCATAGTTCATATCGGCACTCTAGCTGCCCTGGCAAGTGCACCACGGAGTGCCTCAAGAAGCTTGTATTCACTAAAATTCAGTGTATTTTGTCTTATACCCTAAATATTATTGTAGCCTAAATAACCAAGTGCCATCGAAACTACAGGTAGACTATGTTTCCAAAGTTTACATACAAATTCGTCGTTTCAGACCGTGAAACGCTCAAATATGATGTAAAAACTGTTTCTCGAAACATGTTTCCAAATCTCTTAAAAATGCTTTTTCTAAGCGAATAACTTGTTTTTACTGTGTTTTGCAGTATCTTCTATAGCTCAAATCGGCAGTCTAGATGCGCTGGTAAGTGCACCACAGAGTGCCTCCAAAAGCTAGTATTCAATAAAAATCAGTGTATTTTGTCTTATTGTAGCCTAAGTAACTAAATGCCATCGAAACTACAAGTAGAATATGTTTCCAAGGTCTACATACAAATACGACGTTTCAGACCATGAAACGCTCTAATATGATTTAAAAACTGTTTCTCAAAACATGTCTCCAAATCACTTGAAAATGCGTTTTCAAAGTGAATTACGTGTTTTTAGAGTGTTTTGCAGTAACTTCTATAGTTTAAATCGGCACTCTAGCTGCGCTGGCGAGTGCACCACGGGCCACCAAAAGCTTTATTCACTAAAAATTTGTGCATTTTGTCTTATTGTAGCCTAAATAACCAAGTGCCATCGAAACTACAAGTAGAATATGTTTCCAAAGTCAACATACAAAATTGTCGTTTCAGACCTTGAAACGCTCAAATATGATGTAGAAAATTGTTTCTCAAAACATGTCTCCAAATCACTTGGAAACGCGTTTTCTAAGCGAATTACGTGTTTTTAGAGGGTTTTGCAGTAACTTCCATAGTTCATATCAGCACTTTAGCTGCGCTGTTGAGTGCACCACGTAGTGCCTCTAATAGTTTGTATTCACTAAAAACTACTGTATTTTGTCATATTATTATATCCTAAACAACAAAATTCCATCGAAACTACAAGTGGAATATGTGTCCAAATGCTACACACAAATCGTCCGTTTCAGACCGTGAAACACTCAAATATGATGTAAAAACTGTTTCTCAAAACATGTCTTCAAATCACTTGAAAATTAGTTTTCAAGCGAATTAGGTGTCTCTAGTGGGTTTTGCAGTAACTTCTATAGTTCAAATCGGCACTCTAGCTGCGCCGTCGAGTGCACCACGGAGTGCCACCAAAAGCTTTTATTCACTAAAAATCTGTATATTTTGTCTTATTGTAGCCTAAATAAACAAGTGCCATCGAAACTACAGGTAGAATATGTTTTTAAAATCTACATACAAAATCGTCGTTTCAGACCGTGAAACGTTCAAATCTGATGTAAAAACTTTTTCTCAAAACATGTCTCCAAATCACTTGAAAATGCGTTTTCTAAACGAATTACGTGCTTTTAATGTGTTTTGCAGTAACTTCCATATTTCACATCGGCACTCTAGCTGCGCTGGGAAGTGCACTACGGAGTACCTCTAATAGTTTTACTTAAAGAAAATCACTGTGTTTTGTCATATTATATCCTAAACAACAAACTTCCATCGAAAGTACCAGTAGAATATGTGTCCAAATGCTACACACTAATCGTCCGTTTCAGACCGTGAAACACTCAAATATGATGTAAATCTGTTTCTCAAAACATGTCTCCAAATCACTTGCAAATGAGTTTTCTAAGCGAATTAGGTGTTTCTAGTAGGTAACTTCTATAGTTCAAATCAGCACTCTACCTGCGCTGGGAAGTGCACTACGGAGTACCTCTAATAGTTTTACTTAAAAAAAATCACTGTATTTCTTCATATTATATCCTAAACAACAAACTTCCATCGAAAGTACCAGTAGAATATGTGTCCAAATGCTACACATTAATCGTCTGTTTCAGACCGTGAAACGCTCAAATATGATGTAAAAACTGTTTCTCAACCCATGTCTCCAAATCACTTGAAAACGCGTTATCTAGGCGAATTACGTAGTTTTATAGTGTTTTGCAATAACTTCCGTAGTTTATATCGGCACTCTAGCTGCCCTGGCAAGTGCACCACGGAGTGCCTCAAGAAGCTTGTATTCACTAAAATTCTGTGTATTTTGTCTTATACCCTAAATATTATTGTAGCCTAAATAACCAAGTGCCATCGAAACTACAGGTAGACTATGTTTCCAAAGTTTACATACAAATTCGTCGTTTCAGACCGTGAAACTCTCAAATATGATGTAAAAACTGTTTCTCGAAACATGTTTCCAAATCTCTTAAATATGCTTTTTCTAAGCGAATAACTTGTTTTTACTGTGTTTTGCAGTATCTTCTATAGTTCAAATCGGCAATCTAGATGCGCTGGCAAGTGCACCACAGAGTGCCTCCAAAAGCTAGTATTCAATAAAAATCAGTGTATTTTGTCTTATTGTAGCCTAAATAACCAAATGCCATCGAAACTACAAGTAGAATATGTTTCCAAGGTGTACATGCAAATACGACGTTTCAGACCATGAAACGCTCTAATATGATTTAAAAACTGTTTCTCAAAACATGTCTCCAAATCACTTGAAAATGCGTTTTCAAAGTGAATTACGTGTTTTTAGAGTGTTTTGCAGTAACTTCTATAGTTCAAATCGGCACTCTAGCTGCGCTGGCGAGTGCACCACGGGCCACCAAAAGCTTGTATTCACTAAAAATTAGTGCACTATGTCTTATTGTAGCCTAAATAACCAAGTGCCATCAAAACTACAAGTAGAATATGTTTCCAAAGTCAACATACAAAATTGTCGTTTCAGACCGAGAAACGCTCAAATATGATGTAGAAAATTGTTTTTTAAAACATGTCTCCAAATTACGTGTTTTTAGAGGGTTTTGCAGTAACTTCCATAGTTCATATCAGCACTTTAGCTGCGCTGTTGAGTGCACCACGTAGTGTCTCCAATAGTTTGTATTCACTAAAAACTACTGTATTTTGTCATATTATTATATCCTAAACAACAAAATTCCATCGAAACTACAAATAGAATATGTGTCCAAATGCTACACACAAATCGTCCGTTTCAGACCGTGACACACACAAATATGATGTAAAAACTGTTTCTCAAAACATGTCTTCAAATCACTTGAAAATTAGTTTTCAAGCGAATTAGGTGTCTCTAGTGGGTTTTGCAGTAACTTCTATAGTTCAAATCGGCACTCTAGCTGCGCCGTCGAGTGCACCACGGAGTGCCACCAAAAGCTTTTATTCACTAAAAATCTGTTTATTTTGTCTTATTGTAGCCTAAATAAACAAGTGCCATCGAAACTACAGGTAGAATATGTTTTCAAAATCTACATACAAAATCGTCGTTTCAGACCGTGAAACGTTCAAATCTGATGTAAAAACTTTTTCTCAAAACATGTCTCCAAATCACTTGAAAATGCGTTTTCTAAACGAATTACGTGCTTTTAATGTGTTTTGCAGTAACTTCCATATTTCACATCGGCACTCTAGCTGCGCTGGGAAGTGCACTACGGAGTACCTCTAATAGTTTTACTTAAAAAAAATCACTATTTTGTTATATTATATCCTAAACAACAAACCTCCATCGAAAGTACCAGTAGAATATGAGTCCAAATGCTACACATTAATCGTCTGTTTCAGACCGTGAAACGCTCAAATATGATGTAAAAACTGTTTCTCAACCCATGTCTCCAAATCACTTGAAAACGCGTTATCTAGGCGAATTACGTAGTTTTATAGTGTTTTGCAATAACTTCCGTAGTTCATATCGGCACTCTAGCTGCCCTGGCATGTGCACCACGGAGTGCCTCAAGAAGCTTGTATTCACTAAAATTCTGTGTATTTTGTCTTATACCCTAAATATTATTGTAGCCTAAATAACCAAGTGCCATCGAAACTACAGGTAGACTATGTTTCCAAAGTTTACATACAAATTCGTCGTTTCAGACCGTGAAACTCTCAAATATGATGTAAAAACTGTTTCTTGAAACATGTTTCCAAATCTCTTAAATATGCTTTTTCTAAGCGAATAACTTGTTTTTACTGTGTTTTGCAGTATCTTCTATAGTTCAAATCGGCAATCTAGATGCGCTGGCAAGTGCACCACAGAGTGCCTCCAAAAGCTAGTATTCAATAAAAATCAGTGTATTTTGTCTTATTGTAGCCTAAATAACCAAATGCCATCGAAACTACAAGTAGAATATGTTTCCAAGGTCTACATATAAATTCGACGTTTCAGACCATGAAACGTTCAAATATGATTTATAAACTGTGTCTCAAAACATGTCTCCAAATCACTTGAAAATGCGTTTTCAAAGCGAATTACGTGTTTTTAGAGTGTTTTGCAGTAACTTCTATAGTTCAAATCGGCACTCTAGCTGCGCTGGCGAGTGCACCACGGGCCACCAAAAGCTTGTATTCACTAAAAATTAGTGCATTTTGTCTTATTGTAGCCTAAATAACCAAGTGCCATCGAAACTAGAAGTAGAATATGTTTCCAAAGTCAACATACAAAATTGTCGTTTCAGACCGTGAAACGCTCAAATATAATGTAGAAAATTGTTTCTCAAAACATGTCTCCAAATTACGTGTTTTTAGAGGGTTTTGCAGTAACTTCCATAGTTCATATCAGCACTTTAGCTGCGCTGTTGAGTGCACCACGTAGTCTCCAATAGTTTGTATTCACTAAAAACTACTGTATTTTGTCATATCATTATATCCTAAACAACAAAATTCCATCGAAACTACAAATAGAATATGTGTCCAAATGCTACACACAAATCGTCCGTTTCAGACCGTGACACACTCAAATATGATGTAAAAACTGTTTCTCAAAACATGTCTTCAAATCACTTGAAAATTAGTTTTCAAGCGAATTAGGTGTCTCTAGTGGGTTTTGCAGTAACTTCTAAAGTTCAAATCGGCACTCTAGCTGCGCCGTCGAGTGCACCACGGAGTGCCACCAAAAGCTTTTATTCACTAAAAATCTGTTTATTTTGTCTTATTGTAGCCTAAATAAACAAGTGCCATCGAAACTACAGGTAGAATATGTTTTTAAAATCTACATACAAAATCGTCGTTTCAGACCGTGAAACGTTCAATTCTGATGTAAAAACTTTTTCTCAAAACATGTCTCCAAATCACTTGAAAATGCGTTTTCTAAACGAATTACGTGCTTTTAATGTGTTTTGCAGTAACTTCCATATTTCACATCTGCACTCTAGCTGCGCTGGGAAGTGCACTACGGAGTACCTCTAATAGTTTTACTTAAAGAAAATCACTGTATTTTGTCATATTATATCCTAAACAACAAACTTCCATCGAAAGTACCAGTAGAATATGTGTCCAAATGCTACACATTAATCGTCTGTTTCAGACCGTGAAACGCTCAAATATGATGTAAAAACTGTTTCTCAAAGCATGTCTCCAAATCACTTGAAAACGCGTTATCTAGGCGAAATACGTAATTTTATAGTGTTTTGCAGTAACTTCCATAGTTCAAATCGGCACTCTAGCTGCCTTAGTGAGTACACCACGGAGTGCATCCAAAAGCTTGTATTCACTAAAAATCTGTGTATTTCGTCTTATTATACCTTAATTAACCAAGTGCCATAGAAACTACAGGTAGAATATGTTTCCAAATTCTACATACAAATTCTTTGTTTCAGACCTTTAGACGTTCAAATCTGATGTAAAAACTGTTTTTCAAAACATGTCTCCAAATCTCATGGAAACGCGTTTTCTAAGCGAATTACGTGTTTTTATAGTGTTTTGCAATAACTTCCATAGTTCATATCGGCACTCTAGCTGCCCTGGCAAGTGCACCACGGAGTGCCTCAAGAAGCTTGTATTCACTAAAATTCTGTGTATTTTGTCTTATACCCTAAATATTATTGTAGCCTAAATAACCAAGTGCCATCGAAACTACAGGTAGACTATGTTTCCAAAGTTTACATACAAATTCGTCGTTTCAGACCGTGAAACGCTCAAATATGATGTAAAAACTGTTTCTCGAAACATGTTTCCAAATCTCTTAAAAATGCTTTTTCTAAGCGAATAACTTGTTTTTACTGTGTTTTGCAGTATCTTCTATAGTTCAAATCGGCAATCTAGATGCGCTGGTAAGTGCACCACAGAGTGCCTCCAAAAGCTAGTATTCAATAAAAATCAGTGTATTTTGTCTTATTGTAGCCTAAGTAACTAAATGCCATCGAAACTACAAGTAGAATATGTTTCCAAGGTCTACATACAAATACGACGTTTCAGACCATGAAACGCTCTAATATGATTTAAAAACTGTTTCTCAAAACATGTCTCCAAATCACTTGAAAATGCGTTTTCAAAGTGAATTACGTGTTTTTAGAGTGTTTTGCAGTAACTTCTATAGTTCAAATCGGCACTCTAGCTGCGCTGGCGAGTGCACCACGGGCCACCAAAAGCTTTATTCACTAAAAATTTGTGCATTTTGTCTTATTGTAGCCTAAATAACCAAGTGCCATCGAAACTACAAGTAGAATATGTTTCCAAAGCCAACATACAAAATTGTCGTTTCAGACCTTGAAACGCTCAAATATGACGTAGAAAATTGTTTCTCAAAACATGTCTCCAAATCACTTGGAAACGCGTTTTCTAAGCGAATTACGTGTTTTTAGAGGGTTTTGCAGTAACTTCCATAGTTCATATCAGCACTTTAGCTGCGCTGTTGAGTGCACCACGTAGTGCCTCTAATAGTTTGTATTCACTAAAAACTACTGTATTTTGTCATATTATTATATCCTAAACAACAAAATTCCATCGAAACTACAACTGGAATATGTGTCCAAATGCTACACACAAATCGTCCGTTTCAGACCGTGAAACACTCAAATATGATGTAAATACTGTTTCTCAAAACATGTCTTCAAATCACTTGAAAATTAGTTTTCTAAGCGAATTAGGTGTTTCTAGAGTGTTTTGCAGTAACTTCTATATTTCAAATCGGCACTCTAGCTGCGCCGGCGAGTGCACCACGGAGTGGCACCAAAAGCTTGTATTCACTAAAAATCAGCTTATTTTGTCTTATTGTAGCCTAAATAAACAAGTGCCATCGAAACTACAGGTAGAATATGTTTTTAAAATCTACATACAAAATCGTCGTTTCAGACCGTGAAACGTTCAATTCTGATGTAAAAACTTTTTCTCAAAACATGTCTCCAAATCACTTGAAAATGCGTTTTCTAAACGAATTACGTGCTTTTAATGTGTTTTGCAGTAACTTCCATATTTCACATCGGCACTCTAGCTGCGCTGGGAAGTGCACTACGGAGTACCTCTAATAGTTTTACTTAAAGAAAATCACTGTATTTTGTCATATTATATCCTAAACAACAAACTCCATCGAAAGTACCAGTAGAATATGTGTCCAAATGCTACACACTAATTGTCCGTTTCAGACCGTGAACAGTCAAATATGATGTAAAAACTGTTTCTCAAAACATGTCTCCAAATCACTTGAAAATTAGTTTTCTAAGCGAATTAGGTGTTTCTAGAGTGTTTTGCAGTAACTTCTATATTTCAAATCGGCACTCTAGCTGCGCCGGCGAGTGCACCACGGAGTGCCACCAAAAGCTTGTATTCACTAAAAATCAGCTTATTTTGTCTTATTGTAGCCTAAATGAACAAGTGCCATCGAAACTACAGGTAGAATATGTTTTTAAAATCTACATACAAAATCGTCGTTTCAGACCGTGAAACGTTCAAATCTGATGTAAAAACTGTTTCTCAAAACATGTCTCCAAATCACTTGAAAATGCGTTTTCTAAACGAATTACGTGCTTTTAATGTGTTTTGCAGTAACTTCCATATTTCACAGCGGCACTCTAGCTGCGCTGGGAAGTGCACTACGGCGTACCTCTAATAGTTTTACTTAAAGAAAATCACTGTATTTTGTCATATTATATCCTAAACAACAAACTTCCATCGAAAGTACCAGTAGAATATGTGTCCAAATGCTACACATTAATCGTCTGTTTCAGACCGTGAAACGCTCAAATATGATGTAAAAACTGTTTCTCAAAGCATGTCTCCAAATCACTTGAAAACGCGTTATCTAGGCGAATTACGTAATTTTATAGTGTTTTGCAGTAACTTCCATAGTTCAAATCGGCACTCTAGCTGCCTTAGTGAGTACACCACGGAGTGCATCCAAAAGCTTGTATTCACTAAAAATCTGTGTATTTCGTCTTATTATACCTTAATTAACCAAGTGCCATAGAAACTACAGGTAGAATATGTTTCCAAATTCTACATACAAATTCTTTGTTTCAGACCTTTAGACGTTCAAATCTGATGTAAAAACTGTTTTTCAAAACATGTCTCCAAATCTCATGGAAACGCGTTTTCTAAGCGAATTACGTGTTTTTATAGTGTTTTGCAATAACTTCCGTAGTTCATATCAGCACTCTAGCTGCCCTGGCAAGTGCACCACGGAGTGCCTCAAGAAGCTTGTATTCACTAAAATTCTGTGTATTTTGTCTTATACCCTAAATATTATTGTAGCCTAAATAACCAAGTGCCATCGAAACTACAGGTAGGCGTGGGCAGTTTGAGTGGGCATGTTGAGTGGGCATGTTTCGTGGGCATCATAAACCACTATCGGCGGAGCCCCAGGGAAAACTCGGCGAATCCGAGGTTACGCTAGTCCTAATACTAAAAGGATAGATTCACTCTCTATATATATTTTAATCAAAAAGCCGATCGCCAAACTTTAGACAAGGCTACAGGTTAAACGGAGCGACCGATTTTCGTGAAATTTGTACCAAGTTGTAGGAAATGATTGGCTTCAGCTCCCTTCTAATGGATCGAATTTCTGTAGGATGCATAGTTTTGTTTAAAACATTATTAAAGTTTGAAAATTGGGACAGAAACAATAGGTCACAGTAACGATCACAGTTCTCATTGAAAAATTTAAGAAGATAAACGCTGTCATGTCATATGGTATGTCAATGTCAACGATTAAATATTGTCGGTTTTCATCCTTTTAAATGCAAAAAATGCTTAAATAATATGGAAAATTGAAGAAAAGAATATAAATTAAACGAGTTAGGTATATACAATGATTTTAGGCCATGTTTCATATTAATGTATTATATATATTATTTTGTAAATAGAATTTTGGAAAATGAATAAGGAAACACGACGAAAAGGATAAGAAGGGCAGATATAATATCACACTCAATCGAAGGTACACATACAAAATTAAAAACAAACATTCTCATGTCACCTTTAATATGTTAATGACTAAAAATTATGAATGTCGTAGCGGTTGTTCTTTTCAATACTAAATATATTTAAATAATATGTGAAATTAAAGAGAAAAATGTAGGTAGGTATATATAAAAAAGCACTGTGAACGTGGAAAAAAATACAAAAATATGGGTATATCCTTGGAAGTTCAAAAAATTTACACCTTATGATTTGCAGATGATCAAATACTTATTGTACAAGACTACAACGATAGTAAATATATGATACGAAAATTTATAGAAGAATACCGTAGCTGAGGTCTAGAAGTAATCATACACACAGCGAATGAGTAATGACAGGCTTCCTAAACAAATACTACAGTGGACACCAACCGACAAAAATAAAAGAGATCTAGGAGTTGGGTAGCAGGAGTCCAAGAAGGAATAAGAGAGAGAGGATTAAATGAAGACATATGGCAAGGTAGAGGACAGTGGAGAAATGGCATCGAAAGACAGCGTAGAACGAAGTATATGTAATGATTTGAAGCCATGTTTATTGTTAATTTACATATTTTATTTTGTAAATAGTTTTAACAAAATGTCAGGCTGAGAAAGAGATAAAAAACATCACAATCGATAAAGAGTACATGAACGAAATTAGAAAGATACGCGTTAATTAGTAGTTCTTCGAGTCCAGACAGAAATGGGGACACCAAAAATCCTACAGGAAAATCATGCCTTAATGTTTGGAACAAGACAATTCAATAATTTTAGGTGGTATGTTTTAATCTGTTCTTTTTTTGCAATTCATTCTTTTACATAACGTTTATAATTATTTCAGATTAAACATAATTCAATATCTAACTTAAAACGGTACAGATTTTAATCTGCATTTCATTTTCTTATATTACGTTTAAAATTATCTATTTTAATATTCTTTTTTTGCCAATAAATAAAGAAAAATTAAATTATATAGGGCCATAAAACGTTGTTAGCTGATCATACGCTCAACTGCACAATATAACGGTGGATACGTATCAAAAATACATTGGAAAATAGGCCTTGTCAAAGTTAACAATATGATTAGAGTTAACAATGTTTTTTTGCAACTGGGCCATAATCATACAGCATAATCACAAAAGTAATCTTGTATACCTATGATTCTTGCATTCTTTCCCTTTAATAACAATGCAAACTTTTTTAATATATTTTCAAATTCGTTGTATACGTTCAAATGTAATGTAACTACCTACTTTTCTACAGTTTGTAACTAATTGTTTACTTTAGAATTCAAATATCACATTTTTGAGTTTTGTTTGATTTATTTTTAACTTTAAATTTAGTATTGTCTACTTATAGACGTGTTATTAATATTATGTTTATATTTATCCTGTAATTGGGACATTTTGTCCTGTTTGCTCGCATGAAACGCGCAGCATTTGTTCATTTCATTATATGTTTTCATCAGTTCCGACCAACCACTTTGTATACATAAGCATTTAACATGGAAAAACAGTTTTCATTAGCGCGTTGGCCCCCAAATTATTATAGAAAAAAATTATTCAAATAAAAGTTGTAGAGCATAAAATTCTACCTTCAAATTAATAAACAAAATCCATTTTGTATTTTTAATAGCTCTAGAAATTAAATATGAAAATTTTTAAAATTTAAGTTTCATAGCACTATCCATGGAATTAAAACGAAAAGACAAACAAATGATTGATGTTTTAACTGTCAAATATTTTTCAATTGCATAAAAAATTCCATTTGTTATGCTTTTCCTTTTAATTTCATGGCTATCACTATTTTTGACGTGATTTTCGATATTTTCATTTCAAATTTCTGCCGTTACAAAGCATGCACAATTAATTTTGTTTCTTTATGCAAATGCAGAATTTCATGATGAACAACTTGTATTTAAAGTATTTTTTGCTAAAATAATTTGGAAAGCAACGCGCTGCGAAAACAGTTTTCTCATGTTAAATGCCTATGTAACGGATTTGGAGCGCCACCGGGTATGTAGGTATGACAAAAAATTATATTTAACTGCATTTTTGATTACACTTTTGATATATTACTGCCAATTTTTTGCAAGAAAACAGTATCCGACCGAGCTGTCGTATTTTTGACATTTCTCCATGACAGCCATTGACAAAATATTTCTTGTTTTTCGTATAAATTTGTTCGGTATTAAGTGAAAAGTTTTCTGCATGGCTAAACTACAGAACTTTCAAAATATAGGCATCACTCGATCGGCTTTTGTTTTTCGCATCAAGTTGTCAGAACCCTGTAGTGATTGGAATCAAGTAAAAAAAATTCTACAGTGCAATAATATACAAGTGTTAGCAATTAGACATCTCAGTCGGCTTTTGTTTTGTGCATAAAGATGTTAGAAATATGTCGTGTTTGGTATCAAATGAGAGGTCTAATTAAGGACTGTTAGATACATGTGCCAAGGTTTCTGACACGTTCATTGGCTTTTGTTTTATGCATAAAGTTAAATTGTTTGAGAGACTTTGGGTATCTGACAAGACTGTTGACGTTAGCACTTTGGTTTTAAATTGTGCGTAAACAGATTAGATGTACGTGTAGATTATTGTACAAAATGGCGGATCACATGCCGTCAGATAAAACATGTATTAAATGTAAAATTGATTTTGATGGTGAAGAAATTGTGGGTTGTGAGGGAAAATGTTCTGGATGTTGAAATTATAAACTTAGGCAGATTAAAAATAAAGTGGAGCACCTATAAGGTATTAGTAAATTCAAGAATTTATAGATGTTTTAATTGCTATGGTTTCAACCATAAAGCCGTACATTGTAATAATGAAAAGACATGTGTTAAATGCGGTAAAGAAAGTCATGATGGTGATTGTAAAGAAAATGTGAAGTGTATAAACTGTATTCGGGCAAATCAAAAATTTAACCTAAAAATTGATGTAAATCATTTTGTTTTCAGTCGATTGTGTCCTTCATACATGAGGCAAGTTGAACTTAATAATGAGAAAATATATATCATGGATAACAAATAGCAACTACAGAAAGAAGCAGATTGTGTTATTTGTGTGAATGCGCGTAGTGTGACATATCATAAGGATGAAATTATGAAAGTTGTTTTCGATCTCGATGCCAGTGTTGTATGTTTGACTGAAACTAGGTTAACCGGAACAATAGAAGATTTTGAAGTCACCTTTGAGAACTACAATATTATTAGAGTGGACTCTAATACCAGATTTACAGGTGGAGTTATGTTTTATGTAAAAAATGTAATTCCTTATAAAATCAAACATAGAGTAGTATTAGATATGAATATGTGGTTGTTAAGTATTGAAGTAGGTACAGGAAACTCAAGTTTTTTGTTAGTAGGTATTTATCACTCGCCCAGTAGTTCCCACAGTTTTTTTCTAGATTATGTAGAGCATTACTTGAATGATGTTTTACTAGTGTATAATCGCAATGTAGTTTTATTAGGTGATATTAATATAATGTGGGATGATGCAAAATGTTACTATGCAAAAAGATTAAGAAAGATTGTAAATGATAATGGTTTGAGGCAAGTAGTAACAGAGAAAACACATTTTTTTAATGATGGAGAATCCTTAATTGATTTAGTAATAACTAATAGTTTTAATTTAAAATGCGAAGTGTTGCTTCAACCCATGATTACAGATCATGCAATTCTAAAATTGAATACAAAGATTACCAAATATAATGTTAATGACAAGTACGTGAGATCTAAACTGCATAATAAAACTGGATTCCGACAAGCTATCCAAAAAATTAATATGAATTTTAATATTAAAGATTTGGATTTAAAATATAGTAACTTTTGTTATACAATTAATAAAATTATCGATGAATTTATGCCTGTAACTGTACAAAATATCCAACTAGCTAAGTGTCCATGGTTTAATAAAATAATTTTGGCAGAAATAAAAGAAAGGGATAATGCATTTAAAAAATACAGATTGACTAATAATGAACAGGATAAATTGTATTACAAACATAAGCGTAATCGAGTTGTTGATTTAATTAGAAGAGAAAAACGTTTATACTTCGAATCTAATATTGATAAGTTCCGTAATGACACAAAAAATATGTGGAGTACTTTAAAAAAACTTATAGGTGTAAAGAAAGATGAAAATTTCAATGAAGTGATTTTCAATAGTACTATATTTAGTGATAAATCTCAAATAGCTTTAAATTTTAATAAGTATTATATTAATAGTATTAATGAAATTGTGCAATCAATACCAACAAGTGATATTTTAACTAGTACAAATTTAGATTTAGATTTATTTAATATTGTAGATAATACGAAATTTTCAGATTTCAAATTATTAAATGTGGATGAACTAAGTAAAATTGTGTACTCAATGAACAACAAGAATAGTCCAGATAATATACATACATGGATTATTAAAGAAAATTTTGACATTCTATGGGAAAAACTTATTCATATCATTAATAGTTCGTTGGAAAGTGGTGTAGTTCCTAGGGAGATGAAAATATCAACTATTACGCCAATAAGAAAGGTAAAAAATTCTTGTAATGGGGAAGATTTCAGGCCTATTAACATGCTCCCTGCTATTGAAAAAATATTAGAAATAACCGTGTATAATCAATTATTAGAACATATAAATTATAATGAAATACTATGTAAATATCAATCTGGATTCAGATGTAACTTTAGTTGTGAAACTGCATTACAGTGTATTATAAATGATTGGAAGAAAGCGCTAGATAATGATAAAGTAATTATAGTGGTTTTTCTTGACCTTAAAAGGGCGTTTGAGACGATAGATAGAGGTAGGTTAATTCAAAAGCTTGGGTATTATGGAATTGAAGGGAAATGTTTAGCATGGTTTAAAAACTACTTACATAATAGATATCAGAGAGTAAAATGTGAATATGTTTTTTCTGAAAGTTTACAAACAGTTCATGGTATTGCTCGGGGTAGTATTTTGGGTCCATTACTGTTCTCAATATACCTTAATGATTTGCAAAATATATTCATAAATTGTAAGTATCATTTTTTTGCAGATGATACAATAATTTACTTAGAAGGTACAGATTATACAGAACTAATAACCAGTATGAATACAATTCTAGATAAGGTTTACGAATGGTTAAATACAAATAAGTTAAAACTTAATGTGAAAAAGACTAAATGTATGACAATTAGTAGTAAGAAAAATAGGGAAATCATAATTGCTACCTTGAATATCAAAATAAACAATGAAGTAATAGAAATGGTTCATAGTGTAAAGTATTTAGGTGTAATAATTGATGATTTATTAAAATTCGATGACCATTTGAATTACATTTGTGCGAAAATATCGAGTAAAATAGGGGTTTTGGGTAGATTAAAACATATTCTTTCACAGGAACCTAAAATTATCGTTTTTAATTCAATAGTTTTACCACATTTCCTTTATGTATCAACGGTTTTATTCTTGTTAAATCAACAACAGGTAAATAGATTACAACTTTTACAAAACAGAGCAATGAGAATTATATTGAATAAAAACAAATATGCAAGCATAAAAGGGATGTTAAAAGAGTTAAAATGGCTTGATGTACTTCACTTTATTAAATACAATAGTATGATTTTTATACACAAAATTAGATTGGGGGAAATGCCAAGTTACTTATACGAAACGATTACATACTGTAAAGAAATTCACAGTTATAATACTAGACGAGTAAAAATTTTTTATATTAGTAATGTAAATAAAAAACAGTCCCAAATATCTATTTTTCATAAAGGATTTATAGAATATGATATGTTAGATGATAAGTTTAAGTGTTTGTCACTGAAAATGTTTAAGAGAGATTTAAAACTGTTATACCTAGAAAATATGAATAATAGTAAATAGGTTCTCTATATCTGTTACTTATCTGTACACGTGAAGTGTTTATGCTGTATTGATTATGGTTTTTGTTAATTTGGTACATTTATACATGTTAATATGTATAAAATATGTAATCCAGTTTGTTTATATGTGTTAATGTTATTTTGTATAGCTTAAAGCTAAATAAACGTTATTATTATTATATTATAAAACACTACCGACGGAGCCCTAGGCTAAACTCGGCAAAGCCGAGGTTAGGCTAGTCCTAATACTAAACGATCAGATTCACTATCTATAGTTCTATATATCTATATATATATATATATATATATATATATATATATATATATATATATATATATATTTGAATTCATCACGATGATCGCCATCCTTTGAACACCTCTGCAGCCTGAATGGTGTCAGCGATTTTCGTGAAATTTGCACCAAGTTGTAGGAAATTATTGTCTCGAGTGCCCTCGTAATAAGTAATATTTCTGTAGGATGCATAGTTTTTGAGTAAAAAATTATTAAAGATTGAGAATTGGGACAAAAAATAAAGGTCACAGAAACGTCATTTTGAACCTTTAAATAGAAATATTTATGAAATGAGGGCAACTTGAAAGAAGTTTATTTCATAATCATAATTTATGAGAATGGGCAATTATATCTGCACAGGTAAAATGGCGTAAAACATTAAAATTATAAATTTTGACGGTTCATATGCACTTGGAAAATGTTGCCAAATATGTCATAAGTAACTAGGTACAAAATAAATATTCCTAACTAGATTAATGTAAAGTTCGAACACAAGTGTTTGATCACAGTTTTCCTTGAAAATTTTAAAATGATAAACGCTGTTATATCATTTGGCATGTCAATGTCAATGATTACAAATTATCGGTTTTCATACTTTTAAATGCAAAGAAATGTTTCAATAATATGTAACATTAAAGAAAAGATGATGAATTTAACGAGGCATGTATATGTAATGATTTTAAGCCATGTTTATTATTATGTTACATATTTTATTTTGTAAATAGAATTTTGGAAAATGTATAAGGAAACACGTCGAAAAGGATCAGAAAGGTAGGATTAATATCACAATCAATCAAGGACTACATGTACAAAATTAAAAAGATAAACATTGTCATCTGTCATATTTGATATGTTAATGCCAATTATGCATGTCGTATCGAATCTCCTTTTCAATACTAAAAACATTTAAAAAATATGTAAAATTGAAAAAAAAACGTAAGAATTAAACGAATTAGGTATACGTAAAAAAAGCATTGAAATCGTGGAAGTAAAAGTACAAAAATATGGGTATATCTTTGGAAGATCAAACAATTTACACCTTATGCTTTGCAGATGATCAAATACTTATTGCACAAGACTACTACAATAGTCTACAAGTATACATGTAAACCAGAATATACGTGTTTAAATGGAATCCAAAAAGATTTGGTGCTAAACACAGGACAAAGGATTAAACACTACAGAATAAAAAGTAAATAATAATAAGGAATGAGGGCACCATAAAGGAACTCTGTATACAAGGAAGAAAGGCTATACTTCAACTAAATTGCATATTATTGGATCAAACTAAACTATTTCAAAAGAAATTAAAAAAGAATTTATAAAACCATTATAAAAAGCATAGTTACCTGCAACAACAAAATGTGGCCCCTAAAGAAAAAGGCTGCAGGAATGCTCCTAGCTGAGGAAATGGATTATTGGAGGAGGGAAGCAGTAAAGTCAAAAGGAGAAAAGATAAGAAACGAAAGAATAAGAGATATTATGGACATTAAAATTACTATAAGCGATGATATAAAAACAAATCAATTAAGATGGTACGGTCACGTACAGCGAATGAGTAATGGCAAAACAAATACCACAGTAAACTCCTAGCGGCAAAAAGAAAAGAGGGAAACCTAATTAATTAATTTATTAACTTATTAATTTATTAACTTAATAATTTATTACTTTATTAATTTATTACTTTATTAATTTATTAATTTATTACTTCATTAATTTATTAATATGTTTTAATCTGTACTTTTTTTGTAATTCATTTTCTTACATTACGTTTAAAATTATTTCAGATTATACATAATTCGATATCTATCTTAAAACGGTACAGAATTTAATCTGTATTTTATTTTCTTATATTACGTTAAAATTATCTATATTAAAATTCTTTTATTCCCAAATATTGTATCGTACTAATAAAAAATCTTTTAAATTAAATAATCATACAGCATGAGCCAGAAAAGTCATCTTTAATACCTATGATTTTTGCATTCTACCCCCTTAATAATAATCCAAACTTTATTGATATATTTTCAAATTCGTTGTAAAAGTTCAGATCTAATGTAATGTAAGTACTTACTTTTCTGCAGTTTGTAACTAACTGTTTACTCTAGAATTAAAATATCACATCTTTTAGTTTTGTTTGATTTATTTTTAACTTTAAATTTCGTATTGTGTACTCATATATATGTTAGTAATAAAGGGTGCGCATTTTCAAAGTTCCCGCCTGAAAATTCATGATTAGGCAATCCAAGATACATTTCATAGGTGACTTGGTTTTTAAAATTTTGTTTTGCTCTTATACTTACTGTGATTATTCGATTTAAAGTATTCACCAAGTGGCTTAAGAAATGTATTTGGTTTTGCTTATTCTTAAAATTTCAGGCGGGAACATATAAAATTGGCACCCTGTATTATGTTTATATTTATCCTGTAATTGGGACATTTTGTCCTGTTTGCCCGCATAAAATGCGCAGCATTTGTTCATTTCATTATATGTTTTCATCAGTTCCTACCACGGTGTAGTATCTATAGGTGAGAGCACGAGATGCGTTGACATAACTAGCTGGTACAAAAGCCGCTAAAGCGACCCGTTACCATTTGACAGACGTTTGGCAGTTGGTGTGCCGCAGTGTACCGGTTGCGGTTAAAATAAGTTGGCGTTTAAATAGAAAATGTGCTATAGGATGCACAACAGGGTATGGATCAAATAAAGAGATATAGATCCGAATTCTCACCTCTTGAAGTAACGTTACTTCGGAAGTAGCGCTATTTCGATTTTTTATTTATTTTATTTTATGAATAGATCCTATGACATTTGAAATAAATGCTTATTACAATTTAATTTATTTTTATATCTCTAATTTTAATGTTAAAGTTGACATTTGACAGTTGAAGTAGCGATTTTTCGGAAGTAGCGCTACTTTAAGATGTAAGCATACGCCATAGTCTTTTTAAGGTGCCAAAATGTGCGATTTTGCAGCAGCCAGCCATGCTATAACCATAGAAACAGGTACTACGAATAAGATAATTCTGATTAAAAGATGTCAGTGTCAAGTACATGACATAATGTTTATTTTATAATTTTACTGAAAATATAGAAGACTTCTGTATGGAATTTGTACAAAATACATACTTAGAACTGACAAAAGATAAAACGTAATGTATTGAAAATATAAAATATTGTGCGTTGTATAGGAATAATTTACTATTTTAAATATTTTTGTAAAAACCGGGTCGCAAAAAAAACTGACATAGCGGCATACTGTATGAACTAACCCGGTTATTTAGCCATTCTTTTTAATGCATTATACATCGTGCACTCAGCTATAGATACTACACTTCCGAAATATTACTGACAATTTTATGCAAAAAATGATAGCCGATCGAGCTATCGTATTTTTGACAATTCTCTAGGACAGTCTCTGAGAAAACATTTCTTGTTTTTCGTATAAATTTTTCAGAAATACAGGATGTTTCATGTAACTATGTAAGGCTTCGGAGTATGAATTCTAGACACCAACATTATAAAAATCCCAATAAACATTGGTGCTAGAACGCTTCATAACAGAGATACCGAGGATTTATCTTAAATGAAGCGTAATACTGAAATAGCAGAAAATAGTTGGCTGATGGCATTTGTTTAATTCATTTAAAATTTAAATGAGATTTAATTAATTAAAAATTCCACTCATTTCAATCCGATAATTATTTAATTATTACACCTGTTATTTAATATTTTGATAATATTTCTAATACAAAAAAGTATTGTCAAGCCTTCTGTATTTAATAAAAATGTTATATTTTAATAATTTACCGTAGTATTTTTAAATAATACTGATTTATTTATTAAATGTAATGGCTTTCATTACAAACACTTGCTCTGGGATTCTTTTTATAAATAATTATTTATGACCCAATACAAAAATAAATAACACCAACCTATTTCTGTTTTTTTTGTAAATAAAATCCTGGGTATCTCTGTTAGGAAGCGTTATAGCACCAATGTTTATTGGGATTTTTCCCCCTTTTTACCTCTCGCTAAGAGAGGTATTGTATTCATGCTAAAAATCGCATATCCAGATTTTAATGAATAAGCACGTTTTAAGGTCCCTAGAATCCGATTATAACATTTTTACGATGATGTCCGTATACCGTGTGTCTATTTTAAAGGTGTACATAGGAGATTAACATGGGAAATCAGTTTTTTGCAAATTCCTGCTCGCCAAATTATTTTAAGCAAAAATGCGTCAAATAAAAGTTTTAGGGTATAAAATTCTACATCTAAAACAATAAACAGAATTACCTTTACATGCTTTATAACGACAGAAATTAAATATGAAAATGTCGAAAATTACGTTAAAAATATTGACAGCCATGGAATTGAACAAAAAATAAATAAATGCTTGACACAACGTAAGTTAACTTCTTGGTTAACTTATTTGACGTTTCTGACAATTTGATTTGATTTAAAGAAAATGTCGTTAATTATGGAAATAATAGAAATATAAAATTAATTAATAAAGTTAAGAAAATACAGTTTTGTTTAAATAATATGAATATATCAAAAATTCAACATTGCGTAACAAAATTATGTATGCTGTTATGTACTTTCAACTCATTTCCAATACATCTACCTTAGTACTACAGAAGGGGTCTACACTTATCATTCCTAACACTCTTTCTTAGAGTAACGCATGATCTGCTCGTCCTATATTTTGATTACGCAGCTCACATGTATTTTTTGAAGACACATTAGCAGTCTTTTCAAATTTTGTCACGAATTTAGCTCTTCATTCGTATAAATGTTAATTTTTTAATCATTTCAGACAATAAAACTAGAGACAAAATCAAATTGTCAGAAACGTCAAATAAGTTAACTTACGTTGTGACAGATAAAACGTCAAGCATTTATTTATTTTTCTTCAATTCCATGGCTGTCGATATTTTCAACGTAATTTTCGATATTTTCATATTTAATTTCTGATGTTACAATGCATGGAAAAGTAATTCTGTTTATTGATTTAGATGCAGAATTTTATGCTCTAAAACTTTTATTTGACGCATTTTTGCTTAAAATAATTAGGCGAGCAGGAAATTGCAAAAAATTGATTTCCCATGTTAATCTCCTATGTACACCTTTAAGACAGACACACGGTATGTGTGTGTGTGTGTGTGTGTGTGTGTGTGTGTGTGTGTGTGTGTGTGTGGATGTGTGTGTGTGTGTGTGTGGATGTTGGATTAACCATAACTCAACTACTATAAGACTTAAGACATTTTTAACTACCGATTCCTCAATCTAACAATAATGGGAAGAGTCCAGCCAGTTTTGGTAACAATTGGACAACCGGAAGTAGTAGTTACAAGAAAAAAATCATCTAAATATTATTTATCGAAAATTTATGTAAATACTTATATTAAAGAACGTTAAATTCTTTATTCGATAAATATAAATTCATTATTATATCTTCTATAGATTTAGAGATAAAGAAATGCATATAAAATAATTTGATGTAAAAAAATCTCAGATCAAACTACTTCAAGATAAGAAATTCAAATGTTTGTAATTGACACATAAATGTCACAGTCAAAAATATTTGTATGCCATTGTCAAAAATATTTGTACATCATTATGAAGATTATGAAAATAAAAAAAGTCAACAACGCAAAAGAATATACGTAAAAAAGAATATAAAAGGAATTTGCAAAAAAATGACGAATATAAAGAAAAGGAAAGTAGAAAAAGAAAATTTCAGGATATTGAATATAAAGAAAATGTATGTATTGTACATAATTTATATTAAAATAATTATTTTGTAGTGAGACATGAATATATGTGTTTGTATTTAAAAATATTTTTCGTTTTATGCGTACAACCAGGTAAAATATCTGGCGAGAGGTTATGTGCTAGCCACATCAGATTTTTATTTCAGAATTCATACTCCTACGCCTTGCACTCTTATATGAAACACATGTATATCCTGTTTGGTATTAAATGAAAAGTTTTCTGCATGGCTAAACTATAGAACTTTCAAAATTTTTACATCAACTTGACCGGCTTTTGTTTTTCACATAAAGTTGTCAGAACCATGTCGTGATTAGGATCAAGTGAATTTTTTTCTGCAGGGCTATAACAGAAGTGTCAACAAATAGACATCTCGGTCAGCTTTTGTTTTTGTATGAAGGTGCTAGAAATATGTCGTGTTTGGTATCAAATGAGAGGTCTGGTTACGAACTTTTAGACACAAGTGTGAAAATTTCTAACAGGTTGATTGGCTTTTGTTTTATGCATAAAATTAATTCATTTGATAGAAGGTGGAACTTGGGTATCTGACAAGACTGTTGGCGTTACCACTTTGGTTTTAAATTGTGCGTAGACAGATTGAATGTACGTATAAACTATTATAAAACACTATCGGCGGAGCCCTAGGGTAAACTCGGCGAAGCCGAGATTATCAGAGAATACAGGCTAATTATTTGAATTGAGTATGCGTGAAAATTTTTAAGAAGACAGTCTGAAAAAGTTATATGTCATTTTGAAACCATTTTAAATACATAAAATTTATTGTATTTGATTATTTTAAATAAAAATTATTTATTTTTGTACCTCTCTGCTTATTATTATTATTATTTATTATTATTATTATTATTATTATTATTATTATTATTATAATTATTATTATCAGATATAATTTTTTATGTTCTTTTATTATTATTATTATTATTATTATTATTTTAATAAATATTTACCAATATCTGACCATTCATTTCATACTAATTACGTATTTTATAACAAAATTACATTTTTTTACAATAAAATTAATTTATTATTATTTTTTATCTCTATTTATCATATTACATAGTTTTAAACAATATTATACAATTTTATATGAATACAATTTAAACTGTTCCACACATTTTGAAATATATCGCCAATATGACTTATTATACATCAAAACGGACTGCTTTTTACCTATCTATGACTTGAAACGATTATCATATTTTTTAAATCACGCATTTACGACTTAAAAAGCCGTTTTACATCCTAATACTAAAAGGTCAAGACCCCCAAAATTCATCACGACGATCGGGAAATTCCACATACACAAAAATCACTGTTGCCTACTTCACACTCTATATACATTTTACAATTTATATTAAATCTTAAACGAAATCGTAGGTGCTGATTCACTTTATAAATAATAGATTAATTTCATGTACAATAATTAAAAATTAAAAAACAAACGTCGCATCATTTCTGACGGAAGGTATACAATGTTTCACTGGCACTGCAGCTACGCTCATTTCACAAGTCCCAACATTCAAACACTCTTAATATTAAGTAATAAATTCTATTTCTTAAGAACATAATCTAAATAATTGTTTCATGACTTTACATATACAAATTTCATCTGAAAACACCTTGTGTCGGAAAATAACATATTCTAGGGATATTTCCAAATCTTAAAGACATCATTCTAAAATTCTATTTGTATTTCATCAATTATATTGCATCATAATATAAGTAAAATACGTGTTTTCATGATTTATTTCAATTTAATTCAGTTTATTTTCATACATTACATTTTACACAATAAGTTATCACCCTAAATATTACTTGTCAAGAACACACTTACCTGGAGTGTACGTACAATTCGCGTAGTGAGACTGATATAACCATCTTTAGCGCCATCTTTTGTTACTATTTTAACGTGACAATTTTCTAAAGTAAATCAATATTCTGCTACAATACTAGTACTTATTATAATAATTACCCTATACTTAGAATATAATTATTATGTATTTTGCGTTTCTCTACTCTAATGTGGATATGTAATTTTTTATAATTTCCTAATAAATTTTAATATTCACTCAGATGGCACTGTCATCTGTCGGCAGTATAATAATTCACATATAAACTTTGGTTTATTAATGAAATTTCTATATTTTCTATTATATTATATGATAATATTGATAAAATAAGTATTTAACAATTTGTTCAGATTTATTTATAAAAGTCAGAATGGAAACGTCAAATGTAATTTATTGTATTGTTAAACTTAAGAATAACAACATGCTATAAATACGGAAATCATGTAGTACAATAATATGTATAAAGGTGTGCTACGAATGCGAAACATGGGAGTTTAATTAGAACATATGTAGTACTAGATACTTAGAAAATAAAATATGACATCGCCAAATATAATATAGCTATAAAAATAAAATAAGAACAGAAGAAAATATCAATTAAGATCATACTATTTGAATATTTATTTCTGAATTATAACAATGTAGACACAATGATTACAACAATTAACATCAATAACACTGAACTGTCAAAATGAGTTCTTGTTTTATTTCCATGCATGGGATATCTGATTTTTGAAGAATTTTTTTTTCTATATATCTAGTGCAACAGATATTCTATTGTATTAAATAAAGATTTTTTAGAAGTAAATATTAATTTTATTTGTAAATTTTTGCTCTAAAATATACAGGACAACAAATTTTCGCACAATTTATTACCCATGTTAAACTTCTATATGTTCCATCTTCTCGGTCTGTATTATTGTAAATATATTGTTTAAATGTAAGAATGTTAAATCATATTCTAAGATGGCAAATTTTAATAGCTCGATCGGCTTTTGTTTTTTGTCAAAATTCAGATTTTTTGAGAGAAGAGATCTTTGATATCTGAGAAATATGTTAACGTTAGCACTATTTGTGAATTGAGTGTACAAGTAAACAGTAAACAACTAAAGTATATATATATATATATGACTTAGGGGAAACTCGAAGGTTAGAGTAGCTTTCTATAGTTCATGGTATGCTAAAGAGAACTGAAAGAAATTATAATCTGGAACAATCTGAAACATATTTTGCATACTTTGTCAAGTTGTAAAAGTTGTAATACTGTAAAGTCGACCAATTACGTACCAGCTAAATCTGAATATCAATTTATTCTAGAGAACAATATTTTTCGGTTGTCAAAAATGACGTTTAATTTGCAAAAAGTGGAATATCACTTAGATATTTAGATATGCATGTTGCTTTCACTAATCAAGTATACGACATGCATTTGATTTACTAAGAAGTCCGCCAACCAGTTGCCATTAATAAAAAATGTCTTATCCATGTTCTGTCTCTGACTTCAAACCTTCAAAAGTGTTGTCTTCACTCAAACTACTCAAATTTTTAAATTTTTGTTCATATAAATAATTTTTATTAGTCCATCTAGAACTAGTTTTACAACTGCAACACCAACAAGAACATTTGAAAAGAAATTATTGCAGATTATGACAGTTTGAGTCGGCAGTATGAGTAAGCAGTTTAAGCGGGCAGTTTGAGTGTGCTGTTTGAGTGGGCAGTTTGGTTGAACAGGTTCCGCGGGCAGTATGGGTAGGCAGTTTGAGTGGGCAGTTTGGGTGGGCAGTATGAATACGTAGTTAGAATGGCAGTTTGGGGTGGGAAGTTTGGGTAGGCAGTTTCAGTGGGCAGTTTTGGTGGGCATGATGCGTGAGCAGTTTGGGTGAGCATGTAGCTGGGGCTGTTTGGGTGGGCAGGTTGCAGGGGCAAGCGAGAAAAAAAATGGTTTTACATTGTGCGTAGACGGGTTGGATGTACGTAAAGACTATTATAAAACACTGTCGGCGGAGCCTTAGGGGAAGCTCGGCGTAGCCGAGTTTTCGCTAGTTATATCCTAAACAACAAAATTCCATCGAAACTACAAATAGAATATGTGTCCAAATGCTACACACAAATCGTCCGTCTCAGACCGTGAATTACATGCTTATAAGGTGTTTTGCAGTAACTTCCAAAGTTCAAATCGGCACTCTAGCTGCGCTGGGAAGTGCACTACGGAGCACCTCTAATAGTTTTACTTAAAGAAAATCACTGTATTTTGTCATATTATATCCTAAACAACAAACTTCCATCGAAAGTACCAGCAGATTATGTGTCCAAATGCTACACCCTAATCGTCCGTTTCAGACCGTGAAACACTCAAATATGATGTAAAAACTGTTTCTCAAAACATGTCTCCAAATCACTTGCAAATGAGTTTTCTAAGCGAATTATGTGTTTCTAGAATGTTTTGCAGTAACTTCTATAGTTCAAATCGGCACTCTAGCTGCGCCGGCGAGTGCACCACGGAGTGCCACCAAAAGCTTGTATTCACTAAAAATCAGTTTATTTTGTCTTATTGTAGCCTAAATAAACAAGTGCCATCGAAACTACAGGTAGAATATGTTTTTAAAATCTACATACAAAATCGTCGTTTCAGACCGTGAAACGTTCAAATCTGATGTAAAAACTGTTTCTCAAAACATTTCTCCAAATCACTTGAAAATGCGTTTTCTAAACGAATTACGTGCTTTTAATGTGTTTTGCAGTAACTTCCATATTTCACATCGGCACTCTAGCTGCGCTGGGAAGTGCACTACGGAGTACCTCTAATAGTTTTACTTAAAGAAAATCACTGTATTTTGTCATATTATATCCTAAACAACAAACTTCCATCGAAAGTACCAGTAGAATATGTGTCCAAATGCTACACACTAATCGTCCGTTTCAGACCGTAAAACACTCAAATATGATGTAAAAACTGTTTCTCAAAACATGTCTCCAAATCACTTGCAAATGAGTTTTCTAAGCGAATTAGGTGTTTCTAGGAAGTAACTTCTATAGTTCAAATCAGCACTTTAGCTGCGCCGGCGAGTGCACCACGGAGTGCCACCAAAAGCTTGTATTCACTAAAAATCAGTTTATTTTGTATTATTGTAGCCTAAATAAAAAAAATGTCATAGAAACTACAGGTAGAATATGTTTTTGTAATCTACATACAAAATCGTCGTTTCAGACCGTGAAACGTTCAAATCCGATGTAAAAACTGTTTCTCAAAACATGTCTCCAAATCACTTGAAAATGCGTTATCTAAACGAATTACGTGCTTTTAATGTGTTTTGCAGTAACTTCCATAGTTCAAATCGGCACTCTAGCTGCCCTGGCGAGTGCACCACGGGCTATCTTCAAAAGCTTGTATTTTCTAAAAATCTGTATATTTTGTATTATTATACCCTAAATAACCAAGTGCCATCGAAACTACAGGTAGAATATGTTTTCAAAGTCTACATATATAATCGTAGTTTTAGACCGTGAAACGTTCAAATCTGATGTAAAAACTGTTTCTCAAAACATGTCTCCAAATCACTTAAAAATTAATTTTCTAAGCGAATTAGGTGTTTCTAGAGTGTTTTGCAGTAACTTCTATAGTTCAAATCGGCACTCTATCTGCGCCAGCGAGTGCACCACGGAGTGCCACCAAAAGCTTGTATTCACTGAAAATCAGTTTATTTTGTATTATTGTAGCCTAAATAAACAAGTGCCATCGAAACTACAGTTAGAATATGTTTTTAAAATCTACATACAAAATCGTCGTTTCAGACCGTGAAACGTACAAATCTGATGTAAAAACTGTTTCTCAAAACGTCTCCAAATCACTTGAAAATGCGTTTTCTAAACGAATTACGTGCTTTTAATGTGTTTTGCCGTAACTTCCATAGTTCAAATCGGCACTCTAGCTGCCCTGGTGAGTGAATCACGGGGTGTCTTCAAAAGCTTGTATTTTCTCAAAATCTGTATATTTTGTTATTATTATACCCTAAATAACCAAGTGCCATCGAAACTACAGGTAGAATATATTTCCAAAGTCTACATATGTAATCGTAGTTTTAGACCGTGAAACGTTCAAATCTGATGTAAAAACTGTTTCTCAAAATATGTCTCCAAATCACTTGAAAATGCGATTTCTAAACGAATTACGTGGTTTTAAGGTGTTTTGCAGTAACTTCCATAGTTCAAATCGGCACTCTAGCTGCGCTGAGAAGTGCATTACGGAGTACCTCTAAAAGTTGTACATAATTAAATCACTGTATTTTGCCATATTATATCCTAAACAATTAAATTCCATCGAAAGTACCAGTACAATATGTATCCAAATGCTAGACATAAATCGGCCGTTTCGGACTGTGAAACGCTCAAATATGATGTAAAAACTGTTTCTCAAAACATGCCTCCAAATCACATGAAAACTCGTTTTCTAAGCGAATTACGTGTTTTTAGTGTTTTGCAGTAACTTCCATAGTTCATATGAGCACTCTAGCTGCCGTGGCACTGCGGAGTGCCTCGAAAATCTTGTGTCTTTTGTCTCCAAATTACACGAAAACGCGTTTTCTAAGCGAATTACGTATTTTTACGGTGTTTTTCAGTAACTTCTATATCGCTCAAATCGGCACCCTAGCTGCGCTGGCGAGTGCACCACGGAGTGCCACCAAAAGCTTGTATTCACTAAAAATCAGTGTATTTTGTCTTATTGTAGACTAAATAACAAAATGCCATCAAAACTACAGGCAGAATATGTTTCCAAAGTCTACGTACAAATCACTTGAAAACGCGTTATGTAGGCGAATTACGTAATTTTATAGTGTTTTGCAGTAACTTCCATAGTTCAAATCGGCACTGTAGCTGCCTTGGTGAGTACACCACGGAGTGCATCCAAAAGCTTGTATTCACTAAAAATCTGTGTATTTCGTCTTATTATACCTTAATTAACCAAGTGCCATCGAAACTACAGGTAGAATATGTTTCCAAATTCTACATACAAATTCGTTGTTTCAGACCTTTAAACGTTCAAATCTGATGTAAAAACTGGTTTGCTAAACATGTCTCCAAATCTCATGGAAACGCGTTTTCTAAGCGAATTACGTGTTTTTATAGTTTTGCAATAACTTCCATAGTTCATACCGGCACTCTAGCTGCCCTGGCAAGTGCACCACGGAGTGCCTCAAGAAGCTTGTATTCACTAAAATTCTGTGTATTTTGTCTTATACCCTAAATATTATTGTAGCCTAAATAACCAAGTGCCATCGAAACTACAGGTAGACTATGTTTCCAAAGTTTACATACAAATTCGTCGTTTCAGACCGTGAAACGCTCAAATATGATGTAAAAACTGTTTTTCGAAACATGTTTCCAAATCTCTTAAAAATGCTTTTTCTAAGCGAATAACTTGTTTTTACTGTGTTTTGCAGTATCTTCTATAGTTCAAATCGGCAATATGGATGCGCTGGCAAGTGCACCACAGAGTGCCTCCAAATGCTAGTATTCAATAAAAATCAGTGAATTTTGTCTTATTGTAGCCTAAATAACCAAATGCCATCGAAACTACAAGTAGAATATGTTTCCAAGGTCTACATACAAATTCGACATTTCAGACCATGAAACGCTCAAATATGATTTAAATCTTTTTCTCAAAACATGTCTCCAAATCACTTGAAAATGCGTTTTCAAAGTGAATTACGTGTTTTTAGAGTGTTTTGCAGTAACTTCTATAGTTCAAATCGGCACTCTAGCTGCGCTGGCGACTGCACCACGGGCCACCAAAAGCTTGTATTCACTAAAAATTAGTGCATTTTGTCTTATTGTAGCCTAAATAACCAAGTGCCATCGATACTACAAGTAGAATATGTTTCCAAAGTCTACATACAAAATCGTCGTTTCAGACTGAAAATTGTTTCTCAAAACATGTCTCCAAATCACTTGGAAACGCGTTTTCTAAGCGAATTACGTGTTTTTAGAGTGTTTTGCGGTAACTTCCATAGTTCATATCGGCACTTTAGCTGCGCTGGTGAGTGCACCACGGAGTGCCTCCAATAGCTTGTATTCACTAAAAACTACTGTATTTTGTCATATTATTATATCCTAAACAACAAAATTCCATCGAAACTACAAGTAGAATATGTGTCCAAATGCTACACACAAATCGTCCTTTTCAGACAGTGAAACGCTCAAATCTGATGTAAAAACTGTTTCTCAAAACATGTCTCCAAATCACTTAAAAACGCGTTTTCTAATCGAATTACTTGTTTTTAGAGTGTTTCGCAGTAACTTCCACAGTTCATATCGGCACTCTAGCTGCGTTGGCGAGTGCACCACTGAGTGCCTCCAAAAGCTTGTTTTCACTAAAAATCAGTGTATTTTGATTTATTATACCCTACATAACCAAATGCCATCGAAACTACAGGTAGAATATGTTTCCAAAGTCTACATACAAAATCGTCGTTTCAGACCGTAAAACGTTCAAATCTGAAGTAAAGACTGTTTCTTAATATGTCTCCAAATCGCTCGAAAATGCGTTTTCTAAACGAATTATGTGCTTTTGAGGTGTTTTGCAGTAACTTCCATAGTTCAAAACAGCACTCTACCTGCGCTGGAAAGTGCACTACGGAGTACCTCTAAAAGTTGTACATAAAGAAAATCACTGTATTTTGTCATATTATATCCTAAACAACAAAATTCCATCGAAAGTACAAGTAGAATATGTGTCCAAATGCTACACACAAATCGTCCGTTTCAGACCGTGAAACGCTCAAATATGATGTAAAAACTGTTTCTCAAAACATGTCTCCAAATCACTTAAAAACGCGTTTTCTAATCGAATTACTTGTTTTTAGAGTGTTTCGCAGTAACTTCCACAGTTCATATCGGCACTCTAGCTGCGTTGGCGAGTGCACCACTGAGTGCCTCCAAAAGCTTGTTTTCACTAAAAATCAGTGTATTTTGATTTATTATACCCTACATAACCAAATGCCATCGAAACTACAGGTAGAATATGTTTCCAAAGTCTACATACAAAATCGTCGTTTCAGACCGTAAAACGTTCAAATCTGAAGTAAAGACTGTTTCTTAATATGTCTCCAAATCGCTCGAAAATGCGTTTTCTAAACGAATTATGTGCTTTTGAGGTGTTTTGCAGTAACTTCCATAGTTCAAAACAGCACTCTACCTGCGCTGGAAAGTGCACTACGGAGTACCTCTAAAAGTTGTACATAAAGAAAATCACTGTATTTTGTCATATTATATCCTAAACAACAAAATTCCATCGAAAGTACAAGTAGAATATGTGTCCAAATGCTACACACAAATCGTCCATTTCAGACCGTGAAACGCTCAAATATGATGTAAAAACTGTTTCTCAAAACATGTCTCCAAATCACTTGAAAACGCGTTGTCTAATCGAATTACGTATTTTTAGTGTTTTGCAATAACTTCCATAGTTCATATCGGCACTTTAGCTGCGAAACTACAGGTAGAATATGTTTCCAAAGTCTACATACAGAATCGTCGTTTCAGACCGTGAAACGCTCAAATATGATATAAAACTGTTTCTCAAAACTTGTCTCTAATTCACTTGAAAATGCGTTTTCTAGGCGATTTACGTGTTTTTAGGGTGTTTTGCAATAATTTCAATAGTTCAAATCGGCACTCTAGCTGCGCTGGCAAGTGCACCACGGAGTGCCTCCAAAAGCTTGTATTCACTAAATATCAGTGTATTATGTCTTATTGTAGCCTAAGTAACCAAGTGCCATCAAAACTACAGGGAGAATGTTTCCAAAGTCTACATACAAAATCGTCGTTTCAGACCGTGAAACGTTCAAATCTTATTTAAAAACTGTTTCGCAAAACATGTCCCCAAATCACTTGAAAACTCGTTTTCTAAGCGAATTACGAGTTTTTACAGTGTTTTGCAGTAACTTCCATAGTTCATATCGGTACTCTACCTGCCCTGACGAGTGCACCACGGAGTGCCTCGAGCAGCTCGTATTCACTAAAAATCTGTGTATTTTGTCTTATACCCTATATAACCAAGTGCCATCGAACCACAGGTAGAATATGTTTCCAAAGTTTACATACAAAATCATCGTTTCAGACGGTGAAACGTTCAAATCTGATGTAAAAACTGTTTCTCAAAACATGTATCCAAATCACTTGAAAACGTGTTTTCTTATCGAATTATGTGTTTTTAGTGTTTTGCAGTAACTTCCATAGTTCATATCGGCATTCTAGCTGCCCTGGCGAGTGCACCACGGAGTGCTTCCAAAAGCTTGAATTCACTAAAAATCAGAGTATTTTGTCTTATTATACCCTAAATAACCAAGTGCCATCGAAATTACAGGTAGAATATGTTTCCAAAGTCTACATACAAAATCGTCATTTGAGCCCGTGAAAAGCTCAAATATAATGTAAAAACTGTTTCACAAAACATGGCTCCAAATCGTTTATAAGCGAATTACGTGTTTTTAGGGTGTTTTGTAGTAACTTCTGTAGTTCAAATCGGCACTCTAGCTGCGCTGGCGAGTGCACCATGGAGTGCCTTTAGGAGCTTGTATTCACTAAATATCAGTGTATTTTGTCGTATTGTAGCCTAAATAACCAAGTGCCATCGAAACTACAGGTAGAATATGTTTCCAAAGTCTACATACAAAATCGTCGTGTCAGACCGTGAAACGTTCAAATCTGATGTAAAAACCGTTTCTCAAAACATGTGTCCAAATCATTTGAAAACGCGTTTTCTAATCGAATTACGTGCTTTTAAGGTATTTTGCAGTAACTTCCATAGCTCATATCGGCACTCTAGATGCGCTGGCGTGTGCACTACGGAGTACCTCTAAAAGTTTTACTGAAAGAAAATCACTGTATTTTATCATATTATATCCTAAACAACAAAATTCCATCGAAAGTACCAGTAGAATATGTGTCCAAATGCTACACACAAATCATCCGTTTCAGACCGTGAAACGCTGAAATATGATGTAAAAACTGTTTCTCAAAACATGTCTCCAAATCACTTGAAAATGCGTTATCTAAGCGAATTAGGTGTTTTTAGGGTGTTTTGCAGTAACTTCTATAGTTCAGATCGGTACTCTAGCTGCGCTGGCGAGTGCACCAAGGAGTGCTCCCAAAAGCTTGTATTCACTAAAAATCAGTGTATTTTGTCTTATTGTAGCCTAAATAACCAAGAGCCATCGAAAATACAGGTAGAATATGTTTCCAAAGTCTACATACAAATTCGTCGTTTCAGACCGTGAAACGCTCAAATATGATGTAAAAACTGTTTCTCAAAACATGTCTCCAAATTTCTTGAAAATGCTTTTTCTAAGCGAATTACGTGTTTTTATTGTGTTTTGCAGTAAATTCTATAGTTTAAATCGGCACTCTAGCTGTGCTGGCGAGTGCACCACGGAGTGCCTTCAAAAGCTTGTATTCACTAAAAATCAATGTACTTTGTCTTATTGTAGCCTAAATAACCAAGTGCCATCGAAACTATAGGTAGAATATGTTTCCAAAGTATACATACAAAATCGTCGTTTCTGACCGTGAAAACCAGAGTGATTCTAGCGGCTAATTCTAGCGGCCATTTCTCTAACGCAACCTGCTGTGAACAAGCTTCACACAGTGCATTACCATGGCCTAACAGATATATCAATGATAATTATTAAAGGTATTAACGAATATATGACATTAAAATATACATAAAAATAAAGTATTATTAAATATAATACATATAAAAATTCTCAGACGCAGGTAAGTGATGAATTTATACATTTTGATGATACTAACCCCAAAAAAATTTACAGGTTATGGTAGCAGATAATAAACAAATGACCAGAGTGATTCTAGCGGACCTAAGTGATTCTAGCGGCCACTTCTCTAACGCAACCTGTTGTGAACAAGCCTCACACAGTGCATTACCATGGCCTAACAGAGATATCAATGATAATTATTAAAGGTATTAACGAATAAATGACAATAAAATAGACATAAAAATAAAGTATTATTAAAGATAATAAAAAAAAAAATTCAGGCACAGGTAAGTGATGAATTTATTCATTTTGATGTTACTAACCCCAAAAAAATTTACAAGTTATGGTAGCAGATAATAAACAAATGTATTTATTCCCTATATATCTTAAGAGTGCCGCTTCGAAATTATTATAAATAAATAGTATGTATTATAACAAATATACTCATATATATTTTGTAATAGCACCACCCGTACGGCATTTGTAAATAATTAATAAAGTTTGCGTTATATCCTATGTGAATATATTTTTTCAGATTTCTCCTTTAAAAGTCTGCGTGCCGCTTTGGAATTATTATAAACAAATAGTACACACTTCAACAAATTATTAAATGTATATTTCAATATAGCGCCTCCCCCCCCCTAGAGGGGTATGAAAAAAATTCATGAACATTTTGTTACCTATCATATACTTTTAATCTAACAGATTCCCTATATAAATCCGCGTGCCGCCTTGAAATTATAATAAAAAAATAGTACACACTACAACAAATTATTAAATATATATTTCAATATAGCTCCCTCTCTAGAGGGATATGAAACAAATTCATGAACATTTTGTTACCTATATCATATACTTGTAATCTTACAGATTCCCTATATAAGCCCACGTGCCGCTATGAAATTATTATAAACAAATAGTATACTTTACAACAAATTATTAAATATATTTTTCAATATAGCGCCCCCCGTAGAGGAGAATGAAAAAATTCATGAACATTTTGTTACCTATCATATACTTGTAATCTTACAGATTCCCTATATAAGTCCGCGTGCCGCCTTGAAAATATTGTAAGAAAATAGTACACACTACAACAAATTATTAAATATATATTTCAATATAGCTCCCTCTCTAGAGGGGTATGAAACAAATACATGAACATTTTGTTACCTATACCATATACTTGTAATCTTACATATTCCCTATATAAGCCCACGTGCCGCTATTAAATTATTATAAACAAATAGTATACTTTACAACAAATTATTAAATATATATTTCAATATAGCGCCCCCCGTAGAGGAGTATGAAAAAATTCATGAACATTTTGTTACCTATCATATACTTGTAATCTTACAGTTTCCCTATATAAGTCCGCGTGCCGCCTTGAAATTATTATAAACAAACAGTATACACTATAACAAATTATTAAATATATATTTCAATATAGCGCCCCCCGTAGAGGGGTATGAAAAAAATTCATGGACATTTTGTTACCTATATCATATACTTGTAATCTTAGATATTCCCTATATAAGTCCGCGTGCCGCCTTGAAATTATTGTAAACAAATAGTATATACTACAACAAATTATTAAATATATATCAATATAGCGCCCCCCGTATAGTAGTATGAAGAAAATTTATGAATATTTTGTTACCTATCATATACTTGTAATCTTACAGTTTCCCTATATAAGTCCGCGTGCCGCCTTGAAATTATTATAAACAAACAGTATACACTATAACAAATTATTAAATATATATTTCAATATAGCGCCCCCCGTAGAGGGGTATGAAAAAAATTCATGGACATTTTGTTACCTATATCATATACTTGTAATCTTAGATATTCCCTATATAAGTCCGCGTGCCGCCTTGAAATTATTATAAACAAATAGTATACACTACAACAAATTATTAAATATATATTCCAATATAGCGCCCCCCGTAGAGGGGTATGAAGAAAATTTATGAATATTTTGTTACCTATCATATACTTGTAATCTTAGATATTTCCTATATAAGTCCGCGTGCCGCCTTGAAATTATTATAAACAAATAGTATACACTACAACAAATTATTAAATATATATTTCAATACAGCGCCCCCCGTAGAGAGGTATGAAGAAAATTTATGAATATTTTGTTACCTATCATATACTTGTAATCTTAGATATTCCCTATATAAGTACACGTGCCGCCTTAAAATAATTATAAACAAATAGTATACATTTGAACAAATTTTCTAATATATCTCAATAATTAGTTTTTTTTAACGCTGGTGACAAGTTTTTTTTCTGCTCTGAGTTTTTAACGTATTTACTTGGTATAAATTGGTGATTTAAAGTGCAATTTATATTAGAGTGTTTCATTTTTGCATGGTTCTTCATCGATTATAATTTGTAGCGTTGGGCGCACTCCACTGAGTACTTTTTACGTTTTTTTCTTTAAATAGTGCACGCATATTGCAAAATTCTTAAGGTGAAATGATACCCCAGCGCGCGAAATTCAAATTAGTCAAATGGTTTTTCATTTATTATTTAAAATTGTGTAATGTAATATGATTTCTTTGTATACATAAATAAAAAGGGAATAATTTGTCATGAAAATGAAATAGTTTCAATAATATTTATATTTATTTATTCACCCAAAATAATATTTTAAACATTATTTTTAATATATCTCCAGCTCTAAACCTACAATTTTGATTAAATTTGCACAAAATATGTATAATAGGATAAGGAATAAAATATGTGAAAATTAAGAAAAATGATTTTTGGGAACAATTTTAAATATCCAAAAAACCTACTTTTTTCATACATTTTAATGTTTTTCTTCTATACTAAACCTACAATTTTGTTCATACTTTAATATGTTTTGAAGAATATTGTTACACATAACATATAAAAAAAATCGAAAATTCAATTTTGGGAACATACTTAAAAAAAATAAAATGTTTAATTTTATTTATTTTCTCAAGTCTCCTAAAATTTGTTCAGTATTACATACTGTACACATTTCTATATTTCTCAGGTAAGTATTTTAAATATTTATCTTGCAAAAAAAATTAGAACGTTAGGAAAGTAAATAGATCCTTTTGGAAAATAATTCATTCGATTAAGAATTTTGTGCTCTATTCATGAAAAAATTGCAAACATTTGAGGTAGAATAAACTCAAAAATTGCATTTTATAGAAATAAAGAAAAATCTATTTAAAGTTTATCGTAATATATTAGGGACTGTACTATATATTTGATTAAAAATTTACGAACTTATGACACTAAGCATGTACCTACTCTCACGCAGTTTTATTGAAAATGGCAAAATGTTTGTAATAAACGAATATTAGACATTGAATTTATACGCCGATAACTTTAACAATTATTTTTTTTTTTTTTTTTGGTTAATTAACTTTTTTAGAAATTTCAAAAAGTAATAATAATAAAAGTGCTGATAATCTGTGTTATAGCATTGAATTTCTGAGGTAATTTGTAAATGTTTTAAACATAATAAATTACGCTCCACAGCAACACTGGTTATTGGTACTTTAAAAAGTTATTAAGCTTTTGAAAATATTTTACAAGAATAATTTTCATTAAAATATTGTATTATATCAATTTTTGAGTTCAAATAAAGTGAGCCGACTGCTGCATTAGGGGCTGGAAGCGATAAAACATTCGTCTATGTGTATTGTCTGTACGTTACGTATACGAGTAGTTGTAGGAAGCGATCTACGAAACTCATTATAGAAACTGCCAATTGCCCGTTATGATGTTTTATGGGACTTGCAGTAAGGGTTTCTTGGAGCCAGGTAGATTTTTCTATTCCGGACCGTATCCGAAATTTGCTTTCAAGATGTTTTATGATTATGTACTTTTAAATCTACATTAAAATAATAATGAGTTTTAAATATATTTCTTCTAACATCAATTTGTATTTTTTTTTTGTTTTATTGTCTTGTTTTTATTATATACTTTAAATTTACAAAATTTAAATCAAAATTCAGTAGGATTTTTTAATACGGCCCTTACACTAAAAGTGATGCTTTCAAGTTCGAATAATTTATGAGTCCTGACCGCAAAGATGTCCAACCCTCCATAAAAGCTTGTAAATCCTGCATAAGCTTGTTACATAGATCGCTTCCTACAGCTATAAAATACGTACGGCACGAGCAGCGATACAGCTACCAATCCTATACGCACGCGCGTAACTAAGAACTTTGGGTAGGGGGTGAGCGGGTAGACTGATGGCTGTGAGACGAAGTTTCTCATCGGCTTTGCATCTGCTTTGTAAGTGTCCGCACCGAGTGACACCCATTTGAGAGGTGTTTTTATGTTTTAAATTTTATGTTTTATAAAAATATGAATACCTTTTTTAAACAACGCTGTCAATATTACAAAATTACAGTGACCCTTGAGATTGAGATCAGACAATTTTATAATTTGCATGTAGCTTTTCGATTGTGTTACCAATACTACATTCTAACGTACCTATTCGCTTCAATTCATTTTCGTTTAATCGACTTGTATTTTAATACGAGTATAATAATATAAAAGTTGTAGTATATTATTGAAGTTTGACTAATATATTAAGTCACATGAGTGGGAGGTAGAGATGGGTTATTTCCCGAAATTTAAAGATACGTGAAAATTTCCAGAATTTTTTTTTAGGGAATTTCCCAAAGAATTTCTTATATAAATTGCAATATTAACAAAACATTAAATGAATAATTGAAAAGTATCGTACTGAATTTCACACGTACTTATATTTGCTTATAAAAAAAATCTGATGTGGCCAGCACATTACCTTCCGTCAGTTATATGAGGTATTTACAAAAATTCTACCGGTAAATTGTTACCAGTAAGTAGCTGTTTATCAGGTTCTAGCTACCAGAATCGTTATTTTAAGAACGCGAGTGGTAAACAGAGTAGATCCATAACCTATGAAAAAAATAGAAAATTTTAAACAGGTTAGAAATTTGACGTAGTTAACAAACTGAGTCCTATTTTGAACATATTTCCACTTTTACCGCGCACGCTTCGCTTTGCATCACTACCTTTTTTTGAGATTAGATTCTTCATGAATGCGGTAGTGTTTTCGAACACAGTCGGTAGATGCGGTATCTACCGGTAGAATTTTCGTAAATGCGTATGTATTTTCTATAAAATCCATACAGAAAGTTCCTTGCAAAAGATTATAAATTTCTTGTATGTACATTACCTTTCGACAGTAGTATGTATTTTATACAAATTTCATACAGAAAATTTCGGGCAAAAAGATCCTAACACAAATATACTACGAATATGTCATTGCACTTGACACTGACATCTTTCAATCAGAATTTTCTTAATATAGTAGCTGTTTCTAGCATAGCTGGCTAATTTATGAAATTTAATTTCTTTATAAATTTATAACTCTATATCCATTTAATATGAAGTATAAAATGCAGTCAAATCGTATAGAGAATACAATGTTCTTTCATATTTATAATAACATTAAATGTAAAAAAATGATATTTAACATAGTTTTTTCAAGAAAAACTGTTAAAATCTGCAAATAAGGGTACTTCCGGTTGACCAATTATAACCAAAATCTAATCAGCTCTTCATATGGATGCAACGAAGAGGAATACGAAAGAATTATAATTTTTGGAATTCTAGTATTAGAGTTATCGTAGACGAAAATTTTGTTACACACACACATCCACACACACACACACACACACACACATACAGACATCATCGTAAAAATAGTAAAATCGTATTGTAGGGACCCTAAAACGTGCTTATTCATCAAAAACTCACCACCGAATTTTTTGACCAAAGACAATACCTTCCTTACCTAAAGGTGACGGAAGGTAAAAATTAACCAGAATAACAATTTATTATGAAGGAACCATAATTTACACGACAAATGAATAATTTTACATATTTAACAATTTAATAATTATTTATAACCGCTTGAACCAAATATCAAGGCCAATTATCTTTTATAATATACGGGAAATTTTCAAAAATTATATTCACTGGGTTTTTCCCAAAAAAATCCCGGAAAAAAGTGACAAAATTTCTTCCCGTAAATCGCGGATGAAGAAATTTCCAGGAACTTTCCCAGGAAAAAAACAAATTCCCGGCGGGAATTTTTCGACGGCACATCACTAGTGGGAGGTCGTTTTCCATGACTTTTTTGTCGCCAATCTTTTTATTTTATTATATATGAAAATGATTATATATTTTTTTCATTTGTTACTTTGGAAAATATTGCATAAACTTTCATTTAAAATACTTTTAGAAAAATGTGAAACCGGCTCTTTACCTATACTAAAAATGTAATTGTGTTTACAAAATGGACGGGGGAGGGTGATACCATGAGTTGCCGCACCGAGTGACACCAAGGCTAGTGACGCAACTATGATTACGCACTTTTGGGAGGTTTTAAAAGTCTATTTTCTTTTGTAGCCTATAAATAAGTAAACAATATAGGTATTGCATTTGTCTATTTTTTTCGCATTTCACTATCGCGTGGAAAGTTGACAACATAAGAAAATTTAGTCATGCATCCGCACATTGGCACACATCATTATAAAACCATTCTTACAAATTTCTTCAATTCTTTAATAATAACAATCAACAAAAACCAAGAAAAAACAACATATATTGTGCTTGATAATAGACTCAAGCCGTAAATTTAACGGTAGAAGAGTTTATGTATATGTATTAATAATAAGGAAACCAAAAATTCAACTATATAATGCCCAAACGAAACTATACGATCACGATGATGCAACTTGAATTTTATCTCACCGCAAAGCATGTACCTAACATGGTGCAAAGTTACCCTCTCGCTGTTACATCACGCAGGGAAGGGATAAGCATATTTGTTATCTATCTCGTGTGATCTGGGTGTGAGCAGACAGGTTGCCTCGTAATTTTGAAATTTTGAATTTTAAAATCACCTGAACGATTTTCAACTTTATTGCAACGCCAGAATCAGCTGAATAAGGCTAGTCGACCAATTAAATACTGTTATGTTACAGTTGGCCAAATCTAAATATTTCTTGATTAGCCATGCTATAACTACAAATTATCTTGATTTTGTTTTATAAATGTAAAATAAATACGGAAGAATATTCATAAAAAACGTAATATAAATAACGGACAGATTAAAACGGTGGGTGACATTAAAAACTTATTCTTTCGACTGCACACGTATGTAACACATCTGGCCGACTAGCCTTCTACAGCTGTCGCTAAGATGATAGATGATTTCGAAAGTCTTCTTACGGCGAAATACATAGTGTGCCCTGTCTCTAGGATGACCATATTATTTTCTTCGAACCTAAGACATATTGAAAAATAACTAGGACATTTACAATTTTTAAGTAGAGGACATTTCCACAAAGTATTTTATTAATAAAAAATAGGGGTATTAAAAAAATCCTTCAAAGCTAGCATTAAATAATACATGTATTCTGTAAATAGAAGACACAAATATAAAATTCATGTTTACAATAAAAAAAAATATTTATTTTAATGAATAACCATTTTATCTAAGATTTTTTGATTATTTTTTTTTAATTCATAATTTTAATTATGCGATTTCTTTAAAAATTTAGGACATTTTGTATAAACCCGGGAGGACGTCCGAGAACGCCTTCAAAAAGAGGACATGCCCTCGTAAACTAGGACGTCTGGTCACCCTACCTGTCTCTCCTCTATTCTTGGTCTGAGTCATCAAGTAATCAAATATGCTGTGCAGCTTTTGCTGATTTTGCATTTCAACGAATGATGTTTATATTTATGAACAGAGGTGGGCAAGTTACTATCAAGAAATAATTAATTACAATTACTCTGACCAAAAAACAATGAGAATACTACAGTTCGGCCACTATTGAGTGAAAGATAGCATGCGATAGTACGATAAAAAGAGAGAGGTAATCAAATCATAGAATTCTAGGTAAATTATTATTTGTACAGACCGTGCAACTTAGGATCCTCCAATCCACTTCGTTCGAATTTGTGTTTACGAAAGATATTATGGGTGGGTCCTAGCTTTATGTTTGAGACTGTACAATATAATTTCTCTTTGAATTTGCCACAGCGCATGCAACCTTGAAATGAGTTCCTTTCCTGGCACTATTGTACACTGTATAGCAGAAAATAAAAATTTCAATTTCACGTTAGTGCAGAGTTTATGAAAATACGCAGGTTTATTAAATTTAATTGACTCGTTACCAAAAATGTACATATTTTATGATATTCTTACAAAGTTACAGAATAATAAAACTCTCAAAAGGTCAATTTGTATTTAAAAAAATGATAAAGGATATGTCAGATTTTTGCAGTACAAAGGCTTTTCATCCGTATTAAATATTGAAATAATCAAAATTTGCTTAAAGATAGCAATAAGAAAAAGATAATCTGATGTAAACTCAAAACACATGAAAAAATATACAAATCAATATTAATAAAATACTGAATAACACAATATTTTTTCTCATCCTATCTGCAAACGTGTATAAAACCATAATACTTGTTGTTTATTATACGTGTATGTTATGTTTAATCTATTTATTTTGAAATAAAATATTTAACTAAATTTATCCAGCAAATACAGTACTCCGAGTATTATAGGACCTCATTTGAACGTTGTATGCGCAATGGCAAAGTGAAAGGGAAATTATATTGTACAGTCCTATGCATAAAACATAATACTTACCAATATCTTTCGTAAGCACGAATCCGAACGAAGAGGAGCGGTGTTACCGGGCGGTTCTTGTTGTACGGACACTATAAATAAATAATCATTTACCTAGAATTCTATCTCTTTCTTTTAAGAGTGCTATCACATGTCTTTTGCGTAAGTTCAATATTGGACGACCTGTACTTGAATTTTTTTTTAATAGTTAAATTTGTTATATTACAAAGCATTTATTAACTTCTCACGAACATCTCTGTATACTTTGTTATACTGATTTGAAATATCAGCACACTGGATGACGCGTTATCCCCACTATTCTAAAAGTTAAGAGTTACGAGGCAACCTATATTTTATAAGCTATGTTCCTAAAATTAATATTTATTATTATTATGAAGTAAAACTTCACCTCGGTAATTCAATTTACAAGGTATGGGTTGCCTATTTTGCCTATTCTGGCGAGTCGCCACTGTTACACAAATTTAAAAAAATTGTTGACCGAATTAACGAAATCCAAGGAGGGAAAGGAGAAAAAAATTTAAAAAGATAAAGCTGAACTCTTATGCATAAGGAAGACCCAACGGGAAGCATATTTAAAGAAACAGATGAATACTTATTTTAGAAGACGGAATCATTAAAAAAATTAACATTTGAGCCAGAATTACTTCAAAAACAAACGAAGATAGTAATTTTGGATCCCAAATATGAGACAAATAATGAAGAAAGTATCTCATGCTTCTTTAGTATGTACGCGAATAAAAATCATACCCACACCATCGCAAATGGGATAGTTACCAAAGGTACGTAACGTCAAAGAAACGGCCTGTGTCATTTGCTGGCGTTAATTATTTTAGTCCAATGTTTGTAGCTATTGGCAGACGTAAAGAAAAACGTTGCGGCGTATTGTTTATCTGCTCAACTGTAAGAGTGGGAAACACAGAAACAACAGAACACACGATTACAGACATTAGATCGAGCATTACATAGAATTATCGCACGAAGAGATCCGAAAGAAGTATGATTCGACAATGGCACGAATTTCATCGGTACTAAGAGGAAATTGAAGGAATGTATCACAAAAACTAGATCAAACAAGAATTACTGATGAATGTTCCATTAAAAAAATATGGAGCTTTATCACACCCATCACATATGAGAGGTTGCTGGGATTGCCTCATCGGATATGAAATTTTTAATCGTCGTTATAAAAGAACGGAGACCCAAACAAGAAACTTATTAACTAAACTGTAGACCGATCCTTCAAATGAAGAAACTTTGACTCCAAATCGTTTCTTATTGGGTTTTTCGTTGACTCATAACCAAAATTTAACAAACTGTAAAGAAATTATAAATCTTCGAAAACAATGGAGAATGTCTCAGAAACTAGTAGATTATTTCTGGCGAAGATGGGTGAAGGAATAAATCACAACTTCGCAACACTGATGAATGCAAATGCAACCAAGTGGTTTCTAGAAACTAATCAGATTAATATTACTGAGAAATCAAAGAACGGTAATATTTAAATTTCCCCAAAATTTCTTTATAAATTATCGAGTGATTTAATTTTTGAAGGTTTACGGAAAATTTTAAAAATTATTTGACCATGATGCTGGCCATTTGATTTGCGCGCTTGTGCCTGTCTGTCATCTACCCCTACTCCGTCAACAAACATTACATTTTGCAATATTCTGGGAATTGACACAACGTTACGCATGAGCATATTGAATAATAAAATTGTGCTATTATAACATAAAACTCATTCTCATAACATAACTAAAAATAAGATCATTGAACATAAGAAAGAAATAGAATAGAATCACAAACGAAAGTAGAACCAGAACAAAACTAAAAACCACAATAAAATAAACTTAGTAAAGACGTCATGGTAAAGTTGATGCGCCGTTTTTTTCCCATCTATTAATTTTATTCTTGAGCGTAATTTTTTTATCTGGACACAAATTCCGGACATTTTAGAAAAATGTTACGATTCCAACCGGAGTTGAAATTCAGACATAATTTCCGGGCATGTCCGGGATTTTCAGGACGAATGGTGACCTTAGCTTTATCTATTTATTCCAATCAACAAGATAATAATTTATTTCATATACTGTCCACTGTACTACTTCAACTTGCTAATTTAAGTCCGAGAAATGGAACATTACAGTACCGGGCCGGGAAGTGTTGCCTGGAAACATTCCGGGGACTGTTTATTTTTAACAAAAAAAAAACTGTGAAATAAAAAAAACGTCAAACTCAATTTCTTACCAATTTATTTTAAATAACACAGTTTGAAAATTATGAACGAATAATAAGGTATAATTAAAACTTTCACCAATACTAAATGTTGAAATCCTCATGGGTAGTTACTGTGGGAGGTGGAAACTTCTTGATGTTGCTGGAACACTTGTGCGATTAAAAAATTTAGACACCGTCAATCACAAAATAACCTGTATCAGTGAGTATATAACGTGTATCAGCTCAAGTCTAAGAGTGGGAAACAGAAATAACTGAACATTTTCGATAATTTGGTGAGATCAAGCTCCACCGTACCCTCGCCACGTTTTGAAGAAATTTCACTTGACAAATAAATATCACCAAAAGAATATGCAATCTTTCATTCATGGTTACTGTTCACTTGTAAAATACTAGAAGTAAAAACCAGTAAATATTTTTTGAAACGCTACACTTGTAAACTGCAAAAATACACTTGTAGAAACGAACTAGTTTACTTGTCACTTGTAATTTACACTTGTAGGTTTTTGAAACAGAAACTTGTCAAATTATTCATTTGACAAGTTCTACAGTGGTAATTTATAAGTGTAGAAATTTTATGAAACAGGGCCCGGATGTTTACTGCCACTCAGCTGATTTTGACATAGGTGTCAACGTGACGTGCACGTACTCTATACAAATAAAACAAATATACACAAATGTCACAAATTCAAAGATGATGTGACCTAAGTTAAATAGACTTGTTTTGAATTAATATAAATTTTTAAAACGTAGACGGTATAAAAATAAAATGTTGTACGGCCGTGAAGTAGTATTACGATACTCATTTCGAAATTCCTGACCGGCTCTTCCGTCGCCTCATCCGTAAACTTCTCATTCGTATCGGAATAACTCACTTCCCAGCCTTTGAACCTAAATAACTATATTATTAGTAGGACTGGCGAAAACTGAAGAAAAACATTTTCGGAAGGTAGTTAGTGTTATAAATAATATGATTTGAAGAATCTAGTTAGTAGAAAAAATGTATTGTATTGATAGTTTTGGCAGTGAATTGATATAAAACTACAGTAAATTAGTTTATTCTGAATGTACGAACACATATTTTCAATGAAAAGCTTGAACGTATAGTTATGTACTACGACATTATGAATATGAATCTTTCGGACACATGTACCAGAACAAAAGGTGTAATTATTATAATCTATTAGGCTTACATCGTACATAATGGTATAGTTAGATAGTAATATATTTGCAAAAAATCCAATTAAATTTTTCAATAATTTTTTAGCAGACTTAGGAGCAAATATTAGAACCCTCCGTAAGGTAAAGCGTTGAATGACGCTTGTTGAACAGCCGTCGCAAAATATGATATTAGATTTTAACGTTAAAAACAAGCCATTCATTGCAAACCAATCATTGAACTGCATTTAACATCATACGAAAATTATTTATATTGTGATGAATCTACCTACCTACTATTAATTTTTTTAATAATTGTGAAAATTGACATTTATGTTAAAAAAGTATCTTTCAAATATTTAAAAGTTGGCCTTGTAATTGTTTTATTATTATGTATGTATAATAAAATGTACTTTTGACGTTTAATGTTTGTCAATAAAAAGGTTCATGAAATCCAGCATATAGCATTAGTGTTTTAACTACTTTTCAGTCTAAACACAACAGGTTATGGGGCCCAGGAGCGTTTAAGCGGGCAAGTTAACGTTGCTGTTGAAAAAAAGTTGTTAATAGTGTTGATCTGGCTTGTTTGGTTTTGACTTGGTATAGTTTGGCCTGTTGAATGTTAAAAATGGCTGTAAACTATTTAGCAAATATACCGAAATTAAAAGGTCGAGAAAACTTCGCTTTTGCGATTGAAAATTTCATGATACTGGAAAGTCTTCAAGGCTGTATCAATGGAACAGAGAGAAGGACACAGATAAAGTTGCCAAAGCTAAAGCCAAAATCATATTGACAATAGATACATCGCTTTATGTACATATTAAAGAAGTCACGACGGCTAAAGAGTTGTGGGAAAAGTTACAGTCGATGTTTGACGATAAGGGATTTACAAGAAGAATTAGCTTATTCAGGACATTAATAAGCTTACGTCTAGATAATTGTGAGTCAATGAGCTCATACGTAAATCAACTTGTTGAAAATGCTCAAAGATTAAGAGGAACGGGATTTAAAATTGATGACGAAGGGTAGGTTCGTTGCTTTTAGCAGGGTTGCCTGAAAAGTATACACCAATGATAATGGCAATTGAGCACTCTGGTATTCCTATTACTACAGATTCCATCAAAACAAAACTATTTGATATGGAGGATGAAGCATCTAGAACTGGCATTGCTTTCGCCGGGAATGGAATGGCAAGAATAATAAAACAAATTTCGGTAGTAATAAAAAAACTCTAAACAAGAATGAAATCAGGTGCTATAACTGTAAACAGTTAGGACATTTCAAGAACAAATGCCCTCTGTTAAAAGATAGAAATACAATAGTGAAGAAGCAGATGAAAGACAATGCTTTTAGTGCAGTTTTTTTGTCTGGATCAAAATTTAACCGTGATGATTGGTATGTGGATTCGGGTGCTAGCGCACATTTGACTGTAAATAGACATTGGGTGAAAAGTGACTCCATAAGAGAAAATCTCGGTGAGATCATGATAGCTGTGGTGATCACAAATGCATTATGTGTGCCAGAACTAACTACCAACTTACTTTCTGTAAGCCAGTTAATTAAAAATGGCAATACAGTTGAATTTAAGAAAAGCGGTTGTGAAATTTTTAATACAGAAAAGAAACTAATAGCTACTGCTACACTGACTGATAATGTGTATAAACTAAACATTTAAAAAAGATGTGATAATGCAATGTTGACAGTTGACAACAGCGTGTGGCATAGAAGATTAGCACACATAAATTATAAAGACCAAGAAATAAAGAAAAATGGTGCAGTAGAAGGGTTAACAAATGAAGATAGTACTAAAATTCGAAAAAACAATTGTATAGTGTGTTGTGAGGGTAAGCAAACCAGATTACCTTTTCCTAGAAAAGGAAGTAGAGCTTCAAAAGTGTTAGAAATTATTCATGCCGACATTTGGGAGGAGGTTCAAAATATTTTTTGATTTTTGAAGATGATTACAGCAAGATGGCTTTTATTTATTTCTTAAAAACGAAAGATGAAGTATTCGAAAATTTTAAAAATTTTAAAAAACTTGTTCAAAATCAGAAAGAATCCACAATTAAAATATCAAGAACGGACAATGGAGGTGAATTTTGCAATGAAATTCTTCAAAGTTATCTCAAAAATTGCGGAATAATTCACCAAACCACAAATGCTTATACACCTGAACAAAATGGAAGCTCAGAAAGGCTCAACAGGACAATTGTTGAGAAAGCTCGTTGTCTGATGTTTGATTCCAAATTAGAAAATAAATTTTGGGCTGAAGCTTGCAACACTGCGGTTTATATAAGAAACAGATGTAGTACTTCTAGTTTGAATGGTAAAACACCATTTGAAATTTACTCTGACAGTCGATAAATATATGCTCATAATAAAAGTTTCCGACGGTAAATACAAAGTATTATGTAATTAGTGAATAAAATGCAATATATGTTACGATTTTTACAAATTTATTATTTATTATCCATTCACTTCATTACACTTCCGAAGATATATCTTTACGTTCGTTTATTTGACGTTCTATAAAATATTCTATTTTCATCTGTTATAGGTACCCTGTAAGAGTCCTAAAAGTTCATGCCACATGACAGACTAGTTTTTAGAATACTTTTGGTTTGTAACTTGGAACAAACTAAAACTAGTATCAAATAGATGGAGACTGTTAAATATACAAAGAATTCTACTTTATCGACTCAGCCACAATTATTCATCTCAGAGCTCGCTAGCGCTCACCTCGGCGGAGAAACAAATTAATCGGGGGTATCATTTCACCTTAATTAAACAGCTAAGTTCGGCATCTGTCCGTAAACGATGGTAGTGTGTGCAAAGTGTAATCGCGCAGTCAACGCTCGAAACCCAGGGGTGAAATGCGGACGCTGTGACAAAACCTTCCATCCGCTATGTGTCAACATAAGTGACGAACAAGTCTCCTGTATCATATCCAACATCTTTTTCTGGCAGTGTGATCAATGTCGCAGTTACCCGTCACTGAATTAATCTTATGTTAATGATGAGCCCGAAACCACTGATAACCGGAACATAAAACTGAGCGACTTAAATACCTTATTTGATAAAATGAAGAGTGATATTCTTAATGTTATGAATACAAAATTCAAAGAACTCACTCGGTCGGTTAATTTTTGTTGTGAGAAAATAGTTGACTTTGAAGCCAAACTTAATACAATGGAAAAAAAAATAAAGAACACGAGCATATTAAAGATGAAAATATAAAATTAAAATCATCGCTAAACATTCTAGAGCATAAAGTAAACGATCTCGAGCAATATTCACGTATTAATAATTTAATAATACAAAACTTCCCTTGCAAAATTAATGAAAATGTAAATGATATTATTATAAAAACTGGTTCGGAAATGGAACTATCAATATCTGACGCGGATATCGATGCTGTACACCAGTGGCGTGCGGTCAGGGTATGCGGGGCATGCGGCGCATACCCATTCGTATTTAGAAATTAATTAAATTTTATAATGTTATTTTTTTACATAATACATGTAAATACTTTAAATTATATGTAAGATAAATTCTATTACTTTTAAATTTTATTTAGTTCTACTTGTATAATATGAATAACTGAATAACACTGGAAAAAGCTAGTGGTTAGCGCTAGGCCCTGCCGCATGACTTGTAGACGGATCGGGGCAGGGCGACGCTTGAGGAACTACGAGAAATAACCAGAGAGGAGTGCGCGCTGTAGGTGAGTCGGTAAGCGCTTAATTCATCGCTTACCCGGGTATATTTTGATGTAGTAATTTTTGTATAAGCATCATCCACCATACAGAATTACAGAATTAAATATATTTTTTTTGTTATACTACAGGCACATGAACATAGGTATTATTATTTATTTTGCCTTTAATGAGTATCTTCTACAATACTATAATATAGCGCATATTTTTGGATAACTATGGATTGCATTATATAAATTTTTTTAGAAAAGTCATTTTCGAGAAGAGCATTTAACGAGAAATATGAAATTATCTAAAGTGGAAAACCTACTTCTGATTGAAATAATTTAAAAACGATTCATAAAGACAAAGGTAAAAGATTTACGCGACATTTTCATGTAACAAAATATGAAAAAGTTTTTTAGTTATGTGGATCAGCATCATTTGGAAAATTATTTTGATATAACTGTTTGGAACAAACAAGGATTTGAAAATTTAAATTGTTATTTAGTAGCAATTCAAAAGATTCGCGATTTCTGACACTTCCGAGTTCTACAGCTTTTGCTGAACGCTCATTTTCGGCTTTAAAGCGCAAAAAATCAGACAAACGATCATCCCAGGGACAAGAAAGATTATCAAAATTAGGACTGTTGTCTATTAAAAAATCTGAACTATGCGAAATGCAAACTACAGATAATTTTCATTCTGCAATAATTCAAGAATTTTGATGGAATTTATTTACGAATAGTTACATTAATTAATATTGATTTTTTTCTATGTTATATTAAAGTATGCAATAAATATCGTAATTACAAAAATTATAAATTATTTCCTATCCCTGGCGCATACCCTGTACACAGAATTCCCGCTATTAATAAGTCGAAAACACTTTTAATTACAGTGAAATTTAAATCCCGTATAATAAAAGATAATTATCTTGCTTCCGCTAAAACAAAAAGAGATATTACATCTAAGTTTTACTACCCGGCAGGTAACGAATGTAAATTATTTTTCAGTGAACATTTAACCCAATATAATAATGATTTACTAAAAAAAAACGCGAGAATATCTACGATCTAAGGACTATAAATATATTTGGTCCAAGAACTGTAAAATATTTGCAAGGAAGAACGATAATTCAAAAATCATTATCATCCACCGGGACGCGATTTTATTAAAATATTAGTGTATAATTGTGTTTCGGACAATTGCCTATTTCTTAAATTATTTGTCTGAATTCAACATAACCTTGTCCCATATGTCTACATCACCTGTCGCCATCAGCATCGTTGCCGATTCCATTCAAAACGGATTTACCTTTGGACATATAAATGTGCGGTCATTGAACTCCTGTCTTTCGGATTTCAAAGATTTTGTGTTTAGTGAAAGTATTGATATTGTAGCGGTTACAGAAACATGGATATGCGACACCGCTCCTTCTCATTTGTTTTTTATTGATGGGTACAATTTAGTCGATGTACGTAGGTCTCATAAACGGGGGGAGGTGTTGCATATTATGTTCGAAGTAACATAAAATTTACGGTTTTAGATACTAGTGGCTTTAGTTTGTTATGTGATAACATCGAATATATATGGATTCAATTTAGTATTCACCAAAAGAAAATAATCTGTGGGGTAGTTTACAACCCGCATTCTAATTATTACAAAGAGTTAACTATATGAGATTCCATAATTGCAGATTTTATCACTCAGTGTGATTTCTTGATGTATGCGGGAGATCTTAACGTGAATTTGTTCTCTAATGATACGAAATCTTATTTTGTTAATAATTTATTAAATGCTTATAGTATGCATCAATTAATTGATGAAATTACTCGCCCTGTTTCGAAATCCTTGTTATATGTGTTAGTAATATCAGATAAATCCATATATGAATTTTCAGGTACTATAGAATGTGATAATATCTCTGATCACAGTGGTGTCTTCTGTAAATTATTTTTTCAAAACCTTCATCGAAAACCAATATTATTACATACAGAGACTTCAGTAAATTTGATTCAGAAATGTTTAATGCTGACTGCAACAATGTACCGTGGTATTATGTACTAGAAATAAATAACATTGATGAAAAAGTAAGTTTTCTAAACAATAATATTATTAAATTATATGAAAAACATTCACCAATTAAATCAGTGAAATCCAATAGATCACCTGCTCCATGGTTCACTAACGTCATAAAAATAATGCAGACGAAAAGAAATAAGGCGCTTTCTCAATATAAAAACATAAGACTCCTGCTAAATTTGAGTATTACAAACAGCTGCGTAATTTGACAACAAATGCAATAAGAAGAGAAAAACAGGCCTATTTTGAAACAAATATTAATAACAATATTAAAAACTCTATGGGCAAACTTAAAACGAATAGGTGTAAATAGGCAGTCATCAAAAAACATTCCTGAGTCTCTCTGCAATCCACAGAGTTATGGCCAATATATTTTTGAAAAAGTGAACAGTGTAAATATAAATCCTTTTACTTTAGATTTCTTCTCAGAAAATAAATTTAATGGTTCAAATAACGAACAATTCAATTTCAAATGTGTGACTAATGACAAAGTTACAGAAATTATTTTAGACATAAAATCTATTGCGATAGGCGCAGATGGCATTTCACTGAAAATGATTGTTCTTCTTTTACCTTACATTCTTGATTACATTACGCATATTATCAATTCATGCATATATGAAAGTGTTGTACCTGAGGTTTGGAAGGTGGCTGCAATTAGGCCGATAGTTAAACAAAACAAATGCACAACTTTGGATGATTTAAGACCAATAAGCATTTTACCAACAATTTCTAAAGTTCTTGAAAGAGTATGCTGTGATCAAATTAAAGATTATGTCAATGAACAGCAAATACTACGAGTCATCAGTCAGGTTTTCGGTCAGGCTACAGTACGTCCATTTTTTTTAAGAATGCAGTAACTAGAAATCTGATTTACACTATGACAAATGGTGAATCTAGTTACAAAATTTGGCGCTAAATTCAAATATAGTTACTTGAAATATTAAGTCATGTAATTACATTTTAATAAAATTGGTAATTTGGTAATAGTAATTATTAAAATATTACAGTAAAATGAAGAAAAATGTCAAATTTACTTTTGAAATTAGTAATTTAAAATAAGAATTTGATTAAGTTATAATTATTTTAAAAGCCTAATGAAAACACATATTTAAATTTATTGCATAAAACTGCATTTGAAAAAGTAATAATTGTACAAAGATGGTAATAATAATAAACGAATTATCTTATACAATTAAAATTGATTTATTTGAAATATCAAGAAATTAACAAAAGTTTGCAAATCAGTTAATTTAAATAATTTACAATTATCGTGATAACAGTAGAGAATGTAAAGAAGCGAAGCTTAAAACAACACAGTAAATTGTTTGTCAACAGTTTTTAACAATTTGTTACATGAAAATCATCCTTGTGGCACAATCTCCATAATAATCTTCCGATAATTTTGAATACAAATATTGTCCTGTTTTATCCATTTTCGCAACAATTTTGTACATAGATCTTTCAGAGATTCCAACAGCTGCTGCTACTTTTATGGGCCAAATAACTGTTGTAGACCATTACCTAATGTCCACTTTTTAAAAGTTTTTTCTTCGGAATTTTCTTTATACCTTTTTAAGTACTGGGCACCTCGTTGTCAGCCATGGTAGTATAAAAATAAAAATTACACGACAGTGCACACTTTCTTCAATTAGATAAAACAACAAAACCAGAAAGAACGAATACGTATTATTGTTTGTACTGAAAAATACAGATTAAATACACCAAATTGCAACTATAAAAATAAAATGCAAACACGTAAATGGAGAAAAACGCAAATAATCAGAATGATACAAACAGATCAGTTGACAATTGAGAATATACACGGCAGCCATTGACAACTGACAGCTGAACATGCATTGGCGTACAAACAATAATATTAGCCGTATTATGATTTAACGTTCTATTATAATATATTTTATCATATTATATTATATTATATTATATTATATTATAATATATTATATTACATTATATTTAATATTTAGAAATTATTCGTAGTATTATATTCATTTAATTAAATATCGACAAATTCTACGCCAATGACTACAAATGTATGTGAAAAGAGAGAGATGAGTAGAGAAAAGATTGAGATGGAGAAATAAATATCGTCGGTGTAAACTTCTCCTCGATTTAAGCCAATCAGAGAACAAGGTCAAATAAGCCCTATCTTCCCTGTACTGCATTCTTAAAAAAAACTATAGTACATGTACATTAAATATTGTTGATATCTTACTAAATAACTTTGAAAAGTCAAAAAGTTCATTATTAGTACAAATTGACTTTTCAAAATCATTTGATATGGTTGATCACAGCTTATTACTTTTGAAGCTAAAATATTATAATTTCTCACCTAATGCAGTGTCATGGTGTGACAGCTATCTGAAGAACAGATCATATTATATAAATATGACTACTGAGCAAGGATGTCTAAATTCTGATCTGTTCCCCCTTGCACGTGGTGTTCCACAAGGGTCAATTTTAGGGCCGCTATTCTTTTTTATATTTATTGCTGATATGCCATCCATTTTCAAATTTTGCTCAGTTCACTCATATGCAGACGATACGCAAGTTATTGCAACACTATACCAACCGTTCATTTACGAACAAAGCGCTTTAGTTAATAAAGACCTAAATGAACTTGCTTTGTGGGTTAAAAGTAACGGTCTTAAAATTAATACCGACAAATCATCACTTCTTGTTTTTAATGATTGCGGTAACTTTCCAGATATTGTACTTGATGGAACAGTACTTAAACGTACGGATCATACAAAAATTCTGGGGTTACATATTGATCATAATTTAAATTTCAGTCATCATTTAAATGTTAAACTGTGCGCAGCAAGATTAAAACTGCGACAGTTGTTTCATTTAATTCACGATCTGAGTCCTGCAGTGAAACTGAAACTTATAAATACTTTGATCCTCTCATTGTTTGATTATTGTGCATGTACTTACATTCCAAATCTCACACAAACGGATAAACATAGAATAACGCTTTTTCACAACTCATGTCTAAGATTTGCGTATCGGGTATAAAAGTATGATCACATATCGGTGTATCGCGCTAAAACACACATGCCATCTGTAGACAACCGTCTTAGATATTTATATTTATGTCTTGTACATAAAATTAATTTAACTGGTATTCCTACCTACTTATATAACAAATTCATACCGAAAGTTTACAATTACGAACTGAAGGATTTATATATTGTTCCATCCTTCAGAAAATCTAAATCTAAAAATTCATTTTCCTATTTGGCCCCATATTTATACAATAACGTACCCGATCATCTCAAAGTGCTCACTCTAAATTGTTTTAAAAAGCAGATCAAACCCCTCATAGAGTATTAAATTTGCTTAATGCCTCAATGTATGCCAACAAATGTGATCATGTAATGTTTTTATTTTAGTATATTTTCACGTCATATCCTTAATTCTGTTGTATGTACTGTTTAATAATGTGTCTACTAGCCATATGTGTTTATGTAATTATCATTATTATTATTATTATTATTATTATTATTATTATTATTATTATTATTATTATTATTATTAATAGTAATAATAGTAATAATAGTAATAATAGTAATAATAGTAATAATAGTAATAATAGTAATAATAGTAATAATAGTAATAATAGTAATAATAGTAATAATAGTAATAATAGTAATAATAGTACTAATAGTAATAATAATAATATTAATAATAATAGTAATAATAGTAATAATAGTAATAATAGTAATAATAGTAATAATAGTAATAATAGTAATAATAGTAATAATAGTAATAATAGTAATAATAGTAATAATAGTAATAATAGTAATAATAGTAATAATAGTAATAATAGTAATAATAGTAATAATAGTAATAATAGTAATAATAGTAATAATAGTAATAATAGTAATAATAGTAATAATAGTAATAATAGTAATAATAGTAATAATAGTAATAATAGTAATAATAGTAATAATAGTAATAATAGTAATAATAGTAATAATAGTAATAATAGTAATAATAGTAATAATAGTAATAATAGTAATAATAGTAATAATAGTAATAATAGTAATAATAGTAATAATAGTAATAATAGTAATAATAGTAATAATAGTAATAATAGTAATAATAGTAATAATAGTAATAATAGTAATAATAGTAATAATAGTAATAATAGTAATAATAGTAATAATAGTAATAATAGTAATAAAAATAATAATAATAATAATAATATTAATAATAATAGTCATAATAGTAACAATAGTAATAATAGTAATAATACAGCAAAAGCTCGATAACGTAAACACGGGATAATGAAAACATTGCGCTAATGTGAACACAAACTTCGTTCTATAGCAGGGGTCGGCAAACTTTTTTTGGAAAGGGCAAATTATAAAATTTTTAAAGATCTGGGGGCCAGACATGTTAGAATATATATTTTACTGTCCTAACGATGAATCTAATAAAAAAAATTATTACTATAAATTTTTAATTCGCAAAATATTTGCAATTACTAAATATGTATTAATAATAACATGTATGTATAATATATATATATATATATATATATATATATATATATATATATATATATATATATATATATATATATATATATATATATATATATATTTTGTACCTATACTCGTACGATGGTAACTATAAATTGCACAGTTTCATTTATTAATTGTCTGACCCCGAGAGTGTCCGGGGGCCCAGGAGTGTCCGGGCTCTTTTTTACTTAAAAAACAGCTTATGTTTCAAGACTTTAAGAGCAACTTTTTATAAATATAAAAAGAGTGTAATATTATTTGAAAATTAAAAAGTACAAAAAATATCTGCAAATACATGTATTGAATGAGATTGTTAATTCCATAGTATGACGACGAAGGTAGCGCCTCTTGCGATCATCTCTCACAACTTTTCAACTCGTCTATTGGCCATAGCGTTAAAGCGCATAATTTAATTTAATTTTTTAACGTAAAATAACAATATTTATCCGCGGGCCGGATAAAAATAGATGGCGGGCCGGATTTGGCCCGCGGGCCGTAGTTTGCCGACCCCTGTTCTATAGGATCAAACGGAACGTGCGATAACGTAAACAATGTGTACGCTCGATGACGTAAACAACTCTTGGCGACGGGGAAGCCCCGATTTATGTCGGGGATTAACTTCTGCGATGAAGTACAACAAACTCGGTCAGTCGTATGAGGGTTTAGGATACGTTTATACGTACGTATTTCATTTTTGAACTTAAGCGAATACATTGCACGAGTTGATTTTTCGACTATGGCATCCACATCCCATAAAAGAAAGTGTTTAAAATTAAGTGAGAAAGTAAAAATCATAGACGAAGTTGCACTAGGTGCGGGAGTGACACAGTTAGCAAAAAAATATGGAGTATCAAAAGCAACAATCTGTAAAATCAAGCGTATGAAAACGCAAATTTTACAAAGAACGTGCAATACATTTGGAGGTCCGGGAAATAGAAAAACTTTAAAAAATGCGAAGGCGCCTAAATTGGAAAATTCCCTGTATAAGTGGTTTTTAAAACAACGGGAAAATCATGTCCCAATTAGTGGCGAAATACTCAAAGAGAGGGCTCGACTGTTAAATGAAAAACTGAAAGAAACTGAAAATTTCGTAGCTAGTGATGGCTGGCTACAACGATTCAAAACAAGATATGGAATTCGACTGCTGTCTATATCTGGTGAGAAATTATCAGCACAACCACAATTAGTACAACCATTCAAACAAATATTGATGAAAACAATTAAAGAGCTAGATTTAAGAGTGGAACAAATTTACAACGCAGATGAAAGTGGTCTTTATTGGAAAACCTATACTGCAACATTTGAAAAATCTGCTCCGGGCAGAAAGCCGGAGAAACAACGAATAACGTTTCTAGCCTGCACTAATGCTAATGGTTCACACAAAATAAAGCCTTTGGTAATTGGAAAAGCAAAAAATCCGCGCTCATTTCATAATTTTAATATCCCTGTTGATTATGACTGTTCAAAAACCGCTTGGATGACTAGCAGTATATTCCTGAAATGGTTCCACAAGCGCTTTGTCCCTCAGGTATGACAATCAATTACAAATGTTATCACAAATGCTCTATTCACAATTTGAAGATGTGTTTTTAATTTGTAGGTAAAAGATTTCCTAAAACAACAGAAGCTTCCAATAAAAGCGTTGTTACTATTGGATAATGCACCAAGTCATCCTCCAGAGCAACAACTGAGAAGCGGGGATGGGTCAATTTTTGTTATGTACATGCCGCCCAACGTGACATCATTAATTCAACCCATGGACCAGAATATAATAAAACTCACCAAATTATACTATCGAAAGTTTCTACTTTCGTCTGTCTTATCAAAGAATCCTGAAAACATATCTGAGGCTTTAAAAAAAGTAACATTAAGAGAAGCTGTTTTAAATTTACATATGGCCTGGAATGAACTTAATCAGCAAACTATTCAAAAATGTTGGAACAATCTCTTATGTACCAATGATGAAGATGATGAAGAAGACGATGTTCCCTTAAGCGTAATTAGAGAACGTTTGCGATCCAACGTTGATATTGTTATTAGTGCGTCATTGGATGTTGTTGATTTATTGAAAATAGTGAATCCCAACATTGTTTGTACTCCAACTGATATTAATTTTTGGAACGAAGATAAGCAGACCAATGATGCTAATAAGGAGGAAGATATGGACAATGGAACGATGAGGACGATCCCATTGAAGTCAGATGTGTAGTGACTGACGCGCAAGCTATACAAGTTTTTAACCAAGCTTTAGATTGGGCTGAAAGAAAAGAAGTATCATACACGGATATTTTAGTTCTTCGTAAATTACGGGCGCAGGCATTGGAAGACAATGCTAAGCGCAAATTTACGCAGACTAAAATTGTTAACTATTTTTCTTCTAATTAAAAAATACTTATCGCTGTTAGAATATTTGTTTATTTTGTTATAAATATGTATTAAACGTTTCTTTTAATAAATCATTTATTATTTGAATTACGTTCGCTAATGTAAACATTTTGATAATGTGAACCACACTTGGTTTGAATTAGTTCACATTATCGAGCGTCTGCTGTAATAATAATAATAAAAATAATAATAATAGTAATAATAGTAATAATAATAATAATAATAATAATAATAATAATAATAATAATAATAGTAATAATAGTAATAATAATAAAAATAATAGTAATAATAGTAATAATAGTAATAATAGTAATAATAGTAATAATAGTAATAATAGTAATAATAGTAATAATAGTAATAATAGTAATAATAGTAATAATAGTAATAATAGTAATAATAGTAATAATAGTAATAATAGTAATAATAGTAATAATAGTAATAATAGTAATAATAGTAATAATAGTAATAATAGTAATAATAGTAATAATAGTAATAATAGTAATAATAGTAATAATAGTAATAATAGTAATAATAGTAATAATAGTAATAATAGTAATAATAGTAATAATAGTAATAATAGTAATAATAGTAATAATAGTAATAATAGTAATAATAGTAATAATAGTAATAATAGTAATAATAGTAATAATAGTAATAATAGTAATAATAGTAATAATAGTAATAATAGTAATAATAGTAATAATAGTAATAATAGTAATAATAGTAATAATAGTAATAATAGTAATAATAGTAATAATAGTAATAATAGTAATAATAGTAATAATAGTAATAATAGTAATAATAGTAATAATAGTAATAATAGTAATAATAGTAATAATAGTAATAATAGTAATAATAGTAATAATGGTAATAATAGTAATAATAGTAATAATAGTAATAATAGTAATAATAGTAATAATAGTAATAATAGTAATAATAGTAATAATAGTAATAATAGTAATAATAGTAATAATAGTAATAATAGTAATAATAGTAATAATAGTAATAATAGTAATAATAGTAATAATAGTAATAATAGTAATTATAGTAATAATAGTAATAATAGTAATATAAGAAACAATAGTAATAAAAATAATAATAATAATAATAATAATAATAATATTAATAATAATAGTAATAATAGTAATAATAGTAATAATACAGCAAAAGCTCGATAACGTAAACACGGGATAATGAAAACATTGCGCTAATGTGAACACAAACTTCGTTCTATAGGATCAAACGGAACGTGCGATAACGTAAACAATGTGTACGCTCGATGACGTAAACAACTCTTGGCGACGGGGAAGCCCCGATTTATGTCGGGGATTAACTTCTGCGATGAAGTACAACAAACTCGGTCAGTCGTATGAGGGTTTAGGATACGTTTATACGTACGTATTTCATTTTTGAACTTAAGCGAATACATTGCACGAGTTGATTTTTCGACTATGGCATCCACATCCCATAAAAGAAAGTGTTTAAAATTAAGTGAGAAAGTAAAAATCATAGACGAAGTTGCACTAGGTGCGGGAGTGACACAGTTAGCAAAAAAATATGGAGTATCAAAAGCAACAATCTGTAAAATCAAGCGTATGAAAACGCAAATTTTACAAAGAACGTGCAATACATTTGGAGGTCCGGGAAATAGAAAAACTTTAAAAAATGCGAAGGCGCCTAAATTGGAAAATTCCCTGTATAAGTGGTTTTTAAAACAACGGGAAAATCATGTCCCAATTAGTGGCGAAATACTCAAAGAGAGGGCTCGACTGTTAAATGAAAAACTGAAAGAAACTGAAAATTTCGTAGCTAGTGATGGCTGGCTACAACGATTCAAAACAAGATATGGAATTCGACTGCTGTCTATATATATATAGCACAACCACAATTAGTACAACCATTCAAACAAATATTGATGAAAACAATTAAAGAGCTAGATTTAAGAGTGGAACAAATTTACAACGCAGATGAAAGTGGTCTTTATTGGAAAACCTATACTGCAACATTTGAAAAATCTGCTCCGGGCAGAAAGCCGGAGAAATAACGAATAACGTTTCTAGCCTGCACTAATGCTAATGGTTCACACAAAATAAAGCCTTTGGTAATTGGAAAAGCAAAAAATCCGCGCTCATTTCATAATTTTAATATCCCTGTTGATTATGACTGTTCAAAAACCGCTTGGATGACTAGCAGTATATTCCTGAAATGGTTCCACAAGCGCTTTGTCCCTCAGGTATGACAATCAATTACAAATGTTATCACAAATGCTCTATTCACAATTTGAAGATGTGTTTTTAATTTGTAGGTAAAAGATTTCCTAAAACAACAGAAGCTTCCAATAAAAGCGTTGTTACTATTGGATAATGCACCAAGTCATCCTCCAGAGCAACAACTGAGAAGCGGGGATGGGTCAATTTTTGTTATGTACATGCCGCCCAACGTGACATCATTAATTCAACCCATGGACCAGAATATAATAAAACTCACCAAATTATACTATCGAAAGTTTCTACTTTCGTCTGTCTTATCAAAGAATCCTGAAAACATATCTGAGGCTTTAAAAAAAGTAACATTACGCGTCTGCTGTAATAATAATAATAAAAATAATAATAATAGTAATAATAGTAATAATAATAATAATAATAATAATAATAATAATAATAATAGTAATAATAGTAATAATAATAATAATAATAATAATAAAAATAATAGTAATAATAGTAATAATAGTAATAATAATAATAATAGTAATAATAGTAATAATAGTAATAATAGTAATAATAGTAATAATAGTAATAATAGTAATAATAGTAATAATAGTAATAATAGTAATAATAGTAATAATAGTAATAATGGTAATAATGGTAATAATAGTAATAATAGTAATAATAGTAATAATAGTAATAATAGTAATAATAGTAATAATAGTAATAATAGTAATAATAGTAATAATAGTAATAATAGTAATAATAGTAATAATAGTAATAATAGTAATAATAGTAATAATAGTAATAATAGTAATAATAGTAATAATAGTAATAATAGTAATAATAGTAATAATAGTAATAATAGTAATAATAGTAATAATAGTAATAATAGTAATAATAGTAATAATAGTAATAATAGTAATAATAGTAATAATAGTAATAATAGTAATAATAGTAATAATAGTAATAATAGTAATAATAGTAATAATAGTAATAATAGTAATAATAGTAATAATAGTAATAATAGTAATAATAGTAATAATAGTAATAATAGTAATAATAGTAATAATAGTAATAATAGTAATAATAGTAATAATAGTAATAATAGTAATAATAGTAATAATAGTAATAATAGTAATAATAGTAATAATAGTAATAATAGTAATAATAGTAATAATAGTAATAATAGTAATAATAGTAATAATAGTAATAATAGTAATAATAGTAATAATAGTAATAATAGTAATAATAGTAATTATAGTAATAATAGTAATAATAGTAATAAGAGTAATAATAGTAATAATAGTAATAATAGTAATAATAGTAATAATAGTAATAATAGTAATAATAGTAATAATAGTAATAATAGTAATAATAGTAATATTAGTAATATTAGTAATAATAGTAATAATAGTAATAATAGTAATAATAGTAATAATAGTAATAATAGTAATAGTAATAATAGTAATAATAGTAATAATAGTAATAATAGTAATAATAGTAATAATAGTAATAATAGTAATAATAGTAATAATAATAGTAATATTAGTAATAATAGTAATAATAGTAATAATAGTAATAATAGTAATAATAGTAATAATAGTAATAATAGTAATAATAGTAATAATAGTAATAATAGTAATAATAGTAATAATAGTAATAATAGTAATAATAGTAATAATAGTAATAATAGTAATAATAGTAATAATAGTAATAATAGTAATAATAGTAATAATAGTAATAATAGTAATAATAGTAATAATAGTAATAATAGTAATAATAGTAATAATAGTAATAATAGTAATAATAGTAATAATAGTAATAATAGTAATAATAGTAAAAATAGTAATAATAGTAATAATGGTAATAATAGTAATAATAGTAATTATAGTAATAATAGTAATAATAGTAATAATAGTAAAAATAGTAATAATAATAATAATAGTAATAATAGTAATAATAGTAATAATGGTAATAATAATAATATTAGTAATAATAGTAATAATAGTAATAATAGTAATAATAGTAATAATAGTAATAATAGTAATAATAGTAATAATAGTAATAATAGTAATAATGGTAATAATAGTAATAGTAGTAATAATAGTAATAATAGTAATAATACTAATAATAATAATAATAATAATAATTATAATAATAATAATTATAATAATAATAATAATAATAATAAAGTTAATAACACCATCTAGAAAGAACCTACAAAGTCTAATCAAAATCACAGAGACATTTAGTAAAGATATCTGCATGCAATTTGGCATTGATAAATGCAAGATAAACGCCATGAGTAAAGGGAAATGGGAAGATACAGAAAGTTACCGGTTAACAAATAACACAGACGAGGAAGAGGAAATAACAGCATTAGCGGAAGAGGAAACTTACCTGGGATTTGAACAGAAGCGAGGCATACATACCACACAAATAAAAGATCACCTGAAACAAAAATTAGAGAACAGATTAACAACTATACTGAAAACAAAACTAAATGGTAAAGACATTGTAACATCAATAAATACTTACGCAGCACCCGTTGTAACCTACAGCTTCGGAGTAATAAAATGGAGCCCAACTGATTTAGAACAACTATACCGCTTAATAAGAACGCTAATGACGAAACACTATATGAGACACCCGAAGAGCTCGGTCGAACGTTTCCATCTTAACAGAAAGAAAGGCGGAAGAGGATGCATAGACTTCCGGAATGCGTATTTAAAGGAAGTAGATAATCTCCGAAACTACTTTAAGAAGAAATCGTCAGGTTCTCCGCTGCATAAATCCATAAGCCAATTAGATGATAACCACACACTTCTGGATCTGCACAGAGAAGATTACGAACCGTTGGTATCATTGAAGACAGATGAAATAAAGATTAACGCCTGGCAAAGAATGGAACTGCACAGAAGATACCTAGCGAAAGTCGAAAACCAACATATACACCAAAAAGCATCATACGCGTGGCTGCAAAACAGTGGTCTTTTTCCTGAAACGGAGGGATTTATTTTGGCGATCCAAGATCAGGTAATACCGACAAGGAATTACATCAAAAACATAATTAAAGACCCAAACCAAACGCACATGAAATGCAGAATGTGTGATGACGATAATGAAAATGTCGAACACATAATCTCATCATGTTCAGAACTTGCACCTACCGAGTACCTGAAACGCCACAACAACGTAGCAAAAATAATACACGCCAAACTACACAAACGAGTTACAGGAACGCCGGAACTGCCGTACTACAAATACAAGCCAGTGAGTGTTGTTGACACGGAAGAATTTAAACTATACTGGAACAGAACTGTTCAAAGCGCCAGAACGTTAGAACACAACAGACCAGATATAGTTTACCAAGACAAAAAACTAAAAATCACCTACATTATCGACATAGCAGTCCCAGCTCCAGCAAATGTTCAAAAGAAATATAAGGAAAAGATCACCAATTACATTCCATTATCCTACGACATGAAAGATACGTGGCAACAAGACAAAGTAATAATTGTACCTATTATTATTGGTGCAACAGGAGAAATTCCACTAAAACTGTATAGTTCACTGGAAAAATTAGACATAAAGAAAGATACTTACCATCAGATGCAAAAAGCCGTGATACTTGACACCTGTCATATCGTTCGGAAGTTCCTGAATATCAAGTAGGGCCCTGCAGTCGACTGCCATCCACCCCTCCTGGATCCTAAGAAGAAATGATATATAAAATGAAATGTAACTGTACTATTTATTTATTGTAGATACTTACCATATGTGGTCGTATATATAATGTACTACCTGTAAGGAGAATAAAGGGATAATAATAATAATAATAAAGTAATAATAATAATAATAATAATAATAATAATAATAATAATAATAGTAATAATAGTAATAATAGTAACAATAGTAATAATAGTAATAATAGTAATAGTAATAATTGTAATAATAGTAATAATAGAAATAATAGTAATAATAGTAATAATAGTAATAATAATAATAATAATAATAATAATAATAATAATAATAATAATAATAATAATAGTAATAATAGTAATAATAGTAATAATAGTAATAATAGTAATAATAATAAAAATAATAGTAATAATAATAATAATAATAATAATAATAATAGTAATAATAATAATAATAATAATAATAATAATAATAATAATAATAATAATAATAACAGAAATGGAAACTAATAACAAACCATATAGCGTAGAATTATATCGCAGAATGGTTACTGAGGCCGGATATAAGATCGTTGACCGCAATAATGACTAGTGTAACACTCAGGGTAGAACTTTGTGGTACCCCGTTCTGCAGTGTCCTCCTGGAGGATAAAACGGTACTTATTCTGACCCTGAATGTTCGGTCACGAAGAAAGGCACTTACGAATTGGGGTAGATTACCCCTGAAGCCCCAGGCATGCAACTTTTGCAGAATTTGGTATCGCCACGTCATGTCGTATGCTTTTTCGAGATCGAAAAAGACTGCAACCAAATGCTCGCGATTCTTAAAAGCCCTATGTATTTCGTGTTCTAGGTACACTAATTAGTTAGTTGTAGACCGGTATTTCCGAAAGCCGGATTGGTGCTCGTTTAGCAGACCGCGAGTCTCGAGGCACCAAACCAACCGGTTATTAACCATCCGTTCCAATAGCTTCCCTAGGCACGATGTAAGACTGATAGGCCTATAACTTGAAGCCAACAGAGGGTCTTTCCCTACCTTTGGAATCGGCACAATGAGTGTTTCCTTCCAAATGGTAGGGTAGTTTCCCTCGAGCCATAGCTTGTTAAATACCAAAAGCAAAGAGGTTTTGAACGAAGGTGTCATGTGTTTCAGCATCTCGTTGGATATGTTGTCATGTCCTGGGGATGAAGAAGGGTCATTATAAGCTTCGGGGACTTCTTCCTTGAAGTCTAATAATAATTCCCTTTCAGACTTCGACGACAGAAATCTTGGTTCATAGTTTAGAGAACTGCTGGTCGTCTCGAACTGATTTGCAGCCAATTCTGCAATGATATTCAGATCTCTCGTGATACTTTCTTCATCCTGTTTCAGGTGAGTTAACGGTGGTGAATAACCCCTACCCG
>OY720453.1:41500393-41580393 GCA_963082715.1 Harpalus rubripes
CTACTTTTGTAACCTCAACTTTTGTAGAAAATAAGTGGAGATTCTGTGGTGAGAAACGTAAAACTTATATTGCTGTGGATAATTTATGGTGTGAAGGTTTGATGTCTAGTAGTTGTTAATTAATTCTCTTTAATAATATTGCGTCATTATTTTTAGAAACGCTTCGGGAACAAGCAGCCTAAAAAAATACTTCTTAAAATATTTCTACTCTCCATTTCTACATTTCCAAACCTCATTCTTCCATAGTATAGCCGGCATTTGAATAATACCTCATTGAAGACAAGATGTTTACATAAGCCATTTGAAGTAGTGCATCATCAACTGTTACAGAAATAAAGTTCTTTGTTCTTATGGCATCTTTCTTTAAAAAATAATCTATATTGTAAGTAGATAATGTAGTTAAACATTATATATATATATATATATATATATATATATATATATATATATATATATATATATATATATATATATATATATAGAGAGAGAGAGAGAGAGAGAGAGAGAGATAGAGAGAGAGAGAACGGGTACTCAGCTGTTTCCGTGAACCTTCAAAACAGCTGATCTTGCTGCCCCGTGCGGTGTGAAGTTGTTACATTAATAAACGAAAATTTAAACTTAAAATAAATACCTATATTAAAGCATATTTTGAAAATATAATACCTATTTAGAAGAAAAACTTCATGAAAAACTAATTTGTAGACTAATATTTATAATTCTAGACAAATTTAAATTGTCAGAGGTCAATGGCCCCGCAACAAGTCTAGAAAAACTAAAAGGTTTGTTTCATTTTATGAGATAAAATATTGTATTTGGAGTATAGAAGTTATAATAATTTCACTTCATTTCAATATTAAATTACTCCCTTATCCTTTAATTAATACATTTCTTTCAAATTTCTATATCGTCAACTACTCTGATAAAACTTTATGCTTATAACTCCGAAAAGCGTTTAATTACTCTTGGGTGTAAACACTTTGTTGGTAATAAGATAATTGATTATATCCAATGGCAAAATATTCGGAAAATCCGATATATCCTATGAAAACTCACTATCATCGCAATCATACGGCTCAATATTACTAATTAACTAGATTTTAGCTAAATAGCGAAGTTGCATATCAGGTGACAGCTTCTTGAAATACATAGACATTTTAAAAACCACCTATTAAGCTCGCACAATGAAACACTAGAAAAATTTGTTGTTCTCACCAAAATGTAAGGCAAACTGACTTCAGATTTTGAATTGGCGCCAAGAAAGTTGGTTGCCAATGAAGTCAGTTACGGGCCAGGGCAGCAAGATCAGCTGTTTCAAAGGTTACCGGAAACAGCTGAGTGCCCGTTCTATATATATATATATATATATATATATATATATATATATATATATATATATATATATATATATATATATATATATATATATATATATATATATATGTACATAGCTCATGTCATGCTATGCCAGTGCCATGTTCAAACTATGCCGATGCATGATTCAAAATTACACCACAATTAAATAAGTTGTTTACAATGGTCATGTCATCCTAATTTTTTTGTTTTTTAATTATATCGATAAATCAACTCTACTTTTGCCATAAAGATTTGAATGAGGTTGTATTTAGTCCAGTTATTGAAAGAAAAATAAGTGTTTATTCCACAAAAGGTCGGGTATTTTTGAATTTTGAATAAATTGTATATTTAGGGATCCTAATAAAAAATACAGGTTTTCGACTTTGAGGCCCCTTGGGAACCACCACCAACTTGGTAAAAATTACATAAAAAATCGTTTTTTTTTCAAAATATCTCTTCACCAACAAGCATTAGGGCAAAAATAGTTATTTTTGAATTTGTTGCGAATAAAATTAGCGACAACTTTCATCCAATATATTTTTTTCAACATCCAATACATATTTAGGTTTTTCAGGGAAAATGCATAAATAAATATTAACAAAACATTAGCAACAAGTAACCACGGTAACAAAACAACAATATATTTAATATAGGAAGCTATGCTCGACTAAGTTCTAATCCGTCGCAATGATTGAGATTGTTATTCTTGATTTTATAAATCTCTATGGCTTCTCTAATTAACCTGTTGTTGAGGCGTGCAGGTCTTGCAATATTTGTTTCTTCGAATTTCATTTGGTGTAATTCTTCCAGGGCATGCTCTGCAACAGACGATTTTCCAGGCTGGTTTAATGTGATCGATCGCTGGTGTTCATTCAATCTTGTAGATATAGTTCTACCAGTCTGGCCAATGTAAACTTTCCCGTAGACATAAGATTCTGATAAATCCCTGAAAACTGAAGAGCGATTATGTCTTTCACTTGTCTCAACATATGTCCAATTTTAACATATGGAGAAAACGAAATCTTCATGTTCTACTTACGTAGAAGAAGAACATGAAGATTTCGTTTTCTCCATGTTAAAATTCGACATACGTTGAGACAAGTGAAAGGCGTAATCCCTCTTCAGTCTTCAGGGATTTATCAGATATCTTATGTTGCAGAACATGTCCTGGAAGAATTACACCAATTCAAATTCTAAGAAACAAATATTATTGCAAGACCTGCACGCCTCAACAACAGGTTAATTACAGAAGCCATAGAGATTTATGAAACCAATAATAACAATCACAATCATTGCGAGGGATTATAACTTAGTCGAGCATAGCTTCCTATATAAAATATATTGTAATTTTGTTACAATGGTTACTCGTCGCTAATGTTTTGTTATTATTTATTTATGTATTTCCTTGAAGAAGGCAGCAGTCTGTGCTGCCGAAACGTCGGGTATTAATTAAAATACATAACATAAACTAAAAAGGTTGTATTATTCTTAAATTATCGATGATTTAAAAATAAAATTGTTAACGTATTCCTGCAATTTTTACATTTTTATCCACGACTGTGATCCGTAAAGATACGTTACTAACAACTTAAACTCACATGAAATTCCTCAAATATTGTAAACATCTACAAATCGGCTCATTTCTCATTCAAAATATCGTTTCGATTAAAGATAAACAATATTAAGTATTTAATACGTGTCGACGTGGTTGATGAGAAATGAGCCGATTTTCAGATGTTTAAAATTTTTGAGGAAATTCATTTGAATTTAAGGTGTTGATAACTCACAAATCGTTCATCGATAAAAATCGTGTTATACATGGTACGAAAGAGAATTTCATAATGAATTCAAATTTTCAAACCGCATTATCGTATCTTGAACAGGAACAGAGTTGTGGATGAAAAATTAAATAATTGCAGGAAAACGTTAACAATTTAATTTTTAAATCATCGATAATTTACTTCTTACGATGCCATGACGAATGTAAGCTGTTATAAACAGTAAAACATATTAGACTAAATCTTAAGTAATATTGTTTATTTTTTAATTAATTTAAATATCTTTCATAATTATTATGAGCAAATGGCAAAAAACCTATATATGTTGCCATTTTTCACAATTGGCGGGAGGTTCCCATGCTCTGACTATAAAACCTTTAGAATTTAAAAAAAAGGTAAACAATAATTAATATAAAATTTTACTGGCACATATATTTTTATAATAATAAAATAACAGTAGTACCTTATGTGCCCTCATAAAAACTCAGTAAATGACAGTACTCAATTTGACAGAACAAAATCTTAATTCATACAATTCGTAGATGACATCTTTAATAGCAATTACATACCTAGCATTGTAATGACTATCTTAATTGCCGCAGATGTCGGTTTGAAATCCGAGCTCGTAGAGCGAGGATTTTAAGACATCTAAGATTTGTTATGATGCATAACATCCGTGATATGTTCAATAATTGTCGGTTTCAGAAATTGAAGACGTTATTAATAAATATTTTTTTGAAATACTTTCATTTATGCTACTTTCAGAAAATTATGATAAAAATGATAAAATACAGGTGTCCCAGGACGAGATTACGCTATCGTTATTTTATAGCTATTTATTAAATTAGGATATTAAGGTATTCATAATTGACAAGGACGTTGCCAAACTACGAGGCGGAAGCCGAGTAGTTGCTTGGCAACGTCCGAGTCTATTGTGAATAGTTAATATCCGGTTAAATACAAGGCTTTATTAAAACACTGTAGTCGGCATTGATTTCGCCAAACAAATTTGCTATTTATTTATAAACAAATAATTAAGTGTCAAATAATCACGACAAATAATCTTGTGATGGAAAATATTGGGTACATTCCTGATGATATTTTGCTGGAAGCGGAAGAAATAACTTCGAATTTGTTACCAGAAAAATCTAAGCATTTGTATGAATAGGAGTATGTCGAATTCTGTAAGTGGCGGCAATCGAGGGGTGCAAAGGAGCTGCAGAATCAATAGTTCTTGCGTATTTCAAAAGAAAGGTAATTTAGCTCGTATTAACAATGTTTGTCTTATTGTATGTATCCTTGACTTGTAGGCAGAAATTTACTCAGCAGCTTCGCTTTGGACCCATTACTCTATGCTTAGAACTTGTTTAGAGATAAAGGAAAAAGTCAAAATAAGTGAATATGGCAGTCTTATTGCGTTTATTAAACAGAAAAATGTTGGTTATGAAGGAAAGAAGGCGAAAGTTTTGACAAGGGATGAAATTAATGAATTTCTACGTACTGCGCCTGATGAAATATGTCTGATGATAAAGGTTGCTTTCCTTTTCGCAATTTCTGGTGCTTGTCGTGGAAAGGAACTAGCAAATATTACGATTGATGATATTGAGGATAAGGATACTTTGCTTGTGATTACTATTCCGAATACAAAAACCCATGTAAAGCGTGTGTTCACTGTTATTCCTGATGGAGATGTTGTTAATGCTGTTGCATTGTTCCGAAAGTACTTTGCTCTTCGTCCGTTGAATATGGAAAATCGTAGGTTCTTTCTGTCATATAGAAAAAGAAAATGTACAAGAGAAGTATGTGGAGAGCATTTCTTTGCTAGTATTCCGCAGCGATTTGCGAAATTTCTGAAGCTTCCAGATGCAAAAAAGTATACTGGGCATAGCATGCGTAGGTCATCTGCCAGATTGTTGGCAAACGCGGGAGCAGATATTATGCGGTTAAAACGGCTGGGTGGTTGGAAACGCAGCAAAGTGGCTGAAGCATATGTGGAAGACAGTAATGCCGAGAAGATTAAAACAAACCAAAAACATTTTGGTTGGTAATGTGTCTGGCAATATTACTGAAACAACCTATAGCTCAAGTAAGATCAGCGTTACTGCAGGCAATTCTAATGCCATTGATGACAAGCTGACAGTTTCCTTGAACAACAATCCAAATAAATTGGAATTTAATAACTGCCAAGTGACCATTCATATGTAATTTATTTAAGATTGTGATAAGTTTAATTTTTGAATAATAAAATATTAAAAATAACGCTTTTTATTAATTTTTCTTCCGTCCTAGATTCAACACTGTCGGTATCTATGCAATAGTACATTCGTAACTATGCAATTATGGCTTATTATATCATAGTTACGAATTCATAATATCGTAGATACCGTACTACGTTATTATAGTCAACATTATAAACAAGGAAACACCAGAAAACAGTGGTATTAAATACATCATAATACGTAGTGTTTTAATAAAAAACTATTCAGTATTATTTTACGAAATTTGGTATCTGGGGGTTTTCCGACACGCCGGTTTCAGCTAAAATATTTTCAAAACAGCACTTCCGGTTTAACCGGAAGTAGACCCTAACTTTCTTACTTTAAATGGAATGCTATATTTTTACCTCCCGTCATACCGTAGGTAAGGGAGGTAGTATAATCGTGCCAAAAATTCGATAGTGAGTTTTCAGTAAATAATAAAAATAATAATAAAATATTAGTTTAAAAGGTTTATAACCCATGATAAGTAAATGAATAAATTACAACAGTAATAAGATTTACAAAAAGAAAATATCAAATTCATCACAAACAGAATTATAATAACTGCACATAACATAAATTGGTGATTTGCACAGTACATTTGAATTATATGAAGAAAGATAAAAGCTTTCAGTACAACGTGAAGACAATTTCGGTACACGAAAATAAAGTTTCGCTAATAAATCTGGACAATCAACCTTGTAATGAATTATTTTGACTAAATAATCTAATGTAATATCATTAAATCTTCATCTAATTGAGTCAATATTGAATGTTCTAAATAAGGTATCAGTAGGCGTATTTTGATCAGGATAATATTGAAAACATTTAAACCAAAAATACTTTCAAATTTTACGTTGTAACTTTTCTAGTCTCGCTATGTGAGTATCATAAACAGGGTACCAAATAATTATAGAATATTCCATCTTGGTGTGTGGGTGGATGAGTGTGTGTATGTGTGTGTGACAATTTTTTCGTCCACGATAACTCTTATAACAAACTTCCAAATATATATATATATATATATATATATATATATATATTCCCTATTTAAGCTTCCTGCATTCATATAACGAGTTGATTAGATTTTGGGTAAACTTGGATAAATTGAAGTAATACTTTACTTGAAGCCCATAACAGTTTTTAATGAAAAATTATATTAAAATATAATCCAAAACTTTTCAATTTTAGTTTTTAAGACTTTTATATCATGAGAAACAACATATTAGATTTTGGCTAAATTTAATCAACCAGAAGTGATACTTTACTTGAAGCTCTGAACAGATTCTCGTGAAAAATATATTATGATATACTCCAAAACTTGTCAAAATTAGTATTTACGACTTCTATATCATGGGAAACTACATATTAGATTTTGGCTAAAATTAATGAACCAGAAGTGATACTTTACTTGAAGTTCTGAACAGATTCTCGTGAAAAATATATTATGATATACTCCAAAACTTGTCAAAATTAGTATTTACGACTTCTATATCATGGGAAACTACATATTAGATTTTGGCTAAAATTAATGAACCAGAAGTGATACTTTACTTGAAGTTCTGAACAGATTCTCGTGAAAAATATATTATGATATACTCCAAAACTTGTCAAATTTAGTATTTACGACTTATATTAGATTTTGGATACAATTGATAAACCGGAAGTGATACTTTATTTGAAGCTCTGAACAGATTTTTGTGAAAAATATAATATATTCCAAAACTTGTCAAACTTAAGGTGCATTCACAAATGAAAATTAGATTTATGGTTTAGGATTAAGTAAGTCATTCATAAATGCAAGTTTAAATTACCTGAAAACTAGTTTTGATATGTACAGAGATCTGTGTAAATGCTTCAAAACCAAGATTAAAATATCAATAGAGCAGTACTCAACAAGACACTTGTGTGCCGTGAAACTGTCATTCGCTTGGCATTATTGGTTATATTTCAGCAATTAAGTTATGACAGTCTCCATGTTCTTCTCACATTTGTTTAAAAAGCCGAATCCACCAAGTGGATACTAAATAAAGATAGGTGTATATATCTGTATCATTTCAGACCCGTTCTCATTGGTGAAGTTTGTGACATCAAACTAAATCATAAACGTAAAGTTTGGACCTTGCATTGTGTAGTTTTATGATTTGCATTTGGAGATCCTAAATTCTTAAGTGTGAATGGAGTCATTACATAATATGCGGCCAAAGTCTTTAAATCTAAAGTATAAACCTAATTTCCATTTGTGAATGCACCTTCAGTATTTAAAACTTTGTTATAACGGGAAGCAACATATCAGATTTTGGATAAATTTAATAAACCGGAAGCGATACATTATTTGAAGCTCTGAACAGATTTTCGTTCAAAATAAATTGATACAATCCAAAACTTTTCAAATATTGATAAACCGAAAGTACTATTTTACAGGAAGCTATAAACAGATTTTCTTGAAAAATTATATTAAAACATGATCCAAAACTTCTTAAATTTGGTATTTAAAACACGTGTATAATTTGAAACAACATTAAATTTTGATTATACCTATATGATAAACCGGAAGTGGTACTTAATTTGGAGCTTTTAACAGATTTTCGAGGAAAAACATAATAAAATATAATCCAAAATTTGGTATTACAGACTTTTCTACTTATTGGAACAACAAATTAGATTTTGTTTACGAACGATCAACCGGAAGTGATGCTTTCCTTAAAGTTCATTGCTATTTCAAACATGGAATTGAAAGGAGGTCATGTGTTGACCACATCAGATTTTTTAATTTATACAAAATTCAATTTTTTTTAAATGGAACGACCCATTTTTTATTATTTAAATAAATTCTTTGTTAAAAAATAGAAGTAGTTTGTATAGAATGTTTTATGTTGAAAGTTGATAAATTTTTAGTAAACTGGAAAACACCTAGATACCAAAATTTCGTAAAATAATATTGAATAGTTTTTAAAATAACGATAGCGTAAGCTCCTCCTGGGACACCTGTATATAACCGTGTTAAGAACGATACACGAACGTTGTCTGTAAGTATTAATGAAGGGAATATACTTTCATTTTTTTTTTCAATTTGTAGACTGTTGTTGACATGTCTCATATACATTAGCTTGCAAAAAAATCGCGTACACCTATTTTTTTGCTGTGTTGAGTCGATCTTGATTTTAAACTTGTCAATGTCACTAGTGTCAATTAAGATATCAAAATTAACAGAAATTCAAATACATACCTGGTTGTTTTATCATTTTTCTGGAATATATTAGCAATTCAACAGTAGGTAAATTAAACACAATTAAGAACTAGCTCCATAATAGATCAAATAGTGATGACAGTGAAAACATTGTCAGTTTTTACATTATTTACAAAGCTAAAAATTACAAAAACTTGGTTACTTGATTTTTAAGGTGTACGCGATTTTTTTGCAAGCCAAGTGTACCTTACAGATACAGTTATTACTGTGTTACCAGCCTACTTTTGTATATGTATACAAGGCTTTAATATCCTGACACCGGTGAAAAAACTTACTGTACTGAGATTTTTTATCAGTGAACATGGGCGTATATCACGGTGTATAAATATAGAAGGTGTGACAACTCATCAATTTTTTATTAGCATATTGATGTCGGCGATCAGCGGATCAGCAGGACGAGATTCTAACCTTACATGTAGCGCCTCTATACAATGTGCTCTACCACATAATATTCTGGAACTAACTTGACAAAGTACAACTAATTTAATCAATATATGTCCCTCTGATGATATTTGTGTGGCCACTTCGATTTCTACAAAGAAAATATCATCAGGTAGCTTGGAAAAAATAAAATATAGTCCAGTAAACAGAGGTCGAAAAAGGGGGTTACCTTGCAAAAGGTAGAGTAGTTCTGAATTTTTTATATGTTGTTTAGGATGGTTGGTTAATGACAAATCCAAATTTCCACAAATCCCCTTCCTCCGCTCCCTCCGCCATCTTGTAAAAACTACCATAAATCGGCACTTTTTTCAGTTTTTTGCCCCTAACTTCTATCTGGTGAATTTTAGCGAAACAAAAGTTATTTGCCGACATGTAGAGGATGAAATTTTCGAAAAATTTGATACAAAAGGTTTTTTTCCACGATTCATAACAACGGAGCTATGAAGCTCCCAAAAAAGGCAACAATTGCGCACTTAGAAAAATTTTGAGTTTTTTTCCATTTTACATCGCAATAACTCCGTAACACTTAATTTTAGCGTAAAAGCCCTCATAATGATTCTTGTAGAGAATTTAATTACCTACAAAATCCATTAATCACTTTCTTTCTACTACCAATGCAACAGAGTAGGGGTAAATTTACAAAAAAAACGAAAAAGTGTGTTCTTTTACAAGTTTAGTGCAGCAACAGCCTTTGGCTCATTAATTCTAATTATAGAATTATTATGTCAAACAGAATATCCTATATTGATTCAAAATAAACGTAAGTCTTGTGGGACTATTAGAAAAAACTGTTATAAAACAGCACTTACTTCTTTTATTTGCCTGCGAGATCTTTCTATTGCTATTAACTCGACATGGGACATCTGCCGTATATTATATATACAAGTATAGTGTCAGAAATCGGAGACAACGTTGCTACACTAAAGTAAAAAAAAAAACACTTTTTCGTTTTTTTTTTTTTGGGAATAAAAAAAATGACACATGCATATTGTAGGTAATTAAATTTCCTAGATTGATTATAATGACTTTTACGCTAAAATAAAGTGTAACGAAGTTATTGAGATGTAAAGTGGAAAGAAATTAAAAATTTTGCTAAGTACGCAATTTTAGCCTTTTTTGGGAGCTTCATAGCTCCATTGCTATTAATCGGACCAAAAAATTTCACTTACAAAAATTACAGGAAATTTTATCCTCTACAAGTCGACAAATAACGTTTTTCGCGCTAAAATTCATCAAACAGAAGTTATAAACGAAAAACTGAAAAAAGTACCAATTTGCGGTTGTTAAAATATGCATAAAGAAAATATGAAAATGGAGGTTTCGCGGTAATCTGTGTATTCTATATTTTCTCTATTTTGTAACAATAGAATTGAGTATAGCAACTAAACCTATATAATGAAATTGTATGATAATGATATATTTATAGCTATGAAAAATGGGAACAATCTCAATATTTTTCTAAGATCGCTACTTTTGCCTTGTTGAGAGCGGAGCAGATCCACCACTATTGGTTTGACAAAAGACTTAATATGGCAAAGTTTTAGACAATTGAATCTTAGAATATATATGTCGGAGATTCAGGATTAACGTCGGGCAAGAGGGCATTAGGAGAATCCATTGTTGTAATTATATTCGTAATTTAATCGTAAACACAAAAATACATTCACACAAATAAAAATGATTACGATACACTGATTATCTCATATGATTATTACACTTAATTGATTACGCAAATTAATAACATTAAAATAGTCTTTGGCAAGAACTAGTGATCCAAGCCCAGCACTTTCTACTCAGAGGTTACTTCACTTAGTGTCCCTTTCCGCTACGATTTCTGGCTGGCTTGTTTCACCCACACACGACGGGGAAGTCCCTTCATCCAAAAGTAGAACAAAGACTTTAGTGTGTGCGTCCCTGCCTAAACAGATATGTGCTGACTCGTATTGAGGTCAACAGTCCATAGGCGCCGACACGGCCATTCTGACTTTCGCACGTCCTCGTGCGCTATTCTGCTTTATTATCTGTAAAACGCACATTTCAAAATTAAACCTGCTCGTCCATTCTGACAACACAAATTGCAACATGAAGTAATCGCAAATACTTTTGTCTGTTTGTTTGTTTGTTTGTTTGTTTGTTTGTTGGTTTGTTTCAACTAGCTACCGCAGCAGCTCTCTCTCATCAGATCCGCAGATCATGATTATTTCACACCACCGCAGTGGTCTCCGCAGCAAACTGTCATGTTTCACTAGGGCCAAATTACCGCAGCAATTTGCCAAACTACTATGATCAGGCTACCGCAGCACCTATCATAGTAATGACCAGACTATCGCAACAGTCTGTCATAACACATTCACCAAGATTACCTCAGCAATCTGCCAGTTTCAACCCAGTACTTCAATGGTCACTACCGCAGCAGTTTATCATAATATCCAGAACTCAACAAACTCAAGACTACCACAGTAGTCAACCAACAAACCCAACAACAAACTCAAAATCAAAACAAATCATCACCAAACTCAAACTCAAAACATATCAATACCTTTTAATTAACTTTCTTCATTCGCCGACACTGGCCCATCGCTGACCTCATAGTCAAAATCAATTTCAACTTGTGCACTCGGCATTATCCTCAACTGATCGTGAGCAAATTTACTTGGCAAACTTTTGCCTTTTCCACCAATTTTCTCTACTTCGTATATATCATTTTCCAGAACTTTTATTATTTTAAACGGACCTCTAAATTTACTACCTAATTTTGTCAACATTCTTTCATTACATTTGGCAAGGACAAAATCTCCAACAGCAAATGGTTTTACTTTTGCTTTACCTAAATTAAATTTATCACTATCCCTTTCAACACTTTTGTTTATATTACTGCTAGCCTGTTCACGAATATTTATTTCTGTGTCCTGATTTACCGTACTATCATGAACAATTTTGTTAAGATCAAGAGATCTAACATTAGTGCCAAATAACAATTCTGCAGGACTAAAACCGGTTGTTTTCTGTTTTGTACTGTTCAAAGCAAGCTGAACCTCCCCCAAACTTTCTTGCCATGTTTTGTTACCTTCTGTCTCGATAGCAGTTAACGTGTTTTTCAATGTTTGCATCATACGCTCCACTTGACCATTCGCTCTGCTTGAACAATGAGCAATAAGATGTAAATCAATATTATTTTCTGAACAAAATATTCTAAATTCAGAACTTGTAAAACACTTTCCCTGATCTGATATAATACGGTATGGTGCTCCAAACAAGTAAGTAAAATTCCTCAAACATTCTACAGCTTGTTTCTCTGTCAATGATGTAATGTGATATAACATAACAAATTTGGAAAAACCATCAATAAATACCAATGCATATTCCTTTTTATCACTTTTCCCGCTTAATTTACCTGAAATATCTACATGAACGGTATGCCAAGGTATGGAAATTTTTGATATCGAATGTAACTGAATTTGTTGACGACCACTTTGACCTTTTGCTGTTTTGCAAATTAAACAATTATCAACAAATTTTCTTACATTTTTTTGACATATTTGGGAACCAATAAAATTCATATAATTTTTCAAGGGTTTTCTCCCATCCCAAATGTTTTAAATCCGTGTGAATATGATTTATAACAGACCAAGCCATAGAACGTGGAATAATTGGTAACCATTTAGTCTTTTTATTTCTCTCAACTTTTCTAAAGAGAATATTATTTCTAACGTCATATGTTTTAAGTAGACTAAGTGGTAAATCATCAGATTTCCATTTTGCAATTAACTGCCTAATTTTATCATCTCTTTGCTGTTCCACGTGGAACCAATTTTTCTGTATATCTATTAACTGAATTATTTGATTATGATAATTTTTGTTAGAATTTTGAATATTTGGTAATGGATTGCGGGACAAAAAGTCAGCATGTTTCATACGTGGACCTTCTCGGTATTGAATGTCAAAGTCAAAGGCTTGTAAAAATGCCCACCATCTGTAAACTCTAGGAGTTAAATCAATTTTGTTTCTGGAGGCTTTCAAAGAATTACAGTCAGTTACTACTGTAAAATGTTTTCCATACAAAAAATGTCTAAAATGTTTTACTGCATTTACGACAGCCAGAGTTTCAAGTTCATAAGAATGATACCGTGACTCTGTACTGGTCGTACGTCTGCTAAAATATGCAACGACATGTAATTTTGAATTTTCTTTTTGAAATAAAACGGCACCATAACCTTCGGAACTTGCATCTGTATGCAATTCCATCGGCAAATTTGGATTAAAAATTGTTAATACAGGTTCAGTAGTTAAAATTTTTATTAAAGTTAATCTTGCTTCTTCATGTTTTGGTAACCACTGAATTGTTTTTGATGAACTGGCAGCCAATTGATACAATGGAGTTGCAATTTTAGAAAAAGACGGAATGAATTGGCGAAAATAGGATGCTAAACCCAAAAATTGACGGACCTGTGTTGGGGTTTTAGGTAGATTAGAATGAACTACAGCAGAAATTTTTCTCGGGTTGGGTCGCAATTCTCCTGCACGTACTAAATAACCAAGGTATTCTATTTCTAATTTTAAAAAACATTTTTTCAAATTTAAAGAAAATCCGGCACTCACTAAAGCTTTCAAAACAAGCTCAAGTCTTTCTAGACCCTCTGAAATTGAAGTAGAAGGAATCAAAATATCATCGATGTATGTAATTGCAATTGTATTACGCAGTTCACCTAGTGCTTTATCTATTGCTCTCTGATAAACAGATGGCGCATTTTTGAGCCCAAACGGCATTGTTAAATACTCAAATTGACCATCAGGTGTCACGAAAGCAGTCTTTTCTATGGAATCAGGGTGTAATGGAATTTGATGGAATCCGGACGCCATATCTAGTGAAGTAAAATAATTTGCTCCATGTAGACGATTAATTTGATCATTAATTAATGGCAAAGGATATTTATCTGATACTGTATTCGCATTTAACTCTCGAAAATCAACACACATCCTATCAGATCCATCCTTCTTTTTCACTAAAATAATGGGGCTAGCAAAAGGTGAAAAACTAGGTCGAATGATATTCGATTCCTGCAACTCAGCAATTTTTAAACGCACAATACTAAGTTCTGCTGGAGATAAGCGATACGGTCGCCGCTGTACAGTTTTATTATTGTCTTTTAAACGAATTTCTAATTTTCCAGTTTTCACTCTACTTGTTGGCACACCTTCTACAAAATTTTGTTGGTATTTTCGTAATACTTCAATTAAATTATTTTTATCTTTTAAATCTAAATCTGTATTTATTTTATCGAAACTGATTGAATTACTTTTACAAGTCTGTACAAAATTTTCACGTACAATTTTCAAACCTTCAGTACTAAAATTTACACAAATATTTTCTGATATTAAATCTCTACCTATAATTACATCATGTGAAATGCTATCATCAGGCACAACATGGAAAAGAAGTTCAATTTTTATATGTTCAATTTCTACAATACATAAAATTTGTTTTGTGCAAAGTAGAGAATTTTCTTCAATACCTTTTAAATATACTAAAGAATTTTGTTGTTTACCATTAAAATAATTTGCAGTACTTTCTTTTGTCAATGAGCAATCCGAGCCAGAGTCAAAAATAAACTGAACAATCTTACCATTTTGTAATCTCATCTGACCTTTGGGGTAAGCTAGCTTTGAACAAAAATTAATTCGTTTTTCTTCAGGCTTGATTGAAGTAGTTTTATTATTTCTAGGACAATTGGTGGAAATATGTCCACTTTTCCCGCAGGAAAAACAGGAAACTGGGCTGGATCCTTTCTTCTCTCCTTTCCGGTCTACTGATACTGGTACGGGTACACGTTGTTTCACCAAACACTGGTATGATTTATGTCCATATCGATTACAATTGTGACAGCGTCCTTCAAAAGCGTCACTGTACGGAGTAAAAACACGGCGTACGTCACTGTACGGAGTAAAAGCACGGCGCTTCGGACTGATATGATGATCTGGCCGAGATAGCGCCGGCCTTTTACCCAATTGTCCCCGCATTGCCACACAAAAACTTTTTATGTCTTTCGGCACGTCACTTTGCAATTTTCTTTTTACTACTTCACTACGACTACCAACGACATGACACGCAAATAATGTAGCCAATGCTTCGTCGTTTTCACGAGTTTTTATTAAATGCAGTGCTAAACGCATTGCATGTAGGCCCTCATCTATCAAGGTACTGCCCTGAGGGATATTTTGCCGACCATTCACAGCCTCCTCGAACATGTCCATTAAATCTGTGGGTTTCGCGAACACCGACAAAAATTCTTCGCGAATATCATTCCACGATTTACCTAGCGGCCGACATTTAATGAGCCAATCTGCTGCATCACCTTGTAACGCATTTGATAAACTTGTAATTAATGCGATGCCACTTAATTTGTTTATTTTTACAAATTCATCCACTAACGTGCACCATCCCTCTGGATCACTTAACTTCGATGCAGGATTAAAATGCGGCAGCTGCACTCGTGATGTTCCTTGGCCATATACATTGGTGTTTGATGCACCTACAAGTTGATATTCCAGCATTTTTGCCAAAAGTTCTTCTACTCGACTTGTTGACGGAGTGGCGTTGTTTATTGTGAGGTTTGCAGGGTTGTTTACAACATCTTCTCCGGGTAATTCCACTTCTGATGTCGGAGATTCAGGATTAACGTCGGGCTAGAGGGCATTAGGAGAATCCATTGTTGTAATTATATTCGTAATTTAATCGTAAACACAAAAATACATTCACACAAATAAAAATGATTACGATACACTGATTATCTCATATGATTATTACACTTAATTGATTACGCAAATTAATAACATTAAAATAGTCTTTGGCAAGAACTAGTGATCCAAGCCCAGCACTTTCTACTCAGAGGTTACTTCACTTAGTGTCCCTTTCCGCTACGATTTCTGGCTGGCTTGTTTCACCCACACACGACGGGGAAGTCCCTTCATCCAAAAGTAGAACAAAGACTTCAGTGTGTGCGTCCCTTCCTAAACAGATATGTGCTGACTCGTATTGAGGTCAACAGTCCATAGGCGCCGACATATATAATATAATATACGGTAAATGTCCCATGTCGAGTTAAGAGCACTAGAAATATCTCGCAGACAAATAAAAGAAGTACGTGCTGTTTTATAACAGTTTTTTTTAGTAGTCCCACAAGACTTTACTGACACATAATTACGTTTATTTTGAATCAATATAGGATATTCTATTTGAAATAATAGTTGTATAATTGGAAATAACGAGCCAAAGACTGTTGCTGCACTAAACTTGTAAAAAACACACTTTTTCGTTTTTTTGTAAATTTACCCCTACTCTGTTGCATTGGTAGTAGAAAGAAATTGATTAATGGATTTTGTAGGTATTTAAATTCTCTACAAGAATTAATATGAGGATTTTACGCTAAAATGAAGTGTTACGGAATTATTGCGAAGTAAAATGGAAAAAACTCAAAATTTTGCTAAGTGCACAATTTTTTTTTTTTTTTTTTTTTTTTAATTTTGTCTTAATATATTTACAATCTGTTAAGAAATAACAATAAGTAAATAGTATATATATTACAAATAACATGAGGAAGTTAGCGCCCATTGGCGCTTCCTTCAATATTTACATACAATTATATTTTAATTATATCTGTTTGGTAGGTCTAGTGGGTTATGTCGTTTAAGCCTGTTGGTTTCCGTAGCTCTGTCTAGTAGATTTGTTGCACTCGGGTTTGGATGAATTTCAAGACGTCGGATATATTTTTCACTGTAATTCATGACTTCTTCTTTGACAGTTTTTAGATTTAAGTCATTATATATGGTAGTATTTCTCACATACCAGGGGGCGTTGAGTATCGTTCTTAGGGTTTTGGTTTCAAATCTTTCAATTATTTTAATATTCGAATTACTGGCGGAACCCCAGAGTTGAACACCATATGTCCATATTGGCTTTAATATTGCTTTATAGATTAAAAGCTTATTCTCAATTGAGAGCTTAGAGTTTCGGCCCAGTAACCAGTACAGCTGTTTCGCTTTTATATTAAGTTGCTTTCTTTTCGTTTTAATATGATTGGTCCATGTTAATCGTCTGTCCAAATGTAGCCCTAAATATTTGACTTCTCTAACTTGTGGCAATGGTTGGTTATTTAATGTGACTGTTGGGCATGTATCTCTTCGATTTGTGAAGGTGATGTGAACTGATTTTGTTGCGTTGGCTTTGATTTTCCACTTTTTTAGCCACTCTTCTATTTCATGTAGATGTGTCTGCAGTATAATTGAGGCTGTTTGTGGATCGTCGTGTGAGGCTAATACAGCTGTATCGTCTGCGAAGGTGGCGGTCATAACGAGTGGTGATATTGGAAGATCGGCTGTGAATAAGAGATAAAGTATCGGCCCCAACACACTGCCTTGGGGAACACCTGATTCAATGGGAATTAATTCTGAATATTCATCATGGAATTTAATTTGAAAGTATCTCTCAGTCAGGTAAGATGTTAAGAGCTGATAGTAACTGCTAGGTAGACATTTCTTTATTTTATAAAGTAGGCCTTCGTGCCATACCTTATCGAACGCTTGTGTCACGTCTAAGAAAGCTGCAGAGCAATATCTTTTTTCTTCTAAATCGCTTCTGATTTTACTTACTATACGATGGATTTGTTCAGTTGTCGCATGATATTTTCTAAAACCGTACTGGTAATCAGGAACCAGGTTATCTTCTTCTAAAATAGGTGTTAGTTTTTCTAGCAATATTTTTTCGAATACCTTCGATAATATTGGAAGTAGGCTGATTGGTCGGTACGATGTAGTATTTTCTGGTGGTTTTCCCGGCTTCAGTATCAGTATAATTTGGGCGACTTTCCATTGTGATGGAAAGTAATTCAAACTAATTATTGCGTTGAATATAAATTTTATTAGTTTTATTGCTTTCTCTGGTAATTCTTTAAGAATTTTACCAGTAATGAGTTCATAGCCTGGAGCTTTTCTTGGATGTAGGGTTTTTATGGTTTGTTCAATTTCATGAGTTTAAATTTTTTTAATAGGTAGTGATAATTGGTCCGCACTTTCCAGGAATTGTTGTACTTCTTGTTCTTCGGGTGTGTTGATATTTATTTGGAATGGTTTAAATACCTCTTTTAGGTGTTTTGCAAATAATTCGCATTTTTCCTTGTCATTTCTTGCCCAACTATTATCTTGCTTCCTTAATGGGGGAATTCTTTGTACTGGTCGTTTTAAGTGTTTGGTTGTTTTCCATAATGAGTAGTCTGTGGATGGAGTATTTGATAGGTTATTAAGGTATTCTTCGATATTAGAGTTTCTCCATTCCTTTAGTAAATTTTTCAACTCCCTTTCGGCTCTATTGAGTCTGTTTTTATCTAATGGACAATGAGTATGTTGCCATCTTTTTCGTAGGTGCCGTTTTTCTTTTATAGCTTCTCTGATTGAGTTTGGTACGAATGTTTCTTTATTCTTTTCAGTCTGGGTTGGTGTTGCTTCCCAAGCTGCTCGTTGGATGACTTGGTTTAGGTGTTCGATCCCATCATCAATGTCTTTTTGTTGTTTTAGTGGTAAATTGAGGTTTATATTCTTATCAATTAGTTCTCTGAAATAGTTCCAATCTGTGCGTTTATTATGAAGTGTCGGGGGTTTTGGTTTTGTAATTATATTGACGTTGAATTCTAATAAGACAGGTGTGTGGTCGGATGATAGGTCCAGGCTAGATTTGACTTGTAGTTTATTTGATGGGATATTTTTAGTGATGTAGAAATCTAACAGGTCTGGTATTTTGTTTACATCTGTGGGCCAGTAAGTTGGTTGTCCGGTGGACTGAAATGAGAGGTTATTGCTTTGTATTGTTTTTAGTAGTTCTCGTCCTCGAGGTGTAATTAGTCGAGAACCCCACATAGTGTGCTTAGCATTATAGTCACCACCTAATATGTATTTATTGCCAAGTGTATTTAGGAAGTCTTGAAAATGTTCTATTTTGATGTTGTGTCTTGGAGGACAATATATTGCGGACAAGGTGAACGGACCTATCCATCCTTCAATTAGCACGGTAGTTGCCTGAAGGTGATCCATTGTGTATTCTGGAAGTGGGTAGTGTTTTAAATTGTTTTTTATGATAATTGCTGTTCCCCCATGTGCTGTGCCATCGGGGTGTTGTGAATCGTATATTGTGTATTGTGGTATTTTTAAATATGTTTTGTTTGTGAAGTGTGTTTCTGAGATTAGCATGATGTCAATGTTGTTTTCTTTAAGAAATAGTTTCAACTCTTGGCTATGTTTGGCCAAGCCATTAGCATTCCATAATACTATTTTTAAGTTTTGCTGCATTATGGAAGTTTGGCGATTAGCGTTGTAAGAAGGTTGAGAATGGTATCCATTCTTCCCATTAATTGAACCATCATCTGTTCGAGTTTATTTGTTGATTGTTGTGTTGAATTCGTCGGGATTTGTTGTTGAACTGTTTGTGAAAAGGTGATGTCTGGATTTATTTCTTTATGCATTGTAGCTGTTTTTTCTAGTTTAGTCCTTTCTCGTTGTTGCGGATATTTCCTCTTGTATATTTCTTTATACACAGTACAACCTTTGTAGTTTGCTGGGTGATTTCCGTCGCATAATACGCATTTTACAGGTGCGTTTTCGTCTTTATTACAGTCTTTCGTTATATGGTTTTCACCACATTTGACACAGCGTCCTTGCCTTCTGCAATACGTTTTGGTATGCCCGTATCTCTGGCATCTGGCGCACTGAGGAATTTCTTTTTTCGATCTTGGTGGTTCAATAGTAACTTTAGTATAATGTAGGAATTCAATGTCATATATTGATTTGTTATTTGGATTTTGCTCCAGTTCTACTATAAAAATTGGCAAAGGATATTTTCCAATTCTGTGTTTTATGTTATGGATATTTTTAACTTTATGTCCTTTTGCTTCAATTTCATTGCTTAGTTCGCTTACATTTGTTGTAGGATGAAGATTTTTAATAAACACGCGAAATGAGCGTTGTTCTTTCAGCTGGTATGTATGAAGTTGTACATTGTTTTCTGATAATTTGTCAAAAAAATTTTTATAACTTTCACTGTTTTTTGGTTGAATTTTTATTTGGTTGTTTGCTAATGTTTTTAGAAAATAATTATCTTTCGCTACCTCATCTACAAGGTTTTTTAGAGGGTAAATATTCTGGATGTCTGGTATAAATATTGGTGGTGACTTTGGAGTTTTTGTATTTTCGGTGTTTTGCTGTTCATTTTCAGTATTATTGCTGAGAGTTTGAAAGCGATTCTGCGTCAGTATTTGCTGAGTTTGTTGGGTGGCATTTGGAGTGATTTTTGGTCTTACTCTTCTTGTTTCATGTGTATCGGTGTTATTTCTTTTAGTTTTCCTAGTTGGACTTACGGTTTGCCATTCTGGTGTTTGAGATTGAGATGTACTCATTTTGTGCAAGCACTTCGGCCATAGGCCTTTGTGCAGAGCACGTAACACTTTGATTTACACTTATTTATTTTATTTGTGTTTTAATAATTAATTTAATTAAATTAAATTAATAGGTTTATGATGATGTAAAATTTTTGAGGTATTAATTATCGAACTGCCAGGAGCACTGTGGTGATTATACGTCCGTTCTCTACGAGAGTCGGAAGTCGAATCAAGTGCGCAATTGTTGCCTTTTTTGGGAGCTTCATAGCTCCGTTGCTATGAATCGTGGAAAAAAACTTTTCGTATCAAATTTTTATGAAATTTCATCCTCTACAAGTCGGCAAATAATTTATTTTTCGCTAAAATTCACCAGATAGAAGTTATAGGCGAAAAACTGAAAAAAGTTCCGTTTTATGGTGGTTTTTACAAGATGGTGGAGGAAGCGGAGGAAGGGGATTTGTGGAATTTTTTTTTTTCATTAACCAACCATCCTATACAACTATTCAGAACTACCCGACCCTTTGTAGGATAAAATCCTTCATTTACTGGACTAATATATTTTTTGAACATTTAATTTTGAATTGTCAATGTTACAATAAAAATAAAGAAATTTTGAGTTTGTGTAATTTAGTCGTTTTAATCATTCTGTGATTCACTAAATTCCCTTCAATTTTTGCCGCCCCTAGGCAATGCATGAGTTATGTGTGATATTTTTTTTTGTATTCCTATTTTTTATTTGCAATATTGCCGCCTAATTTAAAGTATAGTATCCCCCTAACCCCCCCCCCTATATATTTTCAATACCATTATAATGAGCATTCTACGCGCATGTTTTTACTGTAGCACGCACTCTAGATTATTAATGAAAAAATAATAATACAAATACATATACGATTTATTTGTAAACATTAGGGTTTATAAAAAATACAATAAAAATATATTGGAATTTTAACCTAATATAGAATATCCACCCCCCAAGAATTTTATTTTGAAGGTTGTAGACATATTGTTGCAAAACAATGAAAAATATTAAATTTCACAAAAATTTAGTACGGAAACCAAATTTATACTAATTTTGACATTTTGTTTTTTTTTTAAAAAAAGTGCAAAATTTCTATAAAATTAATGTACTTAACATTAAGTATTTTTGAAAATGTGCAAGCGAAAACGTCACATTTTTCACAGCCTAAAAAACTAATAAACCCGAACAGAGATAACATATCTATTTACATTACATTATACAGGTTGTTCCGCGACTCGACCGACAAACTTATACAATATATTTTGGGGGTCATTACGATTAATAAATGTTATATGACCTATAGGTGAATTCCTCTTTGTTTCGGAGATATCGAAGGAATTTAAAAAAATGATAAAAGAAAATTTATTTATCAATGGATAGCTAATTAACACAAAATTACAGCAACTGTTCAAAATGTTTCTGCACTAAGACGTCCTTCAATAAAATGAGGCCCAATAAGATGATTATTTAACAAGTCGCACCACACATTGACGGAAAAAAGATGTTGATGGTTAACCATGATTGTTTCGTGTGGGTTTTGATCCGTCCAGATGTGAGAATTACGTGTGTTGTTAATACCATTCCGTGTAAATTAGGCCTCATCCGAAAAAAGTAATTACTCAACTCAATTATATATATTTTTTTTAATTCCTTCGATATTTCCGAAACAAAGAGGAATTCACCTATAGGTCATATAACATTTTTTGATCGTAATGACCCCCGGAATATATGGTATAAGTTTGTTGGTCGAGTCGTGGAATACCTGTATACAGTCTGTCTCACCAAAAGGCGAAGGATCGCCATAAACCTTTGAAACGCCTCCCACTTAAGGTAACAAAGAAACCAAAATTTCGGCCCCTCATAAATAAGACAGTGAATAAGGTCACTGCTTTGCACAGAGTTGGACTGTTTCATAACAAATATATTATGAGGTATAACTTTTTTCCATATTACACGGCTTTTTCATGAATATTTATTGAAATGATTATACAGTATATATTACACTTATTGTTGGCATATTGTGATTTTATTACATGCAATAAAATGAAAAATATTAGCGAGACTACAACTTTAAATAGTAATTTATTGTAAAAGATATTCACACATGCGCATGTTCAAAAAATTTTATACAGTATTTATATCATACATATATGTATAGGGCGCGAGCAGACACGTGACTCGAGCGACCTTGACTTGCTTGGGATCAGCTGATTTGTGTGCGCATGTCACTTTGACAAGTACAATGTCACTTTGGCAAGACCAATATTTTGACTTATTTTGATTTTGAATTGCTAAAATGTTAATATTTTACAATTTTTAGGCAGTAAAACACATGTCATTAAAAATAATAACATATTAACAGTTAAAAATCAAAATAAGTCAAAACATTGGTCTTGTCAACATGACATTGTTCTTGTCAAAATGACATGCGTACACAAAACAGCTGATTCTAAGCACGTCAAGGTCCCTTGAGTCACGAGTCTGTTCGCGCCCTATACAAAAAATACCCGAGTTTACCCGAATTACGTCAAAATCGAGCGGGAATTACTAAAATTGAGAGTAGGCTTCCGGTTTCTTAACTGTATTTTGAAAGAGTACTGAAGGAACCGTACTAGCGCCAAATTTAAAGTAAGGATATTCTATCTTTATCTCGTCAGTATAGAGCAAACTTGCATATGGTTTGAAAAATGGCCGCTAGATCGCCACAAAACATATGGCATAGATGACGTTATTCATTTGTCAATTTCATTTAGAGAGTAATATTGAAATATTAATTATTTTTTATTAGGAAACTAATAATAATAATAAAACATTTTTTTATTTTGAAATCTGAAATTGGGGCCTCTTCGCCTGCGCGGAAATCCGTCACTACCCCCTTCATCTACTACAACTTTTATTGGAATGATTGAATTTCCAGTAATAAAGAAAATAATCGGGGTGTCCCGTTTCCGAGAAACACACTGTACATATACAGGTTGTTAATACTAAGTCGTTACACCCGAAAATGGTAGACAGAACTCATTAAAACAAACAACTTTTCTTAGCTCAAATTTTTGATTTGGAGCCCCAGTTCATAGTTATTGGCGTTCTCTTGTTTTCCGAAAAATCGTCATAACTCCCTTATTTTAAGGAATATTTAAAAAATACAAAAACTTTCAGCATTTGCTTTCGGTTCTCTAAAACACTTTTATTTATTTATTATTTTCTATTTCATCAAATAACAAAATGGCGACCAATCAAAAATTTCGAAACAAGATATTTTGAAAACCACCCATCGATTTTCGAAAATAAAACATTTTTAAAATCCATAAACCTTCTATTACAATATTTGTCTGAAACATTTTTTTCTATCTGTCCAAAAAAAAAGTTTTTATTCACTTACTTGGCTTGCATAAGTATTAACAAACTAAAAAAAGCATTTAAAACGAAGTAGCTTCTGAAAACAATGAAACAAAAAAAAAGAGATTAGCTTTGACAAGTACTCAAAAACAAGTTACTTCAAATTTAGCGCACGTGTATGTCCGTTTGTATGTTCGTATTTTGCATAATTTTTACGTAAACATGCATCATTATGAAAAGGTTGAACTTCTTGACATGCTTCTGGTTTTTGGGGAGGCAAGGCGTAATGCACAGGAAGCTCGAAGAATTTATCGGGAAAGATACCCGAATCGTCAACAACCAAGTAGCCAACTCTTCAGAAAAATTTGTAGGCGTTTGTTAGAAATTGGTTGTTTCTACCCAACAACTGGTGGAAACGCCAACAGGGTACGTCGAACCCCTAGATTTGACGAGGCTGTACTTAACATTGTTAAAGATGAGCCATCGACGAGCACAAGAATAATAGGGAACAGATTAAACGCGAGAAGTCACCGCATTGTTAAATAGAAAATACCTGAATAAGTGGATTGGGAGGAGAGGTCCAGTTGCGTGGCCAGCCCGGAGCCCCGATCTAACTCCACTAGATTTCTTTTTTTGGGGTCAGATGAAGACCTCTGTTTACGAGACACCGGTGAACACAGAGTTAGAACTAGTGGCTAGAATCATGGCTGCAGCAGAAGATATAAAAGAGAAGCAGGCAGTCCTTGCGAAGGTCTCCACCAACATCAAAGCACGCTGCCGGGCTTGCGTTGCTGCGAATGGTAGTCACTTTGAAAATCATATTTAGTCCCACCCTTGTTGTTTCATTGTTTATTGTTTTATTTTTCTTGTTTGTTTCTTGTTTTTCTTGTTTAATGGCAGCAAGCCTAATTTGTTTTAAATGATTGTTGCAGTTTGTTAAAATTTATCTTGCAATTCAATTTGAATAATAACTTTTTTTGGACTGATAGAAAAAAATGTTTCAGACAAATATTGTAACAGAAAGTTTATGGATTTTAAAAATGTTTTATTTTCGTAAATCGATGGGATGGTTTTCAAAATATCTTGTTTTGAAATTTTTGATTGGTCGCCATTTTGTTATTTGATGAAATAGAAAATAATTGTAAATACAAGTGTTTTAGAGAACCGAAAGCAAATGCTGAAAGTTTTTGTATTTTTTAAATATTCCTTAAAATAAGGGAGTTAGACGATTTTTCGAAAAACAAAAGAACGCCAATAACTATGAACTGGGGCTCCAAATCAAAAATTTGAGCTAAGAAAAGTTGTTTGTTTTAATGAGTTCTATCTACCATTTTCGGGTGTAACGACTTAGTATTAACACCCTGTATACCGATTTTTCTCACTCGACCCCCACGTCATTGATTTCTGAACCACCAAATAGCAAGTAATTGTATATTCATCTCTGTCTTCCTTATGGTTTCTTGCATTCTATCTTCGATACGTACATATGTTTAATAGTTTCATCTTTGTCTCACTAAAGCATTTAGAGAAAGATAGTTATACGAAATTTGAATATGACATTCGACAGCAGTGGTACATAATTTTTACATGCTCGTTCGCAACCCAAATGGGGACTTGTGATTTTAGAATTTTACTGTTGCCATCTACTGAGTTCTGAAGTAACCGTTTAGACAAAGACGACAAGTTTGAAGAAAAAGACAGCAAAGTACTACCGTGACCTCTTAAATAGAATCTGAAACAGTATTTAAATGTGTTGAATAATTTTGTGTTTCGGTATTATTCTTTTTTTTTACAATTTATCTTCAGCTAACAAATCATTATTATAACAAAACTGATTACTCATACATACGTCATACACCACCGCAAAATAAAACAGCAAATATTAAATCGGATTAGAACAGCACGTTGAGAAGAGAAGAGCGGCCATGGTAATACAAAACTATCTCTTTCTTCGAGCCTGCCGCCGAAAGTAGAAATTTTTGTACATTTACTAGGCTTCATCTATTCGATAATAGTCATACTTTGGTCCATAGCACAAACTGAAAAGTAAAAATATGTGGTATGGCAATAATTTCAAATTTATCAACGAGCGTAGATATTTTATTTATACAAGATGAAATATTAGTAATATATAGCAAGAATAACTTTTCTTGGAAATAGTAATGATAGAATTAATAATAAATAACAAATTTTTTAAAAATTTAACATTATAGGTACTCGTAATACCTATATAATATTTTCCCTAATTACATAATATTTTGTGTTTACCGTAGGAAACTTTTATTATGAGCATATATTTATAGACTGAGACTGTAAGAGTAAATTGTACATTTTCACAATAATTATTTAAAAAAATTATTATAGGTGTACTGTATACATCATAATATACATCATTTTCGTATGATGTTAAATGTATTATTGTTTTGGTATATTTGGTTTGAGCCGACCCACGTGGAGTAGCGGTAGCGCTGTCGCTTCACGCTCCAAGGGTCCTGGGTTCGAATCCCGGATAAGGCATGGTTGTTGTGTGTGTCTTTCATCATTTCATCTTTATCACCGGCGCATAAAATGTGTATTGATTTAAAAAATGCAAGGAAAAACTGTCTCATCCCCATATAATTTCACCGCTTATATACGACAATGTATCAAGAAGCGTGTAAAATAAATAATAATAATAATATTTGGTTTGAAATTAATGTCTTGTTTTAGTTCAGCGTAATTCACTATTCTTCGATATTGTAAAACGCATGTTTTATAAGAAAGTTTTTAATATTTTTGAATGTTTTTTTTAATTCATATTGTTTTACTTTTTCATGGACTTTTGAAGCCTGTAAGCAGGATTGCGCAATAAATTTTCAGATCTAGTGTTATAAATCTCTATTTTAAATGAAATTTAATTTGGATTTATGTATTTCAAGAAGTTAGTTTAAAATATATATAGATGGTAGTCATAATACCCAAATCTTTAAAATGATTTCTGTATAATAGGCAACGCCTACCTTGTAACTTGTAATACCAAGATGATACCATGTTTTGTCTTTTTACTTTATAATAATAATCATAAATATTAATTTTAGAAACATAACACAGTTATAAGCTGCAAGAGAAAATATATTTAAAAAAACAAAAGCCCGTAATTGGAATCGAAAAGCATACCACACAACACAACGTCTGCATCTATTGCCGCTCGCCTGCTCGCTCCTAGCAGCTGCTCACATTGAGCCATTGGAGACAACAAAAATGTATGCTATCCCCTCTCTGTCTGATGTCACAGTGGCAGGCCAATAGGGTAACTTTGCGCTGTGAGATAAAAATCAAGTTACACTTGAACAAAAATGGATGTTGTATAAATATCGGATAAATATCGATATTTAAAACATTGATATTTAGAGTCCGTATACGTTAACTTAATTATGTTCCGTAGCGTTAATTTCTGGGCGTAAATTTAAGAATATTATTGTAGGTATGTATTTAATGGTCCATATTTTATTAAAAAATAAAGATTTATATAAGAAAAAATAATTTTAATAAAGAAAAACGTACAAAATAGTAAATTGTTTTATTAAGATTAAACGTGACACTTGTTTCAACGAATAAATTTTACATATGTGAGGCGGAGCGTTGTCTACAATGAAACTTAAAATAGCAACTGTAGATCGGTATTTAACTATTATTAAAATTGCTCAATTTGTATTTTTAACATCAATCTCCAAAATTATAATAATAAATATTATAAAGTGTAATAGTAATTTAGTAAAATTTTAAAATATTAAACAAAATGTATATTTTATTAAGGCTAGTATATAAAATTGTATTCCGTATGTCATAATATACTATATTTCACATTATTGGCTATTAGATATTGACAGAGGGTGTACCTACAAATCGCTTTCTATGTCTGAGTCACGTTCTTCGTTTGTGTTACTCCTCTGATGATGATCCCGTATTTACAGTAAATCTGAGCCCATCCATCACGTCATCAAATAGGTGTTCTTTTTTAATGAACTCTGTTTCGAGGTTTTTAACATGACCACAAATTTTTCTCTACTTATTCACACCTACGATCACGCGCCGAGCGACCGACGCTGGGTTTTTTCGTATAATAAATTATTGTTAGTAACTCGTGAGATAAACAATATCTATATTGAATTGATTTTTTTACAATATCATTTTGGAGCTTACTGTACATTTCTTCTGATGTATGTATGTACTATAAAATTCCTAAAAGGACGAGATTTAGCAATAGAGTACTTTTCTGACTAGATGAGTTTTACCAAAAATAATATTTTATGTATTTATTCGGTTATGAAAAATATTTTGCCATTTTCAATAGAACTTTGAAAGACTACATGTTTAGTGTAATATGTATGTAAAATTTGAATATAATATCTCCAACAGTTCCTGAGATGTTACAAGATAAACATTGAAAATTGATATTTTTTAATTAAGAAAAATGTATTTTTTAACTTATTTCATATCGGATTTTTGCAAACTTTTCATGAATAGGTAGTGTACAAAATCTAAATCGAATGAGACATTTTCAAAAAGGGTCTTTTGACTTTCCTAGTATGATTTTTTTTTTGCAAGACAGAAGCGCTTGGCGCTCGGACTAATATTGTGCATGCCACCGGACAATTTGTTGGAGGCGTGATTTGCAGAACTCCGTCATGACGCAGCCGGCTTGAAGTTAACGTGTACAAACTCTACAAATAATATGAACTGTTTTCCGACTTTTTACTCTTGAAAATAAATAATAATATAAAAATATATAAATATACCCAGCTTGCCTGACCTCGGCTAGCGCCTCGGCCGCAATAGCTGAGTTCAACACAAAAAGACAGTTTTTTACTCCTAATAACATAATATACAAATGTTTGTTGTTTCTGACATACAGACATTTTTTTTATTTTACTATTATTAGAATAATAGGAGGAAGATATAATGTAGAGGTAAAAAATTTATCACAAATTCTAATAATAAAATCAAATGAAATAATTGTCAGAAACATCAAACATATTTTCTTTTGCTTATATCTCGTACATAAGAAACAATTTAACAACAAACTTTATACTCATCGATGCACATTTTCATTCTTCATTACACATTTTTTATAAAATTGATAGGTAAAGAGATATCGCCAAATTAAAATTTTAAGATTGAATTTCCGATATTCGGAAAAAAAGTAAACATCCGGTATAAACTTGCTGCACACATTTTTCCCTTCAATTTTTTGTTATTGCTTGTTATGTCGTCTACACTGTTATCCGACCCAAAAGCCGTCATTATTAATATATTTACAAAACAACTTTATTAATTCAAATTTGCAATTTTTCCATGATTACATAGAGCACAAAATTCGTATTCGCATGAGATATTTTCCAAAATACAGTCATTCGCATCTCACTGTAACGTCACGAAGTAAGCATATATGAGCCTATATTTACAATTTGAATTCAATAATGAATAAAATTTTACATTTTAATGAAAATAATTATTGGGAACTATTTATTTGTATTGTATTCATAGTAAAGCCTCATTTCCACCGATTGTCTTAACGAATAAGAGCTATAATTTATAACTAAGCGCAAAAATGTTTATCATTATAGCAATGTTTACTATCATTTCCAGCTATGCATAAAGTTTAATGCTTAAGAACTATGATCAATGCGTAAGAACAAAAGTTTGCAAACTCCAAGGTTTAAGGCGTAATGCCTAAGCGTAATTGTGAGATGGACATACATATCTGTCATCTGTCTTTCTTTATTTTAAAATCTGAACTGTCAGTCTATTTTATAATTATTAGTTTTTTTTTAATTTTTAGATATTGATATAGATGTAAAAAATTATGTATATGACATGTTAAAAAAGACGAATTACTGCTGCAATGACAGGCTGCTAGAGTTCGAAATAAAAAGGATAAAAAATGTGACATTTCTGTCGAATTAGTCACTAAACAAAGTAGACTCCGTGCGTTTAGAGAAAAAACCGGCGCACAGGCCAAAATTCGCCCGGGCGGCTCCATTTTGTGAAAGTAGGGATGGTACCATATTGTGACAGGTAGCAGCTGTTTGTTGCGTATAGGTTATAGATATGAATGTAGACGAAGATATTCAATGAAATGTCTTTTGTGCGAGTAATAATTATATGTATACTTGTTTATGGATTTTGTGTACCTATCGTAAATGATAATAATATTAAAATTAATAACATCTAAATATTATTCAGTTAAATGTTTTTTTTTATTTATTTATTTATGGTCCTTCAGCGTCTCAGGCTATTAAGACCGGTTTGTTATGTACATAGTTATTACAATTTTATAAATATGTGGTAATATAATTTTAGTATGTTACATTTGGTTATATTTTATTTGTTACATGTATTTCGTTAATATAATTTATTATGTTTTCTTCTCTATCCGGTTTGTTGGCTAGGGCTTGTTTTAATGTGTTTGGTATTTTGTGGTTCTCTCTCGCTTGTGTGTGCATTCCAGTATAAGGTGTTTCACAGTCAGGGGTGTGTTGCAGCATATGGGTGTTTCTGTTTTTTCTAATATATGTTTGTGGGTGATTAAAGTGTGCCCAATTCTTAATCTTGTGAGTATTATTTGGTCTCTTCTTGATCTGTTTGTTTGCCAGTTAGTTGTGTCCGAGGGGTTAGTCACGCTCCCAAATTTTGTACACCGTAATTCCCACAACGAGTATTTCCCTGATATTTCCTGTATTTCCCTGGTATTTCCCGTATTTCCCTGGTATTTCCCGTATTTCCCTGATATTTCCCGTATTTCCCTGATATTTCCCGTATTTCCCTGATATTTCCCGTATTTCCCTTATATTTCCCGTAATTCCCTGATATTTCCCATTTTTTCATTGGACTCCATTAATGTGCTTATTCGTTTAAATAGGGATAAAAATTAGTTATAAGTGTATTATTTTCGTGTAATTGTTACCGAGTACGAATTTTTCTAAAATAACGTGAATATTTTGTTAACTTCCATTTTCTAATATTATCAGACGAGTCGCCAGATTTACAAACATTAGCACAATTTTTTGCTCTTTTTTCGGGAATTCCACACTCTGTTAAATTTTCCTGTTGTTCACATCTAATTCTTTTTCTTTGCGGACTTTCGGAAATATCAACGGGAACATTACCGATATTTTTATCCTCAATTTGATGTTGAATTTTATTTTTGTCATTGGCACTTTCATTATTATTACAAATATTGGTATTTGACATCGGTAAAAAATATGAAGAAATTGGTTTTATTTTAGTTTTTCGTCGGGTTTTCCCGCTGTTCTCTTATTATTCAAAATTATAAAATTTTGTACTTCGCAATCAGAGACAAGTCATTTTATTGGTCCGGCTCGAAAGTTATCGTCTTCCGACCAATAGAATGAATAGTCTCTCTTTGCGAATTAGTAGAAAATTATCTCACTACCGCGAATGGATTATAGTCTCTGTGAAATACGTCATTTCATTAAAAAAAGACTTGTCGTCACTAGGCATATATAATATACATAAAAATTTTACTACATAAACTCATCAAATCATCACAAATCCTTGCTTCCGACCCCTAATTTTGGTTTATTTTATTGAATGAAAGGTTATTACACCGATATATAGTCATTATAGTAATTTAAACTCATTTTAAATGGCATAAGATTGACCCCTGTGGTGCACTCTCCACGCCAGCAATGAGAGCCCGTGAGGTGACGCCTGGTAAGCGCCCGCACGGTGCAAATATATCATTGTTACCGATATCTGTGTACAAAGCAGATTGGCACACCCAGCAATGGGTAATAAGCCGTGATGATATATTTATTTATTTATTTTAAAACATTTTCCTAGTCTGAATTCCGTCCTAATATAGAATAATTAGGACATTTTTCCTCGCAATATTTCTGAACACTTCGTTTAACTCTCCGGCGGGCGCGCTTACGGCAAATTTTACTTTCAGCTTTGCATCTCTGATATTATGTCGCCGCCTGCTATATGTACCGTTCCTATTCATTACAGTTCAGTTACTATAGAAATTTTTTTAGAGAAGTGACACATTTGCGTTGTGTTTGCCGCTACGCGCGCCTTCTGATGTAAGTGAAATGTTTACCCTTTTCATATGAATTTTCAACTTATTTTAAGTATTTCACCATGTTTTTTTTTATTTTATTTTGTTTATATTTATGTCTAACCATGTCATATATTTACATAATTATTTTGATTTTAGCATTTTACAATTATTACAGCATAGCCTAATTAGAGTATGGTACCTATCTTTTACAACAGAACAAAATCAACATGCACAGAATGTAGTGAATGGAGAAAGATTCATTTTATATAAAAGTATATACATAATAGATATCAATGTTTTTTTTTTTATTATTATTATGTAAGAAGACACCTTCAAAAATCTATATTTGTGTATATTTTATACTTAGTATAATATTTTTTTCAAATTTAGAGACAATACATGCAAAATCCCAATTGCGGTGTGAATGCCGCGGCGCGCCCGCTCCTGTAATTCTAAAAAGCGCGCCCTCCGGAGGGTTAAAATCGCCTATCTTGTTGAAAACTAATACGCATTTCATGAAATGACGTATTTCACAATGAGAATACGACATGCATACTTTAATATTCTTAACCGCAAAAGAGATATATACACAACAAAGATTATTCAATATTACATACCCATGTTTTGAAACTGCGTACATTAAATCACACGGAACAAAACGCAACGCGTTTTTTCTTGTAAACCACACAAATCCACAAATGTAACATGCGCATGAGCATGTAGCTCAACAAATACGTGACACTGACATCTAAAGTCACGTTGCCGCGTAGTTAAAATTCAAAATACTTATATAACGTGAACATATCGGATATATTCGTGTATTATCGTATACAAAAAAAAAGAAATATTTCCTTCGTAATTCCCAAATATTTCCTAATAATATCCATATTTCCCCGATATTTCCTAGTAATTCCTGTATTTCCCTCGTAATTCCTGTATTTCCTTAGTAATTCCCGTATTTCCCTCGTAATTCCTGTATTTCCCTAGTAATTCCTTCTTGTGTACACCATATTTCCTTCGTGACTAACCCCTCGGTTGTGTCATCTTTGATTTCTCGGAGTTTGTTATTTATTTCTTCTCTCCATTTTTCTTACCATTTTCTTTTAATTTTCTGTTTTAGTGTGCTTTTTGCGTCCCAGGATGGTATTGGTATGTCAATTAGTGGAGTCTCGTTCGCCGCTTGTTTCGCTGCACGGTCTGCCTTTTCGTTCCCCTGTAGGCCGACGTGGGAAGGAATCCATATGAAGACTACGTTTTTTCCACTATGCTCTGCAGTGAGTAGTTTTTCATGTACTTCTTGGGTTATTTGGTCTTGTGGATATGTTTGCTTTATTTTGGAAAGGGCGCTAATGGAATCGCAGCATATTGCAGTGTTTATGTTCGGTTCTATGTTGGTATTTATGTGGTTTAATGCCGTCTTTATTGCAATTAGTTCTGCGGTATAGGAACTGGTGTTGTTTGGTAGAGGGGTTTTGATGGTTGTTTGCCCTTCGATTATGGCTGCTCCAGTCTTGTCTTCTATCTTGGAACCGTCCGTGTATATAAAGTGGAAATTTTTAAGTTTGTTTTTAATTTGGCAAAATTCTGTTTGGTACATTTCATGTGGGGTTTCTGATTTTTTGAGGTATAGGAGATCAAGGATGCAGAGGGGTATGTTTATTTTCCAGGGAGGGGTATTGCCGTAGCATTTTGGGTATATTTTTGGAAGATTATATTTGATTTTTTGGAATGAGGAGTTTAAGTATTGTTGTGTGGCAATGTGATTTTTAATTGTTCCTGTACTCTTCTTAAATATTTGGTTGTAAGCGGGGTTGTGTGTGTTTGTTGAGAGTTTTTGGAAGTATTCCAATGGTGGCTCCCCTGCTTCATTTAGGAGAGATTTAGTGGGGCTTGTCCGAAATGCGCCTGTTGCTATTCTTATTGCTTGGAACGATATTCGATCTAGACTTTCTAAATTGGTTTTGTTGGTGGTAGCGTATGCAATACATCCATAGTCAAGCTTTGGTCTAATTAGTGATCTATATAGTTTTAATATAGTTTATTTTTGTGCACCCCACTTTTGATGTCTTAATGTTTTCAGAAGGTTTATTTTTTGCGAGCATTCTTTTTTTAATTTTTTTATGTGAGGTGTCCAGTTTAGTTTATTATGGAGAACTATTCCAAGGAATTTAAATGAATTTACGTATTCTATTTCTGTGTTATTGATCATGATATTAGGCTTGTGTTGAATTTTTCGTTTTTTTGTAAAGTGCATACATTTTGTTTTTAGCTGTGAAAATTTGAATCCAGTTTGATTTGACCAAATTTCTAGGTTTTCTATTGTTTGTTGGAGTTTGTTTTTGATAGTATTTATGTTTTTGTTTCTAGTGTAGACCACAAGGCGTCGGCAAATAGAGAAATATTAACTTGGGTAGGTATTAGGGATGTAATTTGGTTTATGGCAAGTAGGAATAGTGCAACACTAAGGATTTCTCCTTGGGGGATTCCATTTTTTTGTTCCCTTGGTTCAGATAGGTATCCATTAGTTTTCACTCGGAATTTTTTATCGCTTAGAAAATTTTGGGTGTATAAAAGTATGTTTCCCTCTAGGCCATATTCTTTCATATTTTTTAGGATTTTATATTTCCATGTGCCGTCATATGCCTTTTCCATGTCGAAAAAGATTGCTATCATATCTTGTATGTTTGTAAATGTATATTCTATTTCTGTGGTTAGTGTAAGGATTTGGTCTTGGGTTGACCTACCATTTCTGAAACCACATTGTGTATTATTTATTATATTATTGGATTCTAGGAACCATGTGAGTCGTCGATTAATAATTTTTTGGAGTACTTTGCTCAATGTATTCGAAAGGGATATGGGTCTATAGTTAGACGGGTTTGATTTGTCTTTTCCCGGTTTTAGTATGGGTATGGTGAGGGGTGAGGGCATCCTTGCATGCTGCTGGATAGACGTTTTGCGTCCATATTTTATTTTATATATATATATATATATATATATATATATATATATATATATATATATATATATATATATATATGTATATATACATATATCTAGGAGGTGGTTTGTTATGTTCGAAGGAAGATGCTTAATCATTTCATACGTAATTTGGTCTGGTCCTGGGCTGCTGCTGCATTTTAGTATTCTATAGTATATATTAACTCGTTTTTTGTTATGGGACTATTTATATTTGAGTTATTATTTCGATCTGTTTTTATTTTATTCTTCTAGGGTTTTATGCAGTAGAAAATTGTTATTGTAGACATTGTCACTCGAGTTGTATTCAAATGTTTCAGCAAGTGTTTCTGCTATTTCTCGTGGAGTTGAATAGGTTCTATTGTTGTTGATTAAAGTTGATGTTTGTTGGTAGGTTCTTGATCCCTTTATGTTTCTGATTTTATTCCATACTTCTTTTGGATTTGTAGCTTCATTTATTTTAGATATGTATTTTTGCCACGATTGTTTTTTAGCTGTTAGGATGATTCTTCTTGCGATAGCTCTAGTACGTTTTAAGTTTAGTAGGTTTTCTGATGTTTGATTTTTTCTGTACTGGTATAGGGCTGTTTTATTGTTTTTGGTGGTAATTTTACAATCTTAGTTCCACCAGGGAACGTTCCTACTTTTGGTACTCGGGATTTTTTGTCCTAATGTTGTTAGTGCAGCATTTCTTATTTTTTCTGTTAGGTCTTGGACTGCGCAGTCGATGTTTTCCATGTTTGTGAGGTCTTTTGTTATAAGGATTTGTCTGAAAAGTGTCCAATTCGCTTTTTCCATGTTCCACTTATAATAGATTGGGTGGATTTCTTTCACTTCGGTTGAGATTAGTTCGACGTCTATTTTTGTTGGGAAATGGCCAGTATTATAAGGGTAGGATATAACTTGCCAGTTTAGGATGGGCGCAATTCTAGGATCACATAGTGTTAGGTCAATACTGGAGAATGTGCCAGTAGGGCAGAGGTGGGTGGGTGTTCCGTCGTTGAGGATTATTATATTGTCATCTATGATATCTTCTACTAATTTTCCGCGCCTGTTTGTTATATTGAAACCCCACAGAGGGTTATGGCTATTAAAATCTCCTAGTATAATGAATGGTCGGGGTAATTGGTTTATTATATTTTCGACGTCTTCTTTGGTGGTTCTATGATCTGGAGGGATATATAAATTACAAATTCTTATTTTTTTGTGGTATTAGGGTTGTTATGGCAACTACTTCTAGATCAGATTGTATGTTGATTTGTTTTGTGTGTTGGGTGTTTTTACTTATTATGGCTACTCCACCACTGGCATTTTCAGGATTGATTCTGTCCTTTCTATAGATTTCATAGTTTCTTAGGTTTGTATGTTGGTGGGGATGTAATCTGGTTTCCTGGATGCAAATATATGTTGCATTCGAGTCAGAAATTAATTTTTTGATTTCAGGTAGGTGGGTGAAATTAAATCATTTTATTGCTATGGTTTGGTTGAAGGTGTTGAGTTAGTTTCTTGTTCTGGGACGTTTTCTAGATTTATTAGTTCTTGTTGTTCGTCTTGAGATGATATTTGTGATAGGTTGTCTGTAGATTCGCTTAAGCTGATTTCGTTTTCGTTGTCTGTATCGGTTAGTTTAAGTTTTTTGATAAGTTTGCATAATCTGTATTTTATTTTGTTGCCTTTTACTTTTGAATGAATGTCGCTTAACATATTTATCACATTTTCAGTATCTCCTGTATACTTGTCAATAATGTTGTGTACTTGTTCGTGGTTTAGTCCATGGGTATTTTCAAGTATATCTATAAGCTGTTCGAAGTTAAGGATATATTTGTTTTTATTTTTTATTATTATTTCTTCTATTTTTGTTAGTATGTCAGTGGGGAGGCTTTGTGATGCATTAGTGGATGAAGTTCTCTTTTTCTTTTGTAGGGAGCTTACTTTTTTTCTTTGTGTATCTTTGTCTGTGTCTGGGCTGGACGGTGTTTGCCTTTTGGGCCTTTTTTGTGTTGGGGGGTATTTTGTTTGTATTTGTTTTTTTGATACGGAGAATTGGTATTGGTTGTTTGGTGAAGTCGTTATTATCGGTGGTAGGTGTATTTTGGTAGGAATGAGATGTTTCTGTGTGGCTATTTATGTCTATATTTGTTTCTTGGTCTTTTTGGAATGTTGATTTTTGTTTGTCAGTTTCATTTGGTGTTTGTGTGTGTTGAAGTATTTCTGTTGTGAGATTAATATTAGGCATAAGGGGGATTTGTTTGTCGTTTGGTTGTGTTGGTATTTCACTGTTTAGGGTTTGAGTACTCGCAATTTGTGATGGTTGATTTTCATTGTTTGGATTATTGAATTGATTTTTGCATCTAGTGTCCAGTTAGTTTACATTTGTTACATTTTGGAAGTTCTGTTGCTAGGTAGATTCTATGATCTGTATTCTCATGGTTGATAATTATTGATTCGGGGATTTTTTGTTTTTCGGTTTCTGGGACATAAACTTGTCTCCTAAAACTCAAAATGTGCGCATATTCTGGATCTTGGAAACCAGCTCGTAGGTTGTTAATTGGAGATATTGTTTTGACATTGAGAGAATGTAATACATTTAAAATGATTTCGTCGGGTATTGATGGGCCTACATTTGTTATTATAACTCTTGTTGCTGGTGTAACGTAGCGTCTTATTTCTGTGACGGTGTTTTGGACTATGATCCTGTTATGATTATTAATAAGTTCGTCTACTAACGATTTGCTCTTTAAATATATGCATATTCTTTGATTGGACAAACGTGAGATATGGGTGATGTTTTCTGGTTTGATTTTTTCACCTATTGCGATTACGTAATCTTTTATGGGAATTTCGGTTAGAGAGTTAAGGATAACTGCTTGTTCTTTTTTAGGATAAGCATTTTGGTTGGTTGTATTTTTGGTTACATTAGAGTATGTTTGACTGTTATTGTTTTTACTGCTAGGTTAGACTGCTACATCTCTCGGAGCGAAGATATCCACGGCGCAAACCATTTGTTATTATAAATGGGCGGGTAGACTCTGCTCTTCTCCTGCAGGTTACGGGCTGTTTGCCACTCGTTCTTCTACTCTCATATAGTAGATGGTTGGTAGCTACAGCTACCTGTCGATAGATGTCGTCCCAATGCCAGTGATAATTTGAAGTGTATTTTTAGGTTATAAGTATAGGGTTTAGTTTGGTGATAAGGGCTATGTTTAGGAGGGAGATATGAGCAGAGAAATGGTGATACGTATTATGGAGGTAGGATGATTTAGGATTTTAGGGTGTACCTTTGTTTAATTGCACTGTTAGAAAATAGCACTCTTTCACTGTCAAGCACGTGAATAGAACTGAAATGTTTTTTGAGCGAGTAGTAATAGTCAACATTTGTAGGTTGGGTAATACAACTTCTACTGGGCCGATTTGTTTTTTCTCTAAACGCACGGACTCTAGCTGGAAATGGTATCCTAGCAAATTGTTATAATGCATTAAGCATTAAGCATTACGCATAAATCATTATGCATGCATTAAAACATTAGGTGGAAATGAAGCTTAACAGTAACAATACCAATGACTAGTGCGTAGCTATAGAACGTAATTTCTTTGGAAATTTCTAAAAAAAAATACCTACTTATTTTTAAGTTAAAAGATCTGCGTATAAATTTATGGGTCGATTCTGTTCACATCTGTAAATCTTACAGATCTTTATATTTGTAAATAATGCACAAAATCGCAACGAAAGCTTCCACTCTTATGTATAATTTTATATCAATCAACAAAAATCTAATTAATATACAAAACTAAATTCACTTCAATTTTCCATGGAGTCACCGTTTCATTATAGTTCATCTGTGCACTGCTAGGTCTATTTCATAGCGCCATTTCCTGATATTTCACGAAAGTACTTACCGAATTTGTTTTAATTACCAATATCTTCTATATTAAACGATAAATATTTAAAATACTTACCTAAGAAATACAGAAATGTGTACAGTACGTAATACTAAACAAATTTTAGGAATAGAACTTCACAGACTTAATAAAATAAATAAAATTAAACATTTTATTTTTTTTAAGTATGTTCCTGAAATTTAATTTTCGATTTTTTTTTATATGTTATGTTTAACAATATTCTTCAAAACATATTAATGTATGATCAAAATTGTAGGTTTAGTATAGAAGAAAAACATTAAAATGTATGAAAAAAGTTTTTTGGATTTTTAAAATTGTTCTCGAAAATCATTTTTCTTAATTTAACATATTTTATTCCTTATCCTGTTGTAAATAGTAAGTGCAAATTTAATCAAAATTGTAGATTTTGAACTGGAGATATATTATTAAAAATATTTTGAGTGAATAAATAAATACAAATATTTTGTTTTCATGGAAAATTGTTCCTTTTTTATTTGTGTATACGAAGAAATATTACATTACACAATTTTAAATTAAAAATGAAAAACCATTTTACGAATTTTGAATTTCGCACGCTGGGGTATCATTTCACCTTAAAAATTAAAAAAACTTAATACCAACTACGTACCAAATTTCAGCTCTGTACACCGTTAGAAAGTCGGTTCAATTGGTTTGTAAAAAATTGTAACAGACATTCAAACAGACAGACAATCAAGTTAAATAAACGGATGAGAAAAATACTATGTGATTCGTGATTATGATAAATAATTAAAGGTGTATAAATACGTAGGTACATAACTCAGTATGTACTACCCAATTAAGGTAAAATATATAATTTTAGTAATAGTTATATAAATAAATAAATATATCATCACGGCTTCTTATTACCCATTGCTAGGTGTGCCAATCTGCTTTGTACTCAGATATCGGTAATGACGAAATATTTGCACCGCACAGGCGCTTACCAGGCGTCACCTCACAGACACTCATTGCGTGGAGAGTGCACCACAGGGGTCAATTTCGTGCCATTTAAAATTCGAAATATTTAGCGTCGGTCGGGATAGAACCCGGTTCCCCAGATTCGCGACCTGACATATAGGCACGCGGCCACGAGACCAGGTCAGTGAAGTTGGCAGGCACATGTTAAAATTATCATATCTTTTTTGTTCTATAATTTTTTGCTAATTTTTGCTGTATAAATCAATTTTTTGCTGTTTAGTAAAAAAAAAAGTTATAAACAAATACAAAAGTACCTGCTAACTTCACGTAGCAAACCCCTTGTGTAAAATGTAAAGTTTTTTGCGCTATAATTTTTTGCTGTTTACCAAAAAAAGTTATAAACAAAAACAAAAGTACCTGCTAACTTCACGTAGCAGACACCTTATGTAAAATGTAAAGTGTTTTTGTGCTATAATTTTTTGCTCATTTTTTGTTAATTTTTGCTGTATAAATCAAATTTTTTGCTGTTTACCAAAAAAGTTATAAACAAAAACAAAAGTAACTGCTAACTTCACGTAGCAGATCCCTTATGCAAAATGTCAAGTTTTTTGCGCTATAATTTTTTGCTTATTTTTTGTTCATTTTTGCTGTAAAAAATTTTGCTGTTCGCCAAAAAAAAGTTATAAACAAAAACAAAAGTACCTGCTAACTTTACGTAGAAAATCCCTTATGTAAAATGTAAAGTTATTTTGCGCTATAATTTTTTGCTTATATTTTGCTGTATATATAACATTTTTTGCTGTTTACCAACAAACGTTATACCCAAAAACAATAGTACCTAACTGATAACTTCACACAGCAGACCCCTTATGTAAAATGTAAAGTTATTTTGCGCTATAATTTTTTGCTTATTTTTTGCAAATTTTTGCTGTATAAATCAAATTTTTTCCTGTTTACCAAAAAAAGTTATAAATAAAAACAAGAGTACCTGCTAACTTCACGTAGCAGACCCCTTGTGTAAAATGAAAAGTTTTTTTGCTCTATAATTCTTTGCTTATATTTTGCTAATTTTTGCTGTACATATCACATTTTTTGCTGTTTACCAAAAATCGTTGTACCCAAAAACAATAGTACCTAACATAACTTCACACAGCAGACCCCTTATGTAAAATGTTTTTTTGCGCTACAATTTTTTGCTCATTTTTTGCTTATTTTTGCTGTATAAATCAAAATTTTTGCTGTTTACCAAATAAAGTTATAAACAAAAACAATAGTACCTACTTGCTAACTTCACGTAGCAAATCCCTTGTGTAAAATGAAAAGTTTTTTGTGCTATAATTTTTTTGCTAATTTATGCTGTATATATAATTTTTTTTGCTGTTTACCAAAAAAAAAGTTATAATCAAAACAATAGTACTTGCTAACTTCACGTAGCAGGCCCCTGTGTAAAATGAAAAGTTTTTGTGCTATAATTTTTGCTGTATACATCAATTTTTTTTGCTGTTTACCAAAAATTGTTATAAACAAAAACAATAGTACCTGCTAACTTCACGTAGCAGACCCCTTATGTAAAATGTAATGTTTTTTGTGCTATAATGTTTTGCTAATTTTTGCTGTACCCTATTATTCACGAAAGTTGACTATTCAAGATCATTTGTTCGAAGAAAGAATACACATCACTGTATAGCAGTAGCTTAGCAACATTTTGTATTAGAAAGAGAAAAATTATTTGACCTATGTCTATTTAATTTATGTGGTGTGACAGATATGCGTAAATAGTGGCATTACTTCCTACCACACTATAAATAATAATGACGTATGTCGTAGAATTACAGATACCTAATTATCTACTATACTGCCCTCTGTGCTAATATTTACCCAGTGGCGTTAACGTGTAAATCAAATTATTATTCCTTGGTTTACAAGTTAAGTCTATGTTTTTGTATTTTGCATACACATAAGTGAAAAACATAAATCTTTCAGAAAGGCATTATCTAGAAACAAACATGATTTTGAAATAAATTACTCTTATTTTTTCAGTTAAAATGTGTATAAATATTTCATGTTGCACGCCTATGCATACGAAGTGCATTGAAGTTATCTGCAAGTAATATTATATTAGGCGGCTCACAAATTACCTTGAATAGTCATTTTCCATGAATAATGATTTATACAAAAATTTTTTTTTTGATATTTACCAAAAAATGTTATAAACAAAACAATAGTACCTACTTATTTTACGTAGCAGACCCGTTGTGTAGAATGTAATGAACATTTAAGGCGGTCTAACCAAATATTGAAAATTATAAAAAAATATTTGCTATATAATTGTATGTTAAGTAATATTTAATTCTTAAAGTGTAAATTTTTAGTGCCACTGGTCGACGCGAAGTATTTATTAGAAATAATAACGAATTAATTTACTTCCTATTCAACGTCAGTTACCTTGGTAGTTCATTATTTTTAATATATATTTCATGTCAGAAGTGGCGCTCTAAAAATGAACACTGCATGAATTGAATAGTAATAAGAAATAATTTTCCGATTATTGGAAAAAAAAGTTTGATCGAAATGTATATGCCTTCAAAGAAAATTACCCTTTTTTAACCCCCTGTATAAGTAACGGAACTTAACAAATTATTATTATAAATAATAATATTATTATTAGCAGGTATATAATACTTTATATTTCACACCTACTGATGATAAGTATGTTCCGTGACGCAACCGGTTCGACCAGATTTACGGTTTTGTGTTCCGTAAGTTCTGAAATTATTTGCCGGTTTCCATTTGGAACGCGGTTCCTGAAAAAAGTTGGTAAAAAGTCGGACCACGGCAACCACGAAATAATCCTGGTTTCTCTGGTATTTTTCCCCCACTACCGCTAAGTTAAAATATCATAAATTAAATTTAAAAATAAGCCACTTCGTGATTATTCTAATTTTTATAGATTTTTAAGAAAATAATATTATGTTGTTGAATGATGACTATGCTTATAAATTTCACAATTATCGTCATTTTGAATTATTATTTTTCACTACTTCAGATATATCTTAAGAAATATTTATTGTAGAATATAAAAGTAAGTATAATTCTCAAATTTACATGTTTGTATTGCAACTAATTATTGCAATAAACGGCGTCTGTTTCGACAATGCGACCAACAATAAACGGCAGACGTTGTGATTTTAAAAATACGTAATGTTTATACTTATAGTGGGCAAAAAATAATTTGGTATTTATAAGGCGGTCGGTTAGTACTCAAATATTAACGTATTTTTTTAACAACTTTAAGCCCTTCTGTTCGATAAACGCGACTGTCTGCCGACGTTTACTTTTCACAATTTAGTTATATGTATGATCAATTAATTTTTATATAAAAAATGAAGTTGGTATTTCATAAGGAAGTTATCGGCGTTTTTTTGGACATTTTGAAAGCCTCTGCTTCAAAAATGCGATCTCGAGATGTGGCAGACGCATATATTTTTAGACAAAGTACATCATTCTGGTCATTTTGGCGTTTACTGCAACCTGGTATTGATGAGACTCTTAGTAGTCGATTTTGAACGTTATTTGAAAATTATTGATGGTAAAGGTGACCAATTAAAGTCTGCAAACGAGTGATTTTTCTTTAGACTAAATAGTACTATAAACAATGTCAAATCTTTGGTATCTTATTAGTTACTTGATTTTACTCCCAGCTCGTGGACTATATGATCACATTGTTTACCCATGTACCTTCTGTCCCTTCTGAAATTGAATTGATTTCTAAATTCACATATTAAATACCAAGATTGTCAAATCTTCTTTGAAGAATTGTATTACAAATTTCTATGGATAAAACTTTGCAATAAGTACATGATTTTCTGTATTGAACGTAACGTGGTTCCTTTCGAAACTCATGAATCTAATTTCTTTGTTACAGATGGGATGTACTATAAAACATTTTTCCGTTGAACATTTACTTGTGTTTAATTTATGGTACAAAATCGTTTATTAATGACTCCTATTAATTTATTATTTTGATTTTTATTAAGAGGCATATTTACCCCTGTGCTGAAATATGAAGCGAAAACTCAAATAAATTGTTCATCTACTAGAACTATTAACATTTTAAAAAATTCAACACAACACAACACAAACTTACTTATGATATTAAACTGTATTTAAAAAAAATAATTATTGAAATTTATTAGTATTTGACTTTGATTTTATGGGAAAATCGAGAAATGCTGTTTTGCCTATAAAATCAAAGTCAAATATTAATAGATTTCAATAATTATTTTTCTTAAATGTAGGTTAATATCGCAAGTAGGTTTGGGTTGTGTTGAATTTTTTTAAATGTTGATAGTTCTAGTACAGGAACAATTTATTTGAATTTTCGCTTCATATTTCAGCACAGGGGTAAATATGCCTCTTTGTACGATTTTAGAACCCATCAACGGCTCACACATTACTTTTATTTCAGCCAATCCAAGACGAGCGCACATGCGAGAACAAACATACGCCTATCCTCTCTCTATGCGTGACATCACAGCGTGAGGCAACTTTGCGCTGAGGAAATATTCAATTTGCAGCTTCGTGATCATATGGTTTTGCGTTATATTATTACGATTTTTCTTATAATTAGTATAAAATAAGTAATTCTATATTATTGTAGATAAACACTTCTACTGTTAAATTTAGGATTTGAATCTTTTATCGAGCCCAATCTGTTTTCTACTTTTTCTAAATATTTTTGCTTTTTGTCTCTGGTTGATTGTTTTTATTTGATTGAAGAATTAGAGAAAATTGCAACAATGGTTTTAAAATGCTGTGTGCCAATGTGTAAAAGTAATTACGATAAAAAGGCCAAATATATTAACGTTTTTAAATTTCCACGCGATAGTGAGATGCAAAAAAAATGGGCAAATGCAATACGTCGCTCAAATTATAAGATCACAAAATCGTCGGTTGTTTGCATTTTGCATTTTGACGAAAGATTTATTATTCGTGATCATGAGTCCACTAGACCGGATGGTACACGTTTAGTTTTGCCAAGACAAAATTTAAAATTGACAGATGATGCAATACCAACTATGTTTAAAAATCGGCCATTATATTTATCAAAACAATTGCCCCCTCAGAGACAAAATCCAGATATTCGCCGTGAAAATATATTAAAACGACAAATGGACATAGAAAATTTAAAAATTGAGAGTGATAAAATTACTGATTTTAATGACCTTATCGCAAATTATGAAACAAAGTTAAAATGTGTAAATGATTTCATTTTAAAAAAAAATGACAATAATTTAACAATATTTAAGATAAATTTATTTAATAGTTCTCCTCAGATATATGTTTCTCTAACAATAACAGAAAAACTAATATGTAGCGTTTATTACAAAAGTATTAAAATAAATGATACACCTTCTATAAAAAATATTATCGGTAAAAGTGATATTTTAAATAAGTGGACAAAAGTAGATGAGATTCTTAATATATTGAATAATTACAGTGGACATGACGACAAAAATTCTGAACTGCTGGTACAAAATGCATCAGTTTTAATAAAAAATGCAATAAAAAATATTACTAATTTGGATGATTCTGTTAATTTAATTCGGAAAATGGAGTTTGTGGATGAACAGATAAATTTAATTTTTTCGAGAAAACCACTTTATTCCTCTGAATTTTTGGAATGGTGTTGCAGTTTATTTTATTCTTTCCCGGATATTTATATAAAAATGAGAGATTCTAAACATCTAACAATGCCCCATCCCAAATATTTAGAAATATTGTCAATGAAACTAGAGACAAATAATTGTGGTTTGTATAATTCAGAACCGCCCATGTGCGAATCTTGTTTACCAGCCGGGGCGGCTAAACAAAATTTACACACAGCAGCAGAAGAAAGTAAATAGCAGCAGAAAATAATTTGCAGCAAACCAATCATTTTTTTTTTTTCATATTAAAAAACATTCGTGTTTGTTCTTTGGCCGCTATCATTATTTCATACATAAAATTTCCGCGTCAGATTTTAATAAATATCCCTATTAATTATTTAAAATCAAAATTTTATGACAATACTTTTCTTTGTGTATCAAGGCTATAAAAGTCATTTTTTGACCGAATCGTATGTTTACAGCCGATGCCATTAAATCAGATGAGGCGAAAAAGAACATTTAAACCGAGGTGTACACAATATTTTATGATTAGGCATCTATTATATTAGCGCTATACTAGCAAACTAATTGAACGACTTGCTAAAATGTAGCGCTCATCTAACGCTAGAAGAAATAGCTAACGAAAATTATTTCGCTAAGACATCAAGCGAAATGGCAGAGAGCTGCAGGCGTCATTTTTGGTATTATTTTTTTGTGTTTAGGTACGTTTTAATTTCGAGGTTAAGTACTCGTACAGAACAGAACACTGTAACAATGTGTCATAATACAAATAACAAGGAAGTACATCCTCTAACAGTTCAAGTAATAATATTAGATTAATTGAAAATTGAAATCTTTGAGTTTTCACTTGGTATTATACTTCATTTCACGTTAGAAAATAGTGATGGGAAGATAATACCCCGATATTATCCAATCAAAAAACAAAATCAAAGTGTAAGTAGGTAGAAATCATGTCATTCGATATGTTTTATTTTAATTTGCATTCGCTCGATATGTTCTTCAAAATAAATACCTACCGTTCAGTACGCATCAAACGCGAACAAACAGCTCTAATTTTTGTTAGGCTAGCGCTACCTCGGCTGAACGCGAGCAATGGCAAAGTACCTCTTAGTTTTTTAACATCTGTCAAAGGCTACTTTACAATCACTTCACCGCCGTATTTTCTTGAAGACCGCTAATTCTACTTTGTTTAAAAGGAAATTTATAAATTTTTGCTAGACGCCTAAAAATGTTATGTGCACCTTGGCTTAAAAGATCTTTTCTCTGTTTCGGAATTGGAATGTCACATTCCAGCACGCATATTGATGTTAGAAGGAGCTTCCTTCTTAAACAATTTTTGCTGACATTTTGTTATTTCTGATTGGTAAGACTGCATTAAATACACAAAATATCTAGGCAACTGACAAAGCAATTCTACTCTATTTGGCAGGCCATGAAACAAATTGATCGTATTACTTTGTATAAAAAAATGAGTGTGAAAATTTTGACAGATAATTTATGGTTTGAAAATAATAAAGAATAAAAATGGAATCGTTTCGAATCAGATATACATATATATTTATTTCAATTTCCATGTACAATCCCAGGAACACGAATATATATTTAATAACAAAATGAATTTTTCATGTGCATAATTATATATTAATATAAACCTAATTTTGCTTTTCAGTACAGCTATTATATACATTTATAGAGATAGTGGAATTATCTCCTGCTTTTATTGAAATCCCAGGTATATTCTGAGAATTTAAAATATTAGTTTTCTTTATCAAATTCTTTCTGATGCTGTATCGTACTAGACGGTCCCGCTCTACTAGAAGCTGAACTGGTCGAGAGCATTTCTGACACTTCAATTCTTTTCTTTTTTGAAGCTTCCAAATAGCCCTCTGCTACAGATGAGCTTTTCCAGCCACCATGGCGTTTGATAGTAATTAAATCACCGCCATTATTTGCTAAATGTGACGCCGATGAGCGTCGAAAGCAATGTCCAGAAAACTGATCGGGATTTTGTAGCTTGAGGTACCTGGCAATAATATTTGGCATCTCTCCCATTTTATTCAATCCAATTGGTTGAATTGTGCAACGTCCACGTCCGTAATATATAAATAATCGTTTGTGGCTTATGTGAGCCGGCCGCAAACTTGCATACTTTTTGATCAAATTGATCCAAGCCTCATTCGTTATTGCAAACAATCTTGGATGATTTGTTTTAGTTTTTGAAACTGTTACAAAAACTGAATTATTCTTATATTCAATATCATCTATTAATATATTAATCAGTTCATCACGTCTGCACGCGCCTGAGTAACCCATTATTAGGGCAACCTAAAAAAATTATAGTTGTAAATAGGTAATATAAATTTAATTAACTCACTTTTATTGCAAGGTAATCTCTGTCGAGGGCTTCATTAATAAATTTCTCTATTTCATCGTATTCTAATATCTTCGACTTTTTAGGCTCATACCCTACTGAAGCTCTTTTTAAAAGTGACTGCAGCTTCATGAATTTAGATATGTCAATGTTTTGTCGAATGTTTAATGTTAATTTTAATATGGAATAAATTTTCCATAATGTTGAACTTTTATAATTCTTACTCATTATTTCGAAGAATGCAATCAAAACATTTTCTGTAACTATTTGTACATTTTTTTCGGTGCACCAAGCCATAAATTTTATATATTCCTTTTCATACACATTTTTTGATTTGTTTGGCAACAAATTGTTTACTACGCCCGCTGCAACTTCTCGTAATTCTGGGGGTGTAGCCTGCAAATCATGTGACATTTTTAATTATTTTCTCAATATTAAACAAATTCAAACAATAAACAATACACCTAGGCAACAGGGACAACAGACGAAACATAAATCACAGTGACCAACCTAAAACTATTTTATCAAAAAAATCCCTTAATGGAAATTGTCCAATATTTTTATTAAAAAAATGTAAATAAAAGCCTCAGCAGAGAAAATAGTATAAAACACTCGTTACAGAAGGCTATTCAAGCACTCGTTCGTTCGATCACTCGCTGCTTCGCGCTCGTGATCAAATTTCAAACTCGTGCTTGAATCGGTTGCCTTCTGTAACTTATGTTTTAATATACTATTTTTGCTTCATTTGATTCGCTTTGCTTGCAAAAGTCAGATTCTGCCAAAAAGGTCACTTTTAGATTTGATACACAAATAATTATTAATTTATAACATAAAGTTAAGTTGGTGCGCCTTTTGAATTATTATACCATTCAGTTTAAATAATTTGATATTTCTGCATAACTGAGGCAAAGTGAGATAAATTATTTCATTTCGCAGAGAATGAGACATTTTGGTAATTTGCTAAAATTAAACTCTTTGTTTGCAAAAGTACACATTTCCACAGACCGAAAATGTATTAAATTTTTACTTTCTTTTAAGTTTGGTTCAGTTGGTTTTTTTCTTTTTTTATGTATGTTCGTTGATTATGTATTTTTTTCTAATATTGTACGTTTGTATTAACTTTTATTATTTTATCTTTCTAATGCTCGGTTTTATAAACGACAGATGAATTTGCTTCCAAAGTAAGTAAAATTTACTTCTTCAAATGACTTCAGATGAACTTTTGACAGTTGGTAATGTTGTACATGCCGTAAAATGAATAAAATTGTTTCGAAGTTGTTAATTTGCTGTGGAAGTAAATTTATTCTGTCTTTTATAAAACCGGGAATAAATAAATATGGGTAATTTTTTACACTTACAAACTTTTACTGTTACCATTCAATTTGTATAAGGGTTACCCTTTAAGACAAACAAAGAATCTAATATAAATCTAATCTAATCTACTTACTTATAATACAATTTTAATTTGCTGTATTTGCTCAGAATTTTTAGATGAGAGCATTGAAAAAAAAATTATTTAAGTATATTTGTCTATAACACATGGTACATGATGCAGATATCAGTATGAGTTATACATATATGTTTTGTTAAATTATATACTTAATAGTAATCTGTTAAAATAGAGAAATAAATATAATTGAATAAAAAATCAAAGTGTTTATTTATAATATTTGAAGACCACACTACAAAAAAGAGGAATATCCCCAAGTAACACGGACCGACGGTCGACCAAAAAGTGACGTCGATTATAGGTTGAATTTAAGGTTTAACGGAACCCCTAGTGGCGCGCGTTCAAACGTTGATCAGAACGCTGACAAATGAATTTAATTATTTTAACAACAAAATTATAAAAATTACATTTTTTTTTGTTAAAATGATAAAGAAGATAGTTTATGTTTATTGTTCAAAATGCGACATGTATGATAGTTTCAGTAAAATTATAGATATATATATATATATATATATATATATATATATATATATATATATATATATATATATATATATATATATATATTTTAATCTTAATTAATTACTCAAAAACCAAACCAACGATTTTAATTTTTTTTTGTATGTTATGTGTAAATATCCCACTGACCCACATATACAATTTAATTACAATTGAACACGACAATTTTGTGTAATTAAAAAAAGTGTAATTTTTGGCACAAAAGCTGACAAAAACAAAACCAACAATTTTTTAAATTTTTGGTTATGTTGTGTAGGGTAGCGGGCTCTATCCACATATTTTTTTTAAACAAATTTGAATACAACAGCTTTTTGTTACAAGGCAAAGTTTGAGAAAAATAAGACATTTATAACTTTTCTTTGAAACGTAAATGAAAATTGCAATCTTACAATTTTTACTACAAAATATATTTTATTATCTTTAACATAGAGATTTTTTTAAGTTTAATACTGTATCTGGTACTTGTAAAAAAATTATTACAGTCACAGAAATTTTCATAATTCTTGTGCAGGTATCAGGCGCCACGAGTAGCCAAGTGTGGAGTAGCGGTACTACTAATACTATATTACAGACCATTTTGTTCCTAGATTGCCGCGAACAAAATGTTACTTTAAATCCGTATTATTACTAATTTAAAATGTTTATGAAAAGTGAAACAGTATTTATACATAAATCATGATTGCAGTTACACACATTGCGACTATTATAATATTAGCTATTTATTGTTTTCCAGTACCATGTATAAAATTATAATTTTTATTAAAGATTTTTCTAAACTAGTGTTTTTTACTCCTTGGACCCAATTAAATATGTAATACACAAGACTTTTTATAACGTAACGTTCCGGCACATATTTTCGAAGATATTTCCGATTTTATCAATTTTTTTTTTAATTGTTTACTATTTTATTTTTATTTTTTTAAATTGTGGAAATATAAATTACGCGAACGATACATTTACAAATTACATGTTATGTACTGTTCTATTTTTGTCAATAAAAAAGTTCACAAAATGTTCGTTCCGGCACGTTTTTTTTTTCTACAAAAAAGCCTTAATACATGTATAAAGTTGTATCCCGACTTACGCAAAATCGACATAAGCGATTTTTGTCGGTCCCACCTATTGCGTAACTTCGGAGTATTACCTACTGTATTCAGTTTTACCCCTAATTTCAGGGAATTGTTTACAACATAATTTCCTCGTACCGAAAATTCATTGGTGAGGCGTAATTTATTCTTCCTAATAAATTTTCAGTTTAGTTTGTCGTTGTGCAGAGTGTGCATCACTGATAGAGCAACTCGCTTATTAAAAACGTCTTTTTATATTTCTCGTTTTATTCTATTGCTGACACTATAGGTGACACTTTACCTTATTTTGCACCTCGCAAATTAAGTAAACGAGGTCAAAATTTCGTGAAGACAGGATAAGTATAACATGCTATTAATCGATGTACTATACAAATAATATAAAGTAATACACGTAGTCACGTACATTTTTGTGGCTACCATAATACCTCTCGCTGATATGTACCTCCCGACTACCATAGATAAGGGAGATATAGAGATCGTGAAAAAATCATACATCAATATCTTCGACGATTTTCTTTATGTTCATATATATTTATTTTTATTCTTAAATAAATGAAAAAGCAATATGCTTAAATTTTGTTATATTAATTTTGCAAAATATTTACTTAAAATGATTATTTTATCCCGACCGACGCTAAATATACGAATTTTAAATGGCACAAAATTGACCTCTGTGGTCCACTCTCCACGCCAGCAATGAATGCCCGTGAGGTGACGCCTGGTAAGCGCCCGCACGGTGCAAATACTTGATGATGTATTTTATTTATATTTATTTATTATTTTATTTTGTACAAGTAATACTATATATCTCTATATTTATCATTCATATGTTTGAAGCTCTATAATATTCGACCGCATAATAATGAACACGAAAGGTTCAGGCGACCGCAAGTAATTAAATACGTCACGACTTGTTTGTTTACGTAGCCCGGCTGCTAGATGACGATGAAATTCGGGATAGTAGCCCATGTCAACATAGTAAGATGCGCGCGCATCATTGTAATATCAAGGTCAACTAAATATGTTAAATATTATTAAAATTCAATAATATACCATTGTATACTCATTTCAGCCATACACTTTAACACATATCGTTACTCTGTTCAAAATATTGTTCAATAATGAGAAAACAATGTTTAAAAAAGTATATCAAATTACAATTGAGTCATTGAACATTGCCTTTAACAAAAGAAGCGCCAAATATGAAATTGAAAAACATAATATAAATTTAAAAGAACAATTGTTTATAACTTTGTTAATATAAGATATCTGTTCTTTTTATATTTTAAATACATTACGCATATAAATGTGCTAATATTTATACAGTATAAATTTTAACAATATCCCTTCAGGATAAGCAGGATAATATGAAAACTTGCAATTAGTGCATTTTTATAAAAACAATTGTTTATAACTTGTTTAATAAAAGATGTCTGTCCTTCATTATGTACAGCAATTATTCTTATTTATCTGAAAACATCCGAGTAGTATCAATTTTGCCAAAATCCCTTCAGGACTGTCAGGATAATAAAAAGAACTAGAGAAATTTGCATTTGTATAGAAACAATTGTTTATAAATTGGTTAATAAAAGATTACTGTTCTTCATTTTTATAGAAATTATCCTTATGTATCTTACAACATCCGAGAAGTATCAATTTTGCCAAAATCCCTTCAGGACTGTCAGGATAATAAAAAAACTAGAAAAATTTGCATTTTTATAGAAACAATTGTTTATAACTTGGTTAATAAAAGATGTCTGTTCTTCATTATTTATCGCAATTATCCTTATGTATCTGAAAACATCGGAGAAGTATCAATTTTGCCAAAATCCCTTCAGGACTGTCAGGATAATAAAAAAAAAACTAGAAAAATTTGCATTTTTATAGAAAAAAATTGTTTATAACTTGGTTAATAAAAGATGTCTGTTCTTCATTTTTTATAGCAATTATCCTTATGTATCTGACAACATCGGAGAAGTATCAAATTTGCCAAAATCCCTTCAGGACTGTCAGGATAATAAAAAGACTAGAAAAATTTGCAATTTTATAGAAACAATTGTTTATAACTTGGTTAATAAAAGATATCTGTTCTTCATTTTTTATAGCAATTATCCTTATGTATCTGACAACATCGGAGTAGTATCAATTTTGCCAAAATCACTTCGGGATTGTCAAGATAATAATAATAATAATAATAATAATAATAATAATAATAATAATAATAAATTTATTGCCCAACAGAGGTCCATTTACAGGGCAAAATACAAGATTGTGAATAAAATAATTGACATACATATACAAATAATTAATAAAAACATCAAAAAGTGTAATAATAATAAGTATAGCATAAAAAAATCTACAAAAAAATATCAGCGAAAACTTTCTCCGCATTGACACATAATATATGTATGGGAGATCGCTGCAAAACATTAGTATTGGATGTTGGAAAGTAGATGGTTCCTGAATGCCTGGAGGCCAATCTCGGCACATGGAACGACACTCGGGATAGAAGGTAAGGAACGTCAATCTTGTTGTGCAGTAACATCCAGAGGAACCTGGCACTAGATAGCTCTCGTCTGGCAGCTAGAGATGGCATGGAATGTCTCTCAAGAAGTGAATTTCGCTCTATTCCTCTATCTGGATAAACCTTATCTATTTTGAAGGAAAGAAATTTTAAAAACCTCGGATGTACACGGTCTAAAGCAGCACACTGATATTCATAGAATGGGTACCAGATTAGGCCTGCATATTCAAGTTTGCTCAAAACATACGCAAAATATAATGTCTTAAGGACAGTGATATCGTTGAACATACTGGATATTCTCATTATGAAGCCTAGGGTTTTGCTGGCAGCAGAGCAAACATTACTGTTTTGTTCACTAAAATTAAGATTCGATGTAAAAATGACTCCTAAGTCTTTGATCATGTTTTTGCAAGTTATAGTTCTAGCATTTATAACGTAAGAATGAAGTATAGGTGTTATGCGTCGGGTGTAAGACACGATGTAACACTTATCAATGTTAAGAAGAAGACTATTATTGTGACACCAGTTACACAACGTATTAATATTACTTTGCAAAAGTTGACAATCATCAATAGTAGACACCTCAGTGAAGATCTTTATATCATCCGCGTATGCGAGGACAGGACAAGTAAATGATTGAAGAAGTTCATTTATATATATATAATAAAGAGTAATGGCCCGAGATTTGAGCCTTTGGGGAACTCCAGACGTGGGTACAAAGCTATTTGATGCAAAACCGTTGTAGAAAACGTAGGACGGCCTGTCAGTAAGATAAGACTGCAACAGCTTTATTAACATTGGAGCAGCGCCCAAAGCACTAATTTTATTAAGCAGTAATCCTTGATCGATGGAGTCAAATGCCCGAGAGAAATCTGTATAAACCACATCCACTTGACCACGTGCATCAATTCGCTCAGAGATATGTTGTGTAAAACATGTGAGATTGGTTGTGGTAGACCGGCCTTTCATGAACCCATGTTGATCAAAGGATATTAACGAGTGTGTGTTCTTGGAAATAATATTATATATTACCATTTCGAATACCTTACTAAAGTTATTTAAGAGTGAGATAGGACGATAGTTTTTAATACATGATTTATCTCCTTTTTTAAAGACAGGTGTTATTCTTGTTCTTTTCCAGCGTTCAGGAAACGTAGATGTCCTAATTGCAGTATTAATAATTATTGATAAGGGTGTAGCAAATATAAATCTACAGTCTTTGACTAAAAAGCAAGGGATTTGATCTTCACCAGCTGTTAATTTATTAGAAAAAGTGGCCATTATAGAGAGTAGATCATGTTCGTCGACAGGTGTTATATTGAAAGGAGAGTGATTAGAGCATTTATGTGTACCAGTATATGGCGAACTAATGGAATAGAAACCGGAAAATAATTCTCCGAAAGCGTTTACAATGTCGTTGGGTGTATTATATTCAGACAATATAATACACCCATAGATAATAAAAAAACTAGAAAAATTTGCATTTTTATAGAAACAATTGTTTATAACTTGGTTAATAAAAGCTGCCTGTTCTTCATTTTTTATAGCAATTATCCTTATGTATCTGACAACATCGGAGAAGTATCAATTTTGCCCAAAATCCCTTCAGGACTGTCAGGATAATAAGAAAACTAGAAAAATTTGAATTTTTATAGAAACAATTGTTTATAACTTGGTTAATAAAAGATATCTGTTCTTCATTATTTATAGCAATTACCCTTATGTATCTGCCAACATCGGAGAAGTATCAATTTTGCCAAAATCACTTCAGAACTGTCAGGATAATAAAAAAAATAGAACAATTTGCATTTTTATAGAAATAATTGTTTATAACTTGGATAATAAAAGATATCTGTTCTTCGTTACTTATAGCAATTATCCTTATGTAACTGACAATATCGGAGAAGTATCAATTTTGCCAAAATCACTTCAGGACTGTCAGGATAATGAAAAAACTAGAAAAATTTGCATTTTTATAAAAACAATTGTTTATAACTTGTTTAATAAAAGATGTCTGTCCTTCATTATGTACAGCAATTATTCTTATTTATCTGAAAACATCCGAGTAGTATCAATTTTGCCAAAATCCATTCAGGACTGTCAGGATAATAAAAAAACTAGAGATATTTGCATTTGTAAAGAAATAATTGTTTATAAATTGGTTAATAAAAGATTACTGTTCTTCATTTTTAGAAATTATCCTTATGTATCTGACAACAACCGAGAAGTATCAATTTTGCCAAAATCCCTTCAGGACTGTCAGGATAATAAAATAAAACTAGAAAAATTTTCATTTTTATAGAAAAAAATTGTTTATAACTTGGTTAATAAAAGATGTCTGTTCTTCATTTTTTATAGCAATTATCCTTATGTATCTGACAATATCGGAGAAGTATCAATTTTGCCATAATCCCTTCGGGACTGTCAGGATAATAAAAAGACTACAAAAATTTGCATTTTTATAGAAACAATTGTTTATAACTTGGTTAATAAAAGATGTCTGTTCTTCATTTTTTATAGCAATCATCCTTATGTATCTGATAACATCGGAGTAGTATCAATTTTGCCAAAATCACTTCAGGATTGTCAAGATAATAAAAAAACTAGAAAAATTTGCATTTTTATAGAAACAATTGTTTATAACTTGGTTAATAAAAGATGTCTGTTCTTCATTTTTTATAGCAATTATCCTTATGTATCTGACAACATCGGAGAAGTATCAATTTTGCCCAAAATCCCTGCAGGACTGTCAGGATAATAAGAAATCTAGAAAAATTTGAATTTTTATAGAAACAATTGTTTATAACTTGGTTAATAAAAGATATCTGTTCGTCATTATTTATAGCAATTACCCTTATGTATCTGCCAACATCGGAGAAGTATCAATTTTTCCAAAATCACTTCAGAACTGTCAGGATAATAAAAAAAATAGAACAATTTGCATTTTTATAGAAACAATTGTTTATAATTCGGTTAATAAAAGATATCTGTTCTTCGTTATTTATAGCAATTATCCTTATGTATCTGCCAACATCCGAGCAGTATCAATTTTGCCAAAATCCCTTCAGGACTGTCAGGATAATAAAAAAACTAGAAAAATTTGCATTTTTATAGAAAAAGTTTTTTATTACTTGGTTAATAGACCGGGCGCCAAGAAACATTCCGTTTGAAAAAACCGGTGGATTCATTCTGATTGATGATTTAAGTTCAGAAAGACCTAAAGAATGAAATTCTGAATGTTGCCAGACAAAGTCAGTGGTCAATTTTTTTTATAGGGGGTATAAGAATTATTGACGAAATCGCTGTAACAGTCAAGAAAACGTTGTTTGTTACTCCTAAAAAGTTGTTTCTGTAGGGTATGAAATTACAAACATCACGAATATTATAAAATACAAATTTAATATGGTAAAAAAGCTGCGTACCTGAGTGTTTGGTCGCGAATCTGGGGAACCGGGTTCGACTCCGACCGATGTCATAAAGAAATATTTCGAATTTAAATGGCACAAAAGTTACCCTTGTGGCGCACTCTCCACACATTAATGAGTGCCCGTGTGGTGACGCCTGGTAAACGCCTACACGGTTGCCGGATACGACTGATGGTCGTTTACTTTGTTTCCCTCTCCGCAGCAGTTTATACCAGCTCCAAAGTATTGTAGCGGGTTATATTGTACCCGACACGGTTTAGACGTTTTAGTTATAAAAGAGTTTTCACATAACGTCAAACCAGATAGTGTGGTAGCTTATTTTGATATCTAAGTTAACAAATTTAAGTGCAAATTCTAATAGTTGTTCCAGAAAAAGCAGATTGATGATTAAATTTTCTTAGTTAGAGGCCAAGTATATTACATTTAAACAAGCCTGTATTGCCAGATCATAGCCCTTCGACCCCTTCCGTCTCTGTATTAGTAAAAAAAATCGCACTTCATTAAGCTATGCTATATCTCTTAAACAATATGGCCAAAAAGTTATTTTTATTTTGATATTTGTCATTTATATATTTCTATAAACTGATATGTTTTCCAATAAAATAGGAAGCATTGTTTTGAAGCTACAGTGAAAAATATGACATTTATTATTGCTTGATATAGAAAACATATACAAAAAGAGCTCTCTTTGATTGCATCTCAAATTTGAGATGGTCAATCGATTTTTACCAATAAGAAAATATGTAAATATTATTGTTCTGTACAATAACCAGCCACTGAGGGAGTAAGCCAGCTCAACTTGGTGCCGGTTCCAAGTCCGAGTAAATGGTGAGGGTTCGTGGTAGGACAGGTATTCGACCGTAAAATCTTCGCCGAAACCAAAGACGGAAAGTGTAGTATCGGAAAGTGGTATAAGGGCTAGGGTGTTCCTTGCAAGTGACATGCAGTTGTAGCCTCGCCTGACCCCTGTGCCAAGTCGATTAGGACTACCCCGTCATGGACGGTCGGGGTTAGAGAAGCCAGTCCTTAGGATAGAACTCTTAAAGAGAAGGAGAAAGGACTGTGACGCAAAAGATCTGAGTAAGAAAGGACAGTGTGAAGATGTGTTGGACAGGAATGATTGGAGGAGAAGAGTAAGGAACAGCGACCCCTAAGAATAAGAAGAAGAAGAAGAAGAAGATACTACCTTAAAAAGATAAGTTTTGACAATCGTTATGAACAAATTTACAGAGAGAGATACAGTTTAAATCATTTTTTTTTACAACTACAAGACATTATTCTGCAGTCTGAATTACATTTACAAGGCCTAATTAAAAAATCATTTTCGTCGGGTGTGACTTGGAATTTCGTAATCCATAGACGAATTGGAGGAAGTTCAGAGGCTCGAACAGTGGTTGTAATGATTTTTTTCATAAATATTTTGTGGATGCAGCTCTTAAACAATGTAAAAATAAAGCATCAGAAGTACAAATAATTTTGATTAAATTGAAATTGAACCCAATTTTACGGGTAATCAACTTGTAGCGTAATTCATCTGGTGTGGTTGTTTGTTTGGCAAACAAATAAGTGCAGACTTCTTCAACCTGCTGAAAGTGCATCGGAGTTTCTGGGTTATTTCCAAAAGTAGAGAAAGCATCTTGACTAAATACTTGTGATGCAACATACAGACATTGTTTCTTAACTCCTACCCGGCTTGTCGTGTCGCAACCAGTTTCACTGTGTGAAACAACCGATTTGCATGTACTCTTTGAACATATATTCTACCTGTAGTTTCGATAGTACTTGGTTGTTTTGGGTATAATATGACAAAATACACTGTTTTTTAGTGAATACAAGCGTTTGGAGTCACTCCGTATAGAGCACTCGCCCGCGCAGCTAAAGTACCGGTTTGAACTATGGAAGTTACTGCAAAACACTCTAAAAACACGTATTTCGCTTAGAAAATGCAATTTCAAGTGATTTGGAGACATGTTGCAAAACAGTTTTTACATCTGATTTGAACGTTTCACGGTCTGTTTGGAGTATAGTATGACAAAATGCACTGTTTTCTAGTGAATACAAGCTTTAGGAGTCACTCCGTAGTGCACCAGATTGTAATAAATATTTCTATTTTAAATGTTGTTTGTGTGACAATTTATTAAAAATTGAGGCATCTCGAAATCTTTCTCACGTAAATTTGTTAACTCAGCATTCGAAATAAGCTATCACACTATCTAGTTTGACGTTATGTGAAAACTCTTTTATAACTAAAACGTCTAAACCGTGTCGGGTACAATATCGGCCACTGCAACACTTTAGAGCTGGTATAAACTGCTGCGGAGAGGGAAACAAAGTAAACGACCATCGGTCGTATCCGGCAACCGTGCAGGCGTTTACCAGGCGTCATCTCACGGGCACTTATTGATGTGTGGAGAGTGCACCACAAGGGTAACTTTTGTGCCATTTAAATTCGAAATATTTCTTTATGGCATCAGTCGGGATCGAACCCGGTTCCCCAGATTCGCGACCAAACACTCAGGCACGCGGCTTTTTTACCATATTTAATTTGTATTTTATAATATTCGTGATGTTTGTAATTTCATACACCCCAAAAACAACTTTTTAGGAGTAATAAACAACGTTTTCTTGACCGTTACAGCGATTTCAGCAATAATTCTTATACCCCCTATAAAAAAAAATTGACCACTAACTTTGTCCGGCAACATTCAGAATTTCATTCTTTAGGTCTTTCTGAACCTAAATCATCAATCAGAATGAATCCACCGGTTTTTTCAAACGGAATGTTTCTTGGCGCCTGCACTATAATAAAAGATATCTGTTCTTCATTTTTTATAGCAATTATCCTTATGTAACTGACAACATCGGAGAAGTACCAATTTTGCCAAAATCACTTCAGGACTGTCAGGATAATAAAAAAACTAGAAAAATTTGCATTTTTATAGAAAAAATTGTTTATAACTTGATTAATAAAAGATGTCTGTTCTTCATTTTTTATAGCAATTATCCTTATGTATCTGATAACATAGGAGAAGTATAAATTTTGCCAAAATCACTTCAGGACTGTTAGGATATAAAAAAACTAGAAAAATTTGCATTTTTATAAAAACAATTGTTTATAACTTGTTTAATAAAAGATGTCTGTCCTTCATTATGTACTACAATTATCCTTATTTATCTGAAAACATCCGAGTAGTATCAATTTTCCCAAAATCCATTCAGGACTGTCAGGATAATAAAAAACTAAAGAAATTTGCATTTTTATAGAAACAATTGTTTATAAATTGGTTAATAAAATATTACTGTTTTTCATTTTTATAGAAATTATCCTTACGTATCTGACAACATTCGAGAAGTATCAATTTTGCCAAAATCCCTTAGGACTGTCAGGATAATAAAAAGACTAGAAAAATATGCATTTTTATAGAAACAATTGTTTATAACTTGGTTAATAAAAGATGCCTGTTCTTCATTTTTTATACCAATTATCCTTATGTATCTGACAACATCGGAGAAGTATCAATTTTGCCAAAATCCCTTCAGGACTGTCAGGATAATAAAAAAATTGGAAAAATTTGAATTTTTATAGAAACAATTGTTTATAACTTGGTTAATAAAAGATATCTTTTCTTCATTATTTATAGCAATTACCCTTATGTATCTGCCAACATCGGAGAAGTATCAATTTTGCCAAAATCACTTCAGAACTGTCAGGATAATAAAAAAAATAGAACAATATGCATTTTTATAGAAACAATTGTTTATAACTTGGTTAATAAAAGATATCTGTTCTTCGTTACTTATAGGAATTATCCTTATGTATCTGCCAACATCCGAGCAGTATCAATTTTGCCAAAATCCCTTCAGGACTGTCAGGATAATAAAAGAACTAGAAAAATTTGCATTTTTATAGAAAAATTGTTTATTACTTGGTTAATAAAAGATATCTGTTCTTCGTTATTTATAGAAATTATCCTAATGTATCTGCCAACATCCGAGCAGTATCAATTTTGCCAAAATCCCTTCAGGACTGTCAGGATAATAAAAAAACTAGAAAAATTTGCATTTTTATAGAAAAAATTGTTTATAACTTGATTAATAAAAGATGTCTGTTCTTCATTTTTTATAGCAATTATCCTTATGTATCTGATAATATCGGAGAAGTATCAATTTTGCCAAAATTACTTCAGGACTGTCAGGATAATAAAAAAACTAGAAAAATTTGCATTTTCATAGAAAAAATTGTTTATAATTTGATTAATAAAAGATGTCTGTTCTTCATTTTTTATAGCAATTATCCTTCTGTATCTAACAACATCGGAATAGTATCAATTTTGCCAAAATCCCTTCAGCACTGTCATCAAGATAATAAAAAAAAATCTGATGTGGCCAGCACATTACCTTCCGTCAGTTCTATGTATTTTGTACAAATTTCATGCGGAATGTTCCTTGCTAAATTAAATATTCTATTTCTTGTACATTATCTTCCGGCAGTTGCATGTATTTTTTACAAATTTCATACAGAAAATTATTATTTTGTGACGTTTTCTATATACAGTGTAATGTATCTGCAGAAATAAAAGATTTATTATTATTATTATTATTATTATTATTATTTCTTGTACATTACCTTAAAGCAGTTGTATGTATTTTACACAAATTCCATACAGAAAGTTTCTAATAGTAAAAGATACTGTATTTCCATTATAACACATACATACTGTCAACTGCACTTGAAACTGACACCATTCCATACCATGGAGGTATAAAATAAATATGGAGGGAGTCTAAACTGTAAATGTAGGCGAGGGGATTGAGGCACTGTGGGAACGGACGCTACACGGAAATTTTCCCTATTGGAGTGGGGATACAGAGAGGAGGCAAATTCAAATTGTAATTTGGAGTTTTACACAAATATTAAAACTAGTATAATACGAAAAGGAACTAAACGCAAATTTTAACATTATGTATAATATATATTAAAGAAAAATTGGTTTTTGTATACTATTTTGAACTGTAGTGAATTGATATTAAATGTTATGGAATATTTTTATTCGAAAAAACTTTATACTTACGCATTTTACAATTAAACAAAAATTTAATAAACAATTTGTATTATACATAATTAGCTAAAACATTTTTTACTTCTATGGATGAATTCGGAAGAGGGATATTTGGAGTAACATAAAATAAGAAAAATTTATAAAAATTAAAAAATATATATTTATATAAGTAAATATGTAATATATTATGTAATTACATGTAATATATAATATAAAAGTTATTGGCCTTTAAAAAGTACCATTTTATTGTTAAAATTTCTTATATTTTCTGATTTATCTATTTGTTTACGGGATATATAAAAATAACGGACTTTTAAATATTGTTCGGAAATAGATTTTATTAAATGTGTTCTATGGTTTTCTAATGGTGTTTGCTGAAAAATATGCTGGTTCAAATTTGAAAATACAGTTACATTTATAAAATATTTTAAAATGGCAGATGTTAATTTAAAAATAGATTTGTTTTCAAAAATTTTGGAGGCATTTGAGCGCAAAATTTGTTCACTTTTATAACATACTCTAATTACGTCCTCTGAAGGATAAATTAATCCACCTTTATTTTTAACATTAATTAAAGTGTACATATTTTTACTGGTGGTTTCTTGAATCAAACTACTGACACACTTATCACAATTAATTAGAAGTGATAAACGTCTTACTACAAAACCAGCAATATATGTAATAATATATTCCGTAAATTCAGTAATCTTACTGGCATCGAACAGATAATCATGGTCTGTAATAAATTGATCGCAGACAATATTTATATCATCATTATTTTCATCTAAAGTCATTTTTCCAGTGCCGGAATTTATTGTACTAACAGAACTCGAACAGTGCAAAATATTAATATTCTCTAACGGAATACAATTTCCTGTGGATGTTGCTTTTAGTTCCGTATGAATTAATATTTTTTTATACGCCGCTTGGAACTGGCGAGACGTCGGATTGTTGTTAAAACCTCCATGTTGTCGAATTACACTGAAAAGTAATTCTATGTGGTCCTGACTCATTTTATATGTCGGAATATATTTTAACAAATTCTTCTCTTTGCAAATGTCTTCATAAAGAGACCTTATATTTTTCATGCATATAACAAAGCCTACAAAAATTATACAAATTAGTAAATATGTAAAAGGATAAAATTTGTAAAAAAAATAATACCTAGAAATCCTGTTTTCTTGTTGGAATTTATTACAAAATTTCCATTTAAAATTTTAAAATTTGAAATATAGAATTCCATTTCAATTAAAAATGCTGCAATCTCTAAATAATTGCTTGAATTTATAGGTTTTTTATATCCATACTGCAACATATTTCTCGAGTTGAATATGTCAAATATATTATTAAAGTTTCGTATGAAATTAACTGTTGCTTGGCTTCCTGCGAATTCGGGTAGTTTTAATTTGTTAGCACATATATCGAGTGCATCGGCAACAGATTCACTAAATAACTGTGTGGCCAGTTTAACTTTCATTTTTTGCTTGAAAAATTTTATGTCTCGCTCCTAATTTATTTCCTAAATGGACACCTTCAGCTTCTTGCAGTTCGTGCAGTTTCTCCAAAAATATCCATGATATTTTCTCTCCATTGCCATCGATCAAGTGCTTACAGTCACAGAAACTATTACGAACCAATTTTATCATGTGACACGGGTCTGGGAAAATGAATACTTTTTCATTGCTGTCTTCTGGATAAGAAAATGACGTGATCATATTGTTTGTTGGGCTTATTTGACAACCCAACAAACGCGTCATAGCAAAGTTTGAAGGCGCCCCATCAAATGTGATGCTAACAATCTTAACTCCAACTTCTCGTGCTAATGTTATGCACTGTCGCACCAAATTGCATCGTTGTTCACCAGAAGCACCATCGGTTAAAAAATAGCCCACTGGAATTTTCCAGTTTGCATTTATACCCATCAGAACAAAAACTAAAGCATCTTTAGCTAAGGCTCTATTATCTCCTTCAACTTCAGATCCAATGTCGACATATCCATGGAACTTCTTCCCATCAAATTCGACATGACGCCTTATTGACATTTCATCTAACATAAGTGCACATAAAATAATATATTGTTCTTGTTCTACACGATATTTAATTGCAGTAAAAGACTCAGCAGTGAAACCCGGCTCTCCATTAACAGATTTGTATCACTTCGTCAATGTTTTCGGGTGAGGTAAACATGAGTTAAATGTTCTTCGTACATATGAGTAGGCCGATGGTGAGTAATAATGTAAATTTAGTGCAAATTTTCTTAATTCGGGTGTATATTTCCTACTTGCATTTCCTAATTGTCTTTTCAATATTTCTTTTTGAGGAGCAGGTATATTTTGTAATACATCATATGTTTCTTCATTTATAAAGTTTTTCTTTTTCAGATCATTTAAGACGTTTTTCAGAGTAGCTATTTTTTTAATGTTTCTTCTATGTTGTTGCTTCAAAACTTTTATTTTTTTCCTATAAATGGAAGTTTTATATTTAAAGTTTTGAAGCATTTGTGCTCTAGATGGTGAATAGGGACGTGTCCTCCGCCGTTCCGGAGAAAATGATGTTGTTTTTGATAAAAAATGACGGATATCACTTGATCCAGGTAAACTGGGTAAATTTTCTTGTTCTGTTTGTACTTGTATGGGAACAACACTGCCAGTAGCAATATCAACAGTACTCGTACTTGCTGAACTTTCTTCAGTGATCCCAGTTACTTGTTCAGTAATCTAGAAAATACAAAGAATATCATTATACTGCTAATCTGCATCAGTAGAATTACCACATTCATGTTATGGAAAAGATGGAGTATATTTAGTTTATACGAGTATACGTTTGTATAATAGAGTAAATAATAACTATAAATATACCTGTACATGTTGATATTGCATCGGAAAAATGGAGGGCACCTTCCCGTTTAACAATTTCGTATAGAAAGCTGATTTTTCAAAGCAGTCCTCAGTGAAATGTTCAGAACAAATCACAGCCGAACTTGACGGAGACCATTTTCTTCTTCCAATGGCGTTTATCCACATTTCCCTTAAATTATGATCCTTTGGAAATCTGAAATTTATATTACCTGCCCATTATTTGCAATAACAAAATCGTCACACACACACTTATATAAAATGTATTATAAACTTATCAAAATCAGTAGAATAACAATATAACTCAAAAACGATACCTATTATAAACCTCAAATCCCAAACGTAACTATAAATTATACGTAAAATTAAAATATACTAACCTATGAAAAGAAATGCGATCATATTCTTTTTCGTGTTGCATCTGTTTTGCAGATTTATTTGCTGTGCTGTTAAAACAACCAACTACTTCACAAGCAGGCATTTTTAGATGACTACAACAAAAAAAAATAATGAGAACACTTTATTAAATGGCTAAACCATTTCTAAAATATTACCGCAATAATAACTCACCTTATTATATCTAAAAAGCGTAGTAAAATCGCAAAGAAGACAAAAACAAATCATCTAACCTTACAAATCAAAGAAAGCACACGCGTTTTGTTATGATAGGTCATGACAAAACAACTAGCCCATTGGAGTGGGGGCATCCGGCCTCAATTTTTCAGCCGGACGCTCCCTCCATATTTATTTTATTTTATACCTCCATGTTCCATACAGAAAGCAAAAGATCATATATTTCCAGTAAAATTATAAGACACACACTATGTCAATTTCACTTGACACTGACATCTTTCAATCGGAATTTTCTTAATATAGTAGCTGTTTCCATAGCTATGGCTACTTTATGAAATTTATTTTTTTTATAATTTTTACCTTCCGTCACCTTTAGGTAAGGAAGGTATTGTCTTTGGTCAAAAAATTCGGTGGTGAGTTTTTAATGAATATGCACGTTTTAACGTCCCTAGAATACGATTTTACTATTTTTACGATGATGTATGTATGTGTGTGTGTGTGTGTGTGTGTGTGTGTGTGTGTGTGTGTGTGTGTGTGTGTGTGTGTGTGTGTGTGTGTGTGTGTGTGTGTGTGTGTGTGTGTGTGTGTGTGTGTGTGTGTGTGTGTGTGTGTGTGTGTGTGTGTGTGTGTGTGTGTGTGTGTGTGTGTGTGTGTGTGTGTGTGTGTGTGTGTGTGTGTGTGTGTGTGTGTGTGTGTGTGTGTGTGTGTGTGTGTGTGTGTGTGTGTGTGTGTGTGTGTGTGTGTGTGTGTGTGTGTGTGTGTGTGTGTGTGTGTGTGTGTGTGTGTGTGTGTGTGTGTGTGTGTGTGTGTGTGTGTGTGTGTGTGTGTGTGTGTGTGTGTGTGTGTGTGTGTGTGTGTGTGTGTGTGTGTGTGTGTGTGTGTGTGTGTGTGTGTGTGTGTGTGTGTGTGTGTGTGTGTGTGTGTGTGTGTGTGTGTGTGTGTGTGTGTGTGTGTGTGTGTGTGTGTGTGTGTGTGTGTGTGTGTGTGTGTGTGTGTGTGTGTGTGTGTGTGTGTGTGTGTGTGTGTGTGTGTGTGTGTGTGTGTGTGTGTGTGTGTGTGTGTGTGTGTGTGTGTGTGTGTGTGTGTGTGTGTGTGTGTGTGTGTGTGTGTGTGTGTGTGTGTGTGTGTGTGTGTGTGTGTGTGTGTGTGTGTGTGTGTGTGTGTGTGTGTGTGTGTGTGTGTGTGTGTGTGTGTGTGTGTGTGTGTGTGTGTGTGTGTGTGTGTGTGTGTGTGTGTGTGTGTGTGTGTGTGTGTGTGTGTGTGTGTGTGTGTGTGTGTGTGTGTGTGTGTGTGTGTGTGTGTGTGTGTGTGTGTGTGTGTGTGTGTGTGTGCGTGCGTGCGTGCGTGCGTGCGTGCGTGCGTGCGTGCGTGCGTGCGTGCGTGCGTGCGTGCGTGCGTGCGTGCGTGCGTGCGTGCGTGCGTGCGTGCGTGCGTGCGTGCGTGCGTGCGTGCGTGCGTGCGTGCGTGCGTGCGTGCGTGCGTGCGTGCGTGCGTGCGTGCGTGCGTGCGTGTGTGTGTGTGTGCGCGTGCGCGTGCGCGTGCGTGTGCGTGTGCGTGTGCGTGTGCGTGTGCGTGTGTGAGTGGATGTGTGTGTGTGTGTGTGAGTGGATGTGTGTGTGTGTGTGTGTGAGTGGATGTGTGTGTGTGTGTGTGTGTGTGTGTGTAACAAAATTTTCGTCTACGATAACTCTAATACTACAATTCCAAAAATTATAATTCTTTCGTATTCCTCTTCGTTGCATCCATATGAAGAGCTGATTAGATTTTGGTTATAATTGGTCAACCGGAAGTAGCCTCATTTGAAGATTTTAACAGTTTTTCTTGAAAAAACGATGTTAAATATCATTTTTTCACATTTAATGTTATTATAAATATTAAAGAACATTGTATTCTCTATTCGATTTGACTGCATTTTATACTTCATATTAAATGGATATAGAGTTATAAAATTATAAAGAAATTAAACTTCATAAATTAGCCAGCTATGCTAGAAACAGATACTATATTAAGAAAATTCTGATTGGAAGATGTCAGTGTCAAGTGCAATTGACATATTCGTAGTATATTTGTGTTAGGACCATTTTGCTCGAAATTATCTGTATGGAATTAGTATAAAACTAGCCTAACCTCGGCTTCGCCGAGTTTACCCTAGGGCTCCGCCGATAGTGTTTTATAATAGTTTATACGTACATCCAATCTGTCTACGCACAATTAAAAACCAAAGTGCTAACGCCAGCAGTCTTGTCAGATACCTAAATTCTCTCAAACGATTTAACTTTATGCATAAAACAAAAGCCAATGAACGTGTCAGCAATTTTGACACATGTATCTAACAGTCCTTAATTAGACCTCTCTCATTTGATACCAAACACGACATATTTCTAACATCTTTATGCACAAAACAAAAGCCGACTGAGATGTCTAATTGTTAACACTTCCATATCAGCAGACAAAATTTTAGTTGATCCCAATCACGACAGGCAGAAAACTTTTCATTTAATACCGAACAAAATATATTTCTGACAAACAACAAGAAATGTTTTGTCAAGGACTATCATGGAGAAATGTCAAAAATACGACAGCTCAGTCGGCTACCGTTTTCTTGTAAAAAGTTGTCAATAATATTTCAGAAGTATAATCAAAAAATGCAGTTAAATATAATTTTTCGACATACCTACATACCAGGTGGCACTCCAAATTCGTTACATAGGCATTTAACATGGAAAAACAGTTTTACCTCGCGCGTTGCTTTCCAAATTATTTTTGAAAAAATACTTCAAATAAAAGTTGTAGATCATGAAATTCTGCATTTGAATCGAGAAAAAAATTAATTGTGCATGCTTTGTAACGGCAGAAATTGCAAATGAAAATATCGAATATCACGTCAAAAATAATGATAGCCATAAAATTAAAACAAACAACATAACAAATGTAATTTTTTATGTGATTAAAAGTCTCAATATTTGACAGTTAAAACATCAATCATTTGTTTGTCTGTTTGTTTTAATTCCATGGCTAGTGCTATTAAACTAAAATTTTCATATTTAATTTCTAGAGTTACTAAACATAGGAAATGGATTTTGTTTATTAATATGAAAGTAGAATTTTATGCTCTACAACTTTTATTTGAATAATTTTTTTCTATAATAATTTGGGGGGCAACGCGTTACGGAAAACTGTTTTACCATGTTAAATGCTTATGTATACAAAGTGATTGGTAGGAACTGATAAAAACATATATTGAAATGAACAAATGCTGCGCGTTTTATGCGAGCAAACAGGACAAAATGTCTTAATTACAGGATAAATACAGTGTGTTCAAAAAATTCGGAGTAGGCTATGTACAAAGAGACGTATGTCAATTCATTAAATGTCAATTTGACTTAAAATATTGTCAAAAATGTTTTGCAAAGAAATCAAAGCTTTTCAAATTAGAAAACGGCGAATGTCGATAAACTGTATCCTTTGACAACTTGACTTTTGAATTGAATATTGATCAGACACACGTTTCTCTGTTCATAGCCTACTCTGAGTTAGGATTTTTTTTGAACACACTGCATAAACATAATATTAATAACACGTCTATGAGTACACAATACTAAATTTAAAGGTAAAAATAAATCAAACAAAACTCAAAAATGTGATATTTTAATTCCAACGTAAACAATTAGTTACAAAATGTAGAAAAGTAAGTAGTTACATTACATTAATAAAGTTTGGATTGTTATTAAAGGAGAAAAATGCAAGACTCATAGGTATACAAGATTACTTTTGTGGCTTATGCTGTATGATTATGGCCCAGTTGCATAAAATATTGTTAACTTTAATCACATTGTTAACTTTGACAAGACTTCTTTTCCATTGTATTTTTGATACGTATCCACGGTTACATTGTGCATATGATCAGCTAACAACGTTTTATGGCCCTATGTAATTATAAAGATTTTTTACTAATTGGCAATAAAAGAATTTTAAAATAGATAATTCTGAACGTAATATAACAAAATGAAATGCAGATTAAAATCTGTACCGTTTTAAGATAGATATTGAATTATGGTGCACTCTCCACGCCAGCAATGAGTGCCCGTGAGGTGACGCCTGGTAAACGCACGCACGGTACAAATATGTCATCATCATTACCGATATCTGCGTACAAAGCAGATTGGCACACCCAGCAATCGGTAATATGCCGTGATGATATATTTATTTATTTATTTATTGAATTATGTTTAATGTGAAATAATTTTAAACGTAATGTAAGAAAATGAATTGCAAAAAAGAACAGATTAAAACATACCATCTAAAATTATTGAATTGTCTTGTTCCAAACATTAGGACATGATTTTCCTGTAGGATTTTTGGTGTATCCAATGAGTAACATATTTCTGGCTGGATTCGATGAAGAACAACTAACTAACGCGTATGTCTTTCTCAGCCTGACATTTTGTTAAATCTATTTACAAAATAAAATATATAAATTAACAATAAACATGACTTAAAATCATTACATATACTTCGTTCTACGATGTCTTCCGATGCCATTTCTCCACTGCTCTCTATCTTGCCATATATCTTCATTTAATTCCCTCTCTCTCTCTCTCTCTCTCTCTCTCTCTCTCTCTCTTATTCCTTCTTGGACTCCTGCTACCCAACTTCTTCTAGGTCTCTTTTATTTTTGCCGGTAGTTGTTTACTGTAGTATTTGTTTAGGAAGCCTCTCATTACGCATTCGCTGTATGTATGTTTATTTCTAGACCTCAGCTACGGTGTTCTTCTATAAATTTTCGTATCATGTATTCACTATCGTTGTAGGCTTGTGCAATAAGTATTTGATCATCTGCAAAGCATAAACTGTAAATTGTTTGAACTTCCAAGGGTATACTCATATTTTTGCAATTCTTCTTCCACGTTTACAGTGCTTTTTTATATATACCTACCTACATTCTTTTCTTCAATTTTACATAGTTAAATATGTTTTTAATTTTGTATGTATAATCTCGACCGATTCCTGCTCTTCTTATCCTTTTCGTCGAGTTTCCTTATTCATTTTCTAAAATTCTAATTACAAAATAAAATATATAATACATTAATATAAAACATGGCTTAAAATCATTTTATATACCTACCTCGTTTAATACATAATCTTTTCTTCAATTTCACATATTATTTAAGCATTTTTTTGCATTTAGAAGGATGAAAACCGATAATATGTAATCGTTGACATTGACATACCATATGACATGAACGCGTTTATCTTCTTAAATTTTTCAATGAAAACTGTGATCGTTACTGTGACCTATTGTTTTTGTTCCTACATTTCTCGTCCATTTTGTCGTTTAATAACCTCGAACATTTTCAACAATCTATTTACAAAATAATTTATAAAATAAGAATAAACATATCTTACATTCATAGCGTACCTTACGTCGTTTAATTCTCACATTCTTTTCTTCAATTTTAAACCGATTATTTTCTGTAGTTTGTCATTCATTAACATATCATATGTGACAGAAGACAGTATTTATCTTTTTAATTTTACACATGTATTCTTCGTTCGATTGTGAAACTCTTCTAGTCTTTATCAACGTTTTCGTAGTTTTTAGTAACTTCTGACATTTCGTAAAATCTAGTTACAAAATAAAATCTAAATTAACAATAAATATTGCTTAAATTCATTACGTATACCTACCTCGTTTAATTCATATTCTTTTCTTCAATTTTACACAATATATTTATTTATATTTAGCATTGAAATGGTCGACAACCCATACGACATTCATAATTTGTCATTATTGACATTGACATCATGCCAAATGTTACACATGACAGCATTTTTATCTTCTAAATTTTTACATGTAATCTTTGATCGGTCGTTTCAATTTACGTTTAATAATTTTTTACTCGAAAACTATGCATCCTACAGAAATTCGTCCCATTAGAAGGGCCCTGAAGCCAATCATTTCCTACAGTTTGTTACAACTTTCATGAAAATCGGTTGCACCGTTTAAGCTGTAGCCTTGTCTAAGTTGGGCGATCGTCGTGATTAAAGAATCTATAGTGAGATAGTGAATCTGATCATTTAGTATTAGGACTAGCCTAAACTCGGCTTCGCCGAGTTCAGCCTAGGGCTCCGCCGATAGTGTTTTATGGTAGACTATACGAACATCCAATATGACGGATGACAATGTTTATCTTTTTAATTTTGTATATGTACTCCGACCGATTGTCATAATAATTCTGCCTTTCTAATCCTTTTCGACGTGTTTCCTTATTCATTTTCCAATATTCTATTTACAAAATAAAATATATAATACATTAATATAAAACATGGCTTAAAATCATTGTATGTACCTACCTCGTTCATTTTATCATCTTTTCTTTAATGTTACATATTATTGGAACATTTCTTTGCATTTAAAAGTATGAAAACCGATAATTTGTAATCATTGACATTGACATACCATATGACATGACAGCGTTTATCTTCTTAAATTTTTCAATGAGAACTGTGATCGTTACTGCGTCCTATTGTTTCTGTCCCAATTTTCAATTTTTAATAATTTTTTACTCGAAAACTGTGCATCCTACAGAAATTCGTGTTATTACGAGGGCACTCGAGACAATCAAAACCTACAATTTGAAACAAATTTCACGAAAATCGGTCGTACCATTCAGGCTGTAGAGGTGTTCAAAGGTTGGCGATTGGCTTTTTGATTAATTCAAATATATATATATATATATATATATATATATATATATATATATATATATATATATATATATATATATATATATATATATATATATATATATAACTATATTGAATCTAATCATTTAGTATTAAGGATACATACAACTGTCGAAAGGTAATATACATACAAGAAATTTAGAATCTTTTGCAAGGAACTTTCTGTATGGAGTTTATAGAAAATACATACGCATTTACGAAAATTCTACAGGTAGAAACCGCATCTACCGACTGTGCTGGAAAGCATGAGTGGTAAAATGTTACCGTGTTCAAAAATTGTTTAATATCTACCAGATCCATCTACCGGATTCATGAAGAATCTAATCTCAAAAAAAGGTAGTGATGCAAAGCGAAGCGCGCGCGGTAAAAGTGGAAATGTGTTCAAAGTAGGGTTCTGCTCAGTTTGTTAACTACGTCAAATTTCTAACCTGTTTTAAATTTTCAGATTTTTTCGTAGGTTATGGATCTGCCCTGTTTACCAGTTGTGTTCTTAAAATATCGACTCCGGTAGCTATAACCTGATAAAAAGCTGTTTACTGGTAACAGTTCGCCGGTAGAATTTTCGTAAATATACATCATATAACGGACGGAAGGTAATGTGCTGGCCACATCAGATTTTTTAACTCTATATCCATTTAATATTAAGTATAAAATGCAGTCAAATCGTATAGAGAATAAAATATTCTTTAATATTTATAATAACATCAAATGTGAAAAAATGATATTTTTCAAGAAAAACTGTTAAAATCTTCAAATGATGGTACTTCCGGTTGAACAATTGTAACCAAAATTTAATCAGCTCTTCATATGGATGTAACGAAGAAGTATACGAAAAAATTATAATTTTTGTAACTGTAGTATTAGAGTTATCGCAGACGAAAATTTTGCTACACACACACACACACACACACACACACACACACACACACACACACACACACACACACATCCACACACACACACACACACATCCACACACACACACACATACAGACATCATCGTAAAAATAGTAAATTCGTATTCTAGGGACCCTAAAACGTGCTTATTGATTAAAAACTCATCATCGAATTTTTTGACCAAAGACAATACCTTCCTTACCTAAAGGTGACAGAAGGTAAATATAAAAAAATTTGCATTTTTATAGAAAAAATTGTTTATAACTTGGTTAATAAAAAATGTCTGTTCTTCATTTTTTATAGCAATTATCCTTATGTATCTGACAACATCTGAGTTGTATCAATTTTGCCAAAATTCCTTCAGCACAATCAAGATAATAAAACAAGTAGAAAAATTTGCATTTTTATAGAATCAATTGTTTATAACTTGGTTAATATAGGATGTGTGTTCTTCATTTTTTATAGCAATTATCCTTATGTATCAGACAACATCCGAGCAGTATCAGTTTTGCCAAAATCCTTTTAGGACTGTCAGGATAAAAAAGTAGAAAACTTTGCAAATTTTTAAAGTCCTGAAGGCATGTTAGCAAAATTAAAACCGTTCGGATGTTTTCAGACACATAAGGATCATTTCTATAAAAGAAATTAAGAACAGACATATTTTATTAACTAAATTATAACCTATTGTTTATATAAAATAGCAGATATTTCAAGCTTTTTACCTTCCGTCACCTTTAGGTAAGGAAGGTATTATCGGTGGTGAGTTTTTAATGAATAAGCACGTTTTAAGGTCCCTAGAATGTGTGTGTGTGTGTGTGTGTGTGTGTGCGTGCGTGCGTGCGTGCGTGCGTGCGTGCGTGCGTGCGTGCGTGCGTGCGTGCGAGCGTGCGTGCGTGCGTGCGTGCGTGCGTGCGTGCGTGTGTGTGTGTGTGTGTGTGTGTGTGTGTGTGCGTGTGCGTGTGCGTGTGCGTGTGCGTGTGCGTGTGCGTGTGCGTGTGCGTGTGCGTGTGCGTGTGCGTGTGCGTGTGCGTGTGCGTGTGCGTGTGCGTGTGCGTGCGCGTGCGCGTGCGCGTGCGCGTGCGCGTGCGCGTGCGCGTGCGCGTGTGCGTGTGCGTGTGCGTGAGCGTGCGCGTGCGCGTGCGCGTGCGCGTGCGCGTGTGTGTGTGTGTGTGTGTGTGTGTTTTTCGTCTACGATAACTCTAATACTACAATTCCAAAAATTATAATTCTTTCGTATTCCTCTTCGTTGCATCCATATGAAGAGCTGATTAGATTTTGGTTATAATTGGTCAACCGGAAGTAGCCTCATTTGAAGATTTTAACAGTTTTTCTTGAAAAAACGATGTTAAATATCATTTTTTCACATTTAATGTTATTATAAATATTAAAGAATATTGTATTCTCTATACGATTTGACTGCATTTTATACTTCATATTAAATGGATATAGAGTTATAAAATTATAAAGAAATTAAAATTCATAAATTAGCCAGCTATGCTAGAAACAGCAGCTACTATATTAAGAAAATTCTGATTGAAAGATGTCAGTGTCAAGTGCAATTGAAATATTCGTAGTATTTTCGAATTATAATTTTACTCAAAATATAGGATCTTTTTGCTCGAAACTTTCTGTATGGAATTTGTATAAAATACATACAACTGTCGAAAGGTAATACAAGAAATTTAGAAATTTTTGCAAAGAATTTTCTGTATGAATTTTGTAGAAAATACATAGGCATACCGCATCTACCGACTGTGTTCAAAAACACGAGTGGTAAAAAGTTACCGTGTTCGAAAATGATTTAATATCTACCAGATCCATCCACCTGATTCATGAAGAATCTAATCTCAAAAAAAGGTAGTGATGCAAAGCGAAGCGTGCGCGTTAGAAGGGGAAATTTGTTCAAAGTAGAACAGCTCAGTTTGTTAACTACGTCAAATTTCTAACCTGTTTTAAATTTACAAATTCTTTCATAGGTTATGGATCCACCCTGTTTACCGCTTGCGTTCTTAAAATATCGATTCCGGTAGCTATAACCTGATAAAAAGCTGTTTACCGTTAACAGTTCACCGGTAGAATTTTCGTAAATACCTCATATAACTGACGGAAAGTAATGTGCTGGCCACATCAGATTTTTTATTATCCTAATAGTACTGAAAGGACACTGGCAAAATTGACACTGTGCAGATTTTATCAAATACATAAGAATAGCTGCTGTAAAAAATGAAGAACAGACATGTTTTGTTAACCATGTTATAAACAATTGTTTCTATAAGAATGCAAATTTTTCTAGTTTTTACCTTCCGTCACCTTTAGGTAAGGAAGGTATTGTCTTTGGTCAAAAAATTCGGTGGTGAGTTTTTGATGAATAAGCACGTTTTAGGGCCCCTAGAATACAATTTTACTATTTTTACGATGATGTCTGTGTGTGCGTGCGTGCGTGCGTGCGTGCGCGTGTGTGTGTGTGTGTGTGTGTGTGTGTGTGTGTGTGCGTGCGTGCGTGCGTGCGCGTGTGCGTTTGCGGGTGCGGGTGTGGGTGTGTGTATGTGTGTCAGTGTGTGTGTGTGTGTGTGTGTGTGTGTGTGTAACAAAAATTTCGTCTACGATAACTTCCATACTATAATTCAAAAAATTGTAATTCTTTCGTATTCCTCTTCGTTACATCCATGTGAAGAGCTGATTAGATTTTGGTTAGAATTGGTCAACCGGAAGTACCCTCATTTGAAGATTTTAACAGTTTTTCTTGAAAAAGCGACGTTAAATATCATTTTTTCACATTTAATGTTGTTATAAATATTAAAGAATATTTTATTCTGTATACGATTTGAATGCATTTTATATTTCATATTAAATGGATATAGAGTTAAAAAATTATAAAGAAATTAAAAATCATATATTAGTCAGCTATGCTATAACTCTGGAAACAGTTGCTATATTAAGAAAATTCTGATTGAAAGGTGTCAGTGTCAAGTGCAGTTAACAGTATGTATGTTATAATTTTACTTGAAATATAGGATCTTTTGCTTTCTGTATGGAATTTGTATAAAATACACACAACTGCCTTAAGGTAATGTACAAGAAATAGAATCTATTGCAAGGAACTTTCTGTGTGGCATTTATACAAATTACATAGAACTGACGGTGAACTGACGGAAGGTAATGTGCTGGCCACATCAGATTTTTTTTTATTATCCTGACAGTCCTAAATAGTTTTTGGCAAAACTGATACTGCTCGGATGTTGTCAGATACATAAGGATAATTGCTATAAAAAAAGAAGAACAGACATATTTTATTAACCAAGATATAAACAATTGTTTCTATAAAAATGCAAATTTGCCTATTTTTTTATTATCCTGACAGTCCTGAAGGGATTTTGGCAAAATTGATACTTCTCCGATGTTGTCAGATACATTAGGATAATTGCTATAAAAAATGAAGAACAGACATCTTTTATTAACCAAGTTATAAAAAATTGTTTCTATAATAATTCAAATTTTTCTAGTTTTTTTTTTTATTATTCTGGCAGTCCTGAAGCGATTTTGGCAAAATTGATACTTCTCTGATGTCAGATACATAAGGATAATTACTATAAAAAATTAAGAACATATATCTTTTATTAAACAAGTTATAAACAATTGTTTCTATAAAAATTTAAATTTTTCTAGTTTTTTTATTATCCTGGCAGTCCTGAAGGGATTTTGGCAAAATTGATACCCACTCATTATTGAACAACAATTTTGAACAGAGTAATGATATGTGTTAAGAGTATGGCTGAAATGAGTATACAATGGTATATTATTGAATTTTAATAATATTTAACATATTTAGTTGACCTTGGTATTACAAATATGCGCGCGCATCTCACTTTGTTTACATGGGCTACTATCCCGAACCGTCTGCTACGAATCGTCTGTTAATTTCATCGTCATGGCTGCTAGCGCGATTGCGTTATCGCTATAAATAGACACTTGCTCATTGCTGCGGCGACGGCGGGCGTTCCACGTTACAAATAAAATAAAATAAATAAATATATCATCACGGCATATTACCCATTGCTGGGTGTGCCAAAGATGAAAAAAAAGTGGGTGCACAGTCATTTGTTTTATTTACTGTGAGCGAATATTTTTTAATACAAATTTTTATTATTTTTAATGAAAAATCGAAATAAATTGAATTGTAACCAAAGTAATCCAAATGAATTTATTTTATTAAAATATCTTTATTTTGTCCTGCTCTTGTTTCATTATTATGCTATTTTTTCCACTTATATCATGACTATTTGACAATAACAATATGTTATTTGTAGTTGTTATTAATAAGCTATATCCCCTTTTTATATATTACATTTAATAATCTTTGGTTTTTACACTTCACAATTTGAATTTTCACCATTTATAAAATCCCATATTCGCACCTGACCGTCAAAACCTTGTATATTTAAACAAAAAAAAAAAATTCATTTCATTTATACCATTATGTAATGAAAATAAGTGATCAATAATATTATGTAATAACATAAGGATTTGTAACGTTTCTTTCATCCCTCCTTTCATTGTGTGTTACAAATATAACCCAAAGTATCCTACTTTTACTGAATTAATAGTTAGAAACTCCGGCCAAATATTTACAGAAACATCGGTTTTTCACCGATAGGGTTTCTTCTATATCGACTTGCTTCAAAATAAACCACACTGGCGCTCGCCTCGGACTTGAAATAAATTACTCAAGGGTCACAGTTAAGGTGAAATGATACCCCCGATTAATTTGTTTCTACGCCGAGGCGAGCGCTAGTGGGCACTGAGATGAATAACTATGGCTGAGTCGATAAAGTAGATATTTTTGTACATTTACTAGGCTCCATCTATTCGATAATAGTCATACATTGTTCCAAATCACAAACCCAAAAGTAAAAATATGTGGTGTGGCAATAATTTCAAATTTATTTACGAATGTAAAGATATTTTATTTATACGAGATGAAATATTAGTATCATATTGCAATAATAGCTTTTCTTGGAAAGAGTAATGATAGAATGAATAATAAATAAGAAATACCTATATAATATTATTCCCTAATTACATAGTATTTTGTATTTACCGTCGGAAACTTTTATTATGAGCATATATTTATAGACTGTAGAGTAAATGTTATATTTTCACAATTATTAAAAAAATTAATAATAGGTGTACCGTGTACACCATAATATAAATAATTTTCGTATGATGTTAAATGTATTATCGTTAACTCACTGTTAATATTAGAATTTGGTCTGGTAGGGCCTTGAGTAAATTATGACATCGTTCACTAGATGTTTAAATGCATTGGTAGCTTGGCAACCCCACATCTAATCATGTGACGATTAATAATATCCTCAGCAGTAATACGACTTTAAAAGTGAAAGATTGTTCAGCCATCGAGAGGAGAGCAGCCAATAGCTTAGTTGGTAAGAGCACTGTCCCGGCAAGATAGGGGTCTCGGGTTCGAATCCCGGTGGCTGACAATTTTTTACAATTTATTTCAAATATACAAACTGTTAACTCATTGTTAATATTAGAATTTGGTCTGGTAGGGCCTTGAGTAAATTATGACATCGTTCACTAGATGTTTAAATGCAGTGGTAGTTTGGCAACCCCACATCTAATCATGTGACGATTAATAATATCCTCAGCAGTAATACGACTTTAAAAGTGAAAGATTGTTCAGCCATCGAGAGGAGAGCAGCCAATAGCTTAGTTGGTAAGAGCACTGTCCCGGCAAGATAGGGGTCTCGGGTTCGAATCCCGGTGGCTGACAATTTTTCACAATTTATTTCAAATATACAAACTGTTAACTCATTGTTAATATTAATGAACCAATAACAGATTTAAAATCAATTTCTAACGAATTTAATAACCATTTTTGTTCACTAGCGGAAAATTTAATAAAATCAAAATATTTAGAAACCAACTCTAAAAAAGCCATAGATTCAAATACATCGCAAATACACAAGAATGTTCATTCGATTTTCATTACTCCAATTACAGAATTAGAACTTGCTCGCACCATACAATCATTAAACAATACATCTTCGACTGGGTTAGATAATATGTCAAATGTATTAATAAAGAAAATTATGTATGCTATATTAACCCCTTTGACTTATATAATAAATGAGAGTCTAATCAGTGGATATTTTCCTGTTGAATTAAAAATATCTAAAGTAAGGCCGTTACATAAAAAGGGAGATAGTACATGTATTAATAATTATAGACCTGTAACATTAGTTTCACCGTTCCACAAAATATTCGAAAAAGTTATATATACCAAAATACAATCATTCTTATGTAAACACAATATTATAATAAATGAACAGCATGGTTTTCAGAAAGGTTCCGATCGTATGACAGCGTTAGCAGATTATACTAAAATAATATATTCCATGGTAGATAAGAACCAATCCGTTGTTGGTTCATTTTTAGACTTAACAAAAGCTTTTGATTGCATTGATCATAATTTATTACTTGAAAAATGCGAACGTTATAGTATCCGCGGAATATGCTTTCAATGGCTTGAGTCTTATCTACAAAATAGAAAACAAGTGGTAGTAATTAATTCCGTTATGTCAGATGAATGTAATATCACCATAGGAGTCCCGCAGGGATCAATTCTTAGTCCCCTATTATTTTGTTATATGTAAACGACATAAAATACTGTATTCCCCACGGTACATTTGTTGCTTATGCTGACGACTTGTCCTTACTTAACTATAGTCCATCTGTTACAAATACTGTTCAGCACACAAATGTAAATTTACAAAATATCAATGAATGGTCATCCAAAAATAAGCTAATATTAAATATTGAGAAATCAAATGTTATGAAATTTTGTAACAGACCAGATTATAACGAAAGCATATTAATTAAATATAACGGAAAATCTTTACAAGTAAGTTCTACTAAAATATTGGGTTTCATAATAGATGAAAATATGTCTGGAGAACAGCATGTAGATTATGTATGTAAAAAACTTACAAGTTTGTGTTACGCAATACGACGTCTTAAGGATATTAGTCACTTAAATATAGTAAAAACTTTTTAC
>OY720453.1:41582893-41647893 GCA_963082715.1 Harpalus rubripes
ATGTCTTCTCAAGACTTTTTATGCAGAAATGTAAAAAATTTAACAACTCAATCGTCGTTTGTTTTTTTGCAAAAAGTTGTCAGAAATATGTCGTGTTTGGTATCAAATAAAATATTTTCTCAAAAGCTGTCAAAAATATGACATCTCGATTGTCTTTTGTTTCTTTCATAAAGTTGTCAGAAATATGTCGTGTTTGGTATCAAATAAAATGATTTCTCAACAACTGTCATGCAGAAATGTAAAAATATGACTTCACAATTGTCTTTTGTTTCTTTTATAATGTCAGAAATATGTCGTGTCTGGTATTAAATATAGTATATTGTGTTATTAGGAGTAAAAGTGAAACTTTGTGTGGCGAGCATGGAAGTTTGCACGACAGGCGAAGCGAGTCGGACAATTGCATGCGAGGCACACAAAGATACTTTTATTCCGAATGACACATTAAATTTTTTTTCAAACGCACTACTTTTCTTTTTATTTGCTAATTCTATGTAGTTTCTATGTATATTTGTTTATTTTATTTCTACCTCGTGAATCAAGTCACAAAAAGTGCCATTTCTACGACGTTTGAAAAAAAATGTTTTCTCAACAGCTCTCATGCAGAAATGTCAAAAATATGACAAGTCGATCGTCTTTTGTTTTTTTGCATAAAGTTGACAGAAATTTGTCGTGTTTGGTATAAAATAAAAAGTGTTTTTAACAGCTGTCATGTAGAAATGTCAAAAATATGACAACTCGACCGTCTTTTGTTTTTTCATAAAGTCGGAAATATGTCGTGTTTGGTATCACATGAAATGTCCTCTCAAGACCTACTATACAGATATGTTAAAAATATGACATATCATCGTCTTTTGTTTTTTGCTGTCAGAAATATGTCGTTGGTAGCGAATGAAATGTTTTCTCAAGAGCTGTCAAAAATATGGCATTTCGATCGTCTTTTGTTTTCTTCATAAAGTCAGAAATATGTCGTGTTTGGTATCAAATAAAATGTTTTCGCAACAATTATCATGCAGAAATGTCGAAAATATGACAATTCGATCGTCTTTTGTTTTTTTTTCATTAAATTGTCAGAAACATGTGTTTGGTATCAAATGAAATGTTATCTCAAAAGTTGTCAAGCAGAAATGTCAAAAATATGACAACTTGATCGTCTTTTATTTTTTTAAAATGTCAGAAATATGTTGTGTTCGGTATCAAATGACATGTTTTCTCAAGAGAGAGCTGTCATGCAGATATGTCGAGAATATTACAAATCGATCGTCTTTTGCTATTTTTTATAAATTTGTCAGACATATGTCGTGTTTGGTATCAAATGAAATATTTTCTCAAGAGCTGCTATACAGAAATGTCAAAAATTTGAAAACTCGATTATCTTTTGTTATATGCACAAAGTTGTCAGAAATATATCGTGTTTGGTATCTATTAAAATATTGTCACATGAGCTGCTATGCACAAATTTAAAAATTTGACAACTCGATCAGATTTTGTTTATTGCAAAAAGTTGTCTCAAGAGGTGTCATGCAAAAATGACAAAAACTTAACAACTCGACCGTCTTTTGTTTTTTCATTAAGTATCAGAAACATGTGTATCAAATGAAATGTTTTTTCGAAAGCTGTCATGCAAAAATGTCAAAAATATGACAACTCGATCGTCTTTTGTTTTTTGCAGAAAATTGTCAGAAATATGTAATGTTTGGTATGAAATAAAATGTTTGCTCAACAGCTGTCATACAGAAATGTCAGAAATATGACAACTCGTTCATCTTTTGTTTATTGCAAAATCTTCTCAGAAATATGTAGTGTTTGGTGTTTTCTCAAGAGTTGTGATGCAGAAATGTCAAAACTATGACAACACAATCGTCTTGTTTTTTCTTTAAGTTGTAACAAATATTTCGTGTGTGGTATGAAATGAAATGTATTTTCAGGTGTTGCCATGCAGAAATGTTAAAAATATGACAACACGATCGTCTTTTGTTTTTTTCATAAAGTTGTCAGAAATATATCGTGTTTGGTACCAAATGAAATGTTTTCTCAAGAGCTGTCATGCAGAAATGTCAAAAATATGACAAAACAATCGTCTTTTGTTTTTTTCTTCAAGTTGTCAGAAATATGTCGTGTGTCGTATGAAATGAAATGTATTCTCGTGTGTTGCCCTGCAGAAATGTCAAAAAATTTATAACCTGATTGACTTTTGTCTTTTGCAAAAATTTGTCAGAAATATGACGTGTTCTGTACCAAATGAAATGTTTTCTCAAGAGCTGCTATGCAGAATTGTCCAAATTTTGACAACTCGATCGTCTTTTTTTCGCAAAAAGTTGTCAGAAATATGTCGTGTGTCGTATGAAATGAAATGTATTCTCGGGTGTTGCCCTGCAGAAATGTCAAAAAATTTATAACCTGATTGGCTTTTGTCTTTTGCAAAAATTTGTCAGAAATATGACGTGTTCGGTATCAGATGAAATGTTTTCTCAAGAGCTGCTATGCAGAATTGTCCAAATTTTGACAACTCGATCGTCTTTTTTTCGCAAAAAGTTGTCAGAAATAAGCCGTATTTGGTATCAAATGAAATGTTTTCCCAAGAGCTGATATGCAGAAATGAGAGAAATATGATTACTTAATTATCTTTTATCTTTTGCAAAAAGTGGTCAGAAATTTGTCGAATTTGGTATCAAATGAAATGTTTTCTTAAGAGCTGCTATGTAGAAATGTCAGAAATTTGACAACTCAATATTCATTTGTTCTTTTGCAATAACTAGTAAGAAATATGTCGTGTTTGGTATCACATAAAATGTTTTCTCAAGAACTGATAGACAGAAATGAGAAAAATATGATTACTTGATTGTCTTTTGTATTTTGCAAAACGTAGTCAGATGTATGTCGTGTTTGTTATCAAATTATTTATTTTTTAAAGAGCTGCCATGCAGAAATGGTAAATTTGGGCAACGCGATCGTCTTTTGTTTTTTGCAAAAAGTTGTCAGATATATGTCGTGTTTGGTAACAAATAAAAAAATTTCTCACGAGCTGCTATGGAAAAAAGTCAAAAATTTGACAACTCGATCGTCTTTTGTTTTTTGCAAAATATTGTCTGACATATGTCGTGTATGGTATAAAATAAAAAGTTTTCTTAAGGGCTGCTATGCAGATATTTGACAACTCGATCGTCTTTTGTTTTTTTTTTGCAAAAAGCTGTCGGAAATATGTCGTGTGTGGTATCAAATGAGAGGTCTCCCTTTAAGGGCAATTTGGTTTTGGGTTTAAAGTATGCGCAGACAGACTGGATGTACGTAAAGACTATTATAAAACACTATCGGCGGAGCCCTAGGGGAAGCTCGGCGTAGCCGAGTTTTCCCTAGTCCTATATACTAAACAGTTAGAGGATCTTTCTATATATATTTTCTTTCATCGAGATGATCGCCAAATTTTAATCAACTCTACAGCCTAAACGGCTTGACCTATTTTCATGAAAATTGTTTCAAGTTGTAGAGATTTATACAACTTAATTTCCAAGATAGGTCTCATATTTTTTATGTGCATAGTTTTTATATACAAAAATTTAAACTTTTGAAAATTGGAATTAAAACAATAATTTTAAACAAGATCTTAGCCACCTTGAAAAATTTAAGACGAAGAACGCTATGTAATGACACATTTGACGTGTCAATTTTAATCTTTAAAAGGATATATTTTTGGATTAGTAGGAATTGTAAATGATTTATTATCATTTAAATTAACTGCAGCCATGAGAAAAAAAATTAAACAAGTTGTAAGTATTCAAAAATAATGTATATAAAATTAAATATTTTTGTAATTTTACCTTTATTTTGCAGGTTATTTATAAATATATTATAGTATATATGAATACCTATCGTAATCTATACAACTAATATGTACCTATAATTATTAGATATCCACATATTTTAGAGATATTTAGCATAATTTTCACCTCGCAAAATGTGAAACAAAATGACCGAAGATGACGAGCCGGAGGCCGACAAAAAAATTTCAAATTTGCGGTGAAAGTAATGTTTAAGTATTTCGTGCACCACATTATATTTATTAATGAAAATTAGTATAACGGTCATTATAGTCTCGGGAATTCATTTTTGAAGTCGAAAATAACACATTTATATCCGTATACGAGATAATTTACAGTAAAACACAAATTTTATGACTATTCCTTTAGCATTATACGATCTGCTGTAAATAATAAAAGGTAGCAAAATATAATAAATAATGTCTGTAGAAATTAGTTTTTAAGTTAAAACTGCTGTAAATTTAACTATAAATGAGTTCAATAAACTATTTTAAATCAGCCAGGTGTCAGGTAACCTAAGTCTGTACACGAAAAACGCGGCACAATGTATTACACTTAGGTACTTGCAAAGAATCCATAACAAAGGTAAGTGATCACTGAACAGCAATATAAAATTTAAATAATTCATGAGGTTAATAACAATTAAAATGTTCCATTTAAAATGTTGTGGTTTAAAAACAATGTACTTTACATATTTATCATGTAAAATGTCTTGATTACAACAATGCTTTATAACAATATAATCACAACTTAGCATTTATACAAAACGTGTGTTGATTACAACAATAATATAGAAGCTCATTCATATTTCAACCCCATACACCATTTCTATGTTAATTTGAAGATATTTCAAACAGTTCAGGAGTTATGAGCTCCCAAAAATTCATGTACCTACTCTTTATTAGTTACGGTTAAAATGTGAGATTAAAATAGATTCAATCTCATGATTTCTGTTGCAAATAGTGTTTATTCTTGCAAAATGAATTTTAGAGGGTTGATATGTATATTTCCGGTATAAAAATGGTAAAATATTGGATTAGAAACACATCATGCCCAGGTTAAAAAATGGGTTGAATTATGTATATATTTAAAATTTGGTAGATGCAACATTATTTTTTACTTTTACTTTCCTCATTTTGAAATTATGACTTTTTAAAAAGAGGGCTATCATTTAAAATCAAGTATCTGTATTGACTAACAAAAAAATCAAAACTGTTACTTTGACAGGCGTGGTTAAAAAATGTATAATTCAAAATCGGGGAAAGATATTCCAAATCTGTTTAGACGAATACACAGGACAAAGATTGAAGTATATTTGAGAGAAATTTTTAATGGATTGAATAAAGGGTGCAAATTTGTAAACGGAATTAAATATTAATAAAATAAAAATTATAAATAATTCTTTTACCGTTTAGTCAAATTTACACTGTTTGTTCAAAAAGTACTATGTTTTGGTATAAAAATTATCTGGGGTCTGATTATGTAATTTGGAAATCTATTAGATTTCAATAAATAAACAAATAAGAAAGCACAGTGAACTTAGCGGCTGCGTATAGCTAGCAGTCCCCTATTAGCAAACCCTAACGAAAACTATTGCATATTTTTTTGCTATTTATTTGCCAATCAATTACCACAATGCCAATTTAATTGCCACTTATTTTTTAAAAAATACGGGGGGACTGCTAGCTTGACAGTCAAGTTAGCAGTCCCCTGGGCAGTAATGCTTTACATGTTTACATTCGAAAATATTAGTGTGTAGGAATTAATTGTCATTTAAATGCCAATTAATTATTGAAGATTTAAATAAAATCAGGCATAAAATTCAAATATATGAATTAACACTACCATTAACATAAGAATTATATTTTCTGTATTCATCTGAATTTTAAATGCTGTTTATCCTATTTATTAGTGCGCATACCTATCAATAACTATATGGAACCATGCAATTTCCATGTAGGATCAATATGGATGTGCATGGGTTCCATTTGGATCATTAAGGATGCACATGAATCCATCTAATTTTTATTCAACAATTCCAAAACTATCTCAGCAGAAACATATAAAATGTATTGTAACATAAAGCTTAGACTATAATAAACCAACATAAACATTTAGGCTTTTTGTAATAGTAATTAAAACAAATATTGTTTATACTGGTTCATTATTGTCTAAACATTATGATAGAATGTAGTTTGTGGGGTTCTGCTAAAGCAATTAATTTATAAAGCTTAATTTTTCAATGAAAAGTAAGGTACATTGATTCATTCCCAAATAATATTGTTTTAATCGGTTACTAAGTGGTAATTAAAACAAATATTGTTTATACTGGTTGATTATTGTATAAACATTATGATAGAATGTAGTTGTAGGGTTCTGCTAAAGCAAGTAATTCATAAAGCTTAATTTTTGATGAAAAGTAAGGTACATTGATTCATTCCCAAATAATATTGTTTTAATTGGTTACTTAGTGGTAATTAAAACAAATAATGTTTATACTTGTTGATTATTGTCTAAACATTATGATAAAATATAGTTTGTAGGGTTTTGCTAAAGCAATTAATTTATAAGGCTTAATTTTTAATGAAAAGTAAGGTATATACATTCATTCCCCAATAATATTGTTTTAATCGGTTACTAAGTGGTAATTAAAAAAATATTGTTTATACTGGTTTATTATTGTCTAAACATTATGATAGAATGTAGTTTGTAGGGTTCTGCTAAAGCAATTAATTTATAAAGATTAATTTTTGATGAAAAGTAAGGTGTATTGATTCATTCCGAAGTAATATTGTTTTAATCGGTTACTAAGCTTTATAAATTAATTTCTTTAGCAGAACCCTACAAACTACATTCTATCATAATGTTTAGACAATAATAAACAAGTATAAACATTATTTATTTTAATTACCACTTAGTAACCGATTAAAACAATATTATTTGGGATTGAATCAATATACCTTACTTTTCATCAAAAATTAAGCTTAATAAATTAATTGCTTTAGCAGAACCGTACAAACTACATTCTATCATAATGCTTAGACAAAAATCTACCAGTATAAGCAATATTTGTTTTAATTACCACTTAGTAACCGATTAAAACAATATTATTTCGGAATGAATCAATACACCTTACTTTTCATCAAAAATTAGGCTTTATACATTAATTGCTTTAGCAGAACCCTACAAACTACATTCTATCATAATGTTTAAACAATATTTGTTTTAATTACCACTTAGTAACCGATTAAAACAATATTATTGGGGAATGAATCTATATACCTTACTTTTCATTAAAAATTAAGCCTTATAAATTAATTGCTTCAGCAAAACCCTACAAACTATATTTTATCATAATGTTTAGACAATAATCAACAAGTATGTTTAGACAATAATCAACCAGGATGAACAATATTTGTTTTAATTACCACTTAGTAAAAGATTATAACAATATTAATTGAGAATGAATCAATAGCCATTATTTTTCAACTAATATAGACCTTTGTATATTAATTACCCTAGCAGAACCACACAAACTGTATTCTGCCATAATGTTTGGGTAAGAACAAACCAGTATAAATAATAATTGCCACTTAGTAACTGATTAAAACAATATTATTTGAGTTAAATAATATACCTTACTTTTCATCAAAAATTGAGCTTTGTAAATTAATTGCTTTAGCAGAATCCTACAAACTACATTTTACTATGATGTTTAGACAATAGTCAACCAGTATAAACAATATATGTTTTAATTACAACTTAGTAACCTATTAAAACAATAGTATTTTTGAATGAATCCATATACCTTAATTTACATCAAAAATTGAGCTTTGTAAATTATTTGCTGTAGCAGAACCATACAAATAACAAAATCAAGCAGTGTAAACCTTTTTTTTGTTTCAATTACCACCTAGTAACCGATTAAAACAATAGTATTTGTGAATGAGTTAATATACCTTACTTTTCATAAAAAATTGAGTTTTTTAAAATAATTGCTTTAGCAGTACCCTGCAAACTGTAGTCTTCTATTATGATTAGACGGTAATAAACGAGAATAAACCATATCCGTTTTAATTACCATTTACTAACCGATTGAAACAATATTATTTGAGAATGGATCAGTATCCATTATTTTTCATCTGATATAGACGTATAGACCTTTGTAAATTAATTACCCCAGCAGAACCAAACAAACTGTATTCTACTATAATGTACCAGTATAAACCATATTTGTTTTAATTACCACTCAGTATCCTATTAAAACAATATTATTTTTGAATGAATAAGTATACCTACCTTACTTTTCATCAAAAACAACGGAAAGTTAAACATATTAGTAGTATGTTGAGTAATCTTGACTACTCTGTTTAACTTTCCCTGTTGTTACTGTTGATAAGACCAAGACCTTAGTTCTCGAAATACCATTTAGTTTATAATAAAATTAATTTTAAATTTAAGGGGTAATTTTATTAGTTTTTGTCTTTAATGACCCCTTATTAATGCACGTTTTTTTTTATTAGTAAACGATTTTAGTGGGTCACCAAAAATACCACACACCATTGTTGAACAATTGGCAAAATTTATATATACAACGTTACTAAGCTATTTTTTTTTTGTCTATGCAGTAAGATACATTTAACGGAAATATGCAGTAACTAACATGTTTGTCAATAATTGACTATTAATGATCTCAACAATTAACGCCCACATTAACAAACTTGATAGTTAAATAACTACTAATTATGAAATTATAAATTCCATAATATAATTTCCATACAGGTGATATTGAATGGCAATTTTATTTTATTAGGTCCCATCAATTATAAAGGATGAAATAAACCTACAAGACAAAGTTAAATAAACAACATCGATGTGCCTTCGTGGACAACAATGGTATGAGTACGATAATCTCAATAGCACCATGAATTCCTGAAATACTTTTAGTCTCTTAATATTTAATTGTAAAATAATAAATACCATTATCTACTTCATTATTTTTCTTAACAATTAATATTATTCTTTTACATATGCATTATATTTTTTTTAATCCCGTATCGCCGTTATGTAATTCAAATTGTATAAATTTAGTAAGTGGTAATTTAAACAGATATGGTTTATACTGGTTTATTATCGTCTAAACATTAAGGTAGATTGCAGTATGTTAGGTTCTGCTAAAGCAATTAATTTATTAAGCTCAATTTTTGATGAAAAGTAAGATAAGGTAAGTTAGGCTAAGTGCGTATCGGGAGTAAATGCGTTCCCGGGCCGTAGTTTGTAAATGTCTCATTTTTAAGCAGTGCCATCTAGTATATCTTCAGGGAAATATATAAAGGCAACTTTCTTTTCTGCAGCAATGTGCAACTAATGTCACATATAGCAGAAAATCTGTATTATGTTGTCAGCTGCAGTAATGCGCAGTAACACGAGTGCAACAGGTTTTTGTAAATCGAGTGTCATCCCAACTGCCGCCAGTGATTTAAAAAAGAAAAATTCATAATAAAGGTAAGAAGCAATGTACTTTCAGTTTTCATTGTTATTTTTACTTAATTTCACGAATTGTTTATAATAAATAATACTAAACTTTTGCCCCAGTAAAATTAAGCACCGGGGAAAGTGATTAGTAAATTTTAGGGGCAAGTATGTAGCTAAAATTTAGCACGTACACATTTACCCCATTTAATGACTGCTTGTTAAAATAATTATTTTTCCATAGAGTTCGTTTTTGTGCTACCCAGTATACAACATGGTCCGCAATTATGTGCGAAAGAGCAACAGAGCGACAGCATACACTAGGCAGTGCCTAGAAAGAGCGATTGAAGAAGTCAGGAATGGCGTCATAACGGCCTATCGTGCTAGTAAAAAGTACAAAATTCCACAAATGACGCTAAGCTGTCATCTAAGAGGACTCCGTGGACAGAAGAGTAAAACCGGCGGAAGATCCATTGCCAGTCCACATGAAGACGAAGCTAAATTGGCAGCAGGGATAAAGACTTTGGAGAAATGGGTTTGGGGATTAAGCCGGAAAGAAATATTAAGGATTGTGGGTGATTATGTTACTCAAAATAAACTGAAAACTCCATTTAAAAACAATACACCTGGTGAAGACTGGTATTTGGCCTTTGCTAAACGACATAATTTATCCATAAAAAAGCCTCAGTCGGTCGAGTATGCCCGTAAAAAAATTATGGATCCATTCGTTATTAACCAATACTTCCAGATATTGAAAAAAACGCTGGATGATTTAAATTTGCACGACAAACCACATCAAATTTGGAATTTGGACGAATCTGGTTTCTGTCTAGACCCGTCGAAAACTAAAGTAGTAGGAGAAAAAGGAACAGCTTCTTCTAGGGAAACAGGAGGAGTTGGTAGAGAGAACATTACCGTTTTAATGGCAGTAAATGCTGCTGGCCATAAGGCTGCTCCTTTGATAATATTTAAGGGGAAAAATATTTGGGATGAATGGGTTGCTCCTGATGGTGAAGGATTTCCAGGTACAAGATATGCAGCTACTTCTAACGGCTGGATGGAATCGAACATTTTTCTCCGTTATTTTGAAAAGACATTTCTGAAAGAGATTGGTGATACCAGACCTGTTTTGTTGATATATGATGGGCATGTTTCGCATGTCGATGAGCGGCTTATAACATGTGCATTGGAAAATGACGTGTCAATATTAAAACTTCCACCACATTCCAGCCACTAATTGCAACCACTTGATTTAAGTGTTTTTCGATCTTTAAAGTCAAGATGGGATGCGATGTTGGTAGAGTGGCAAAGGCATCACCGTGGCCAAAAAGTTCCAAAGAAACAGTTTAGTACGATGGTTGGCAAAATATGGACTGATACAAAGAAAGACATAATTTGTAGTGGTTTTAAAAAAGGTGGGATAGTCCCCTTTAATTCCAATGTCATAACTGATGATCAATATGATCCAATTGCTTTAAGGCGGTGGAAGGAACATCATAAGGTGCAAACTAACATAGGCACAGATGAACAATATCAACATGCTGTTCCAGGAACATCGAAGGAAACAGATTTTTCAATGAAAACTAACAATACTTTCTTAGAAGAAGATCAACATGCTGTTCCAGGAACATCGAAAGACTCAAGTAAGAATACTTCCTTTGAAGATCTTCTATTAGCAACAGTAAAGCAAAGAGAATACACACGTACCAATAAACCGAAGAAGAGAGTTGCAGGAGGAGCTGAATTAATTACAACAACAGAAGTCCTTTCTCGTCTACAGGAAGCTAATCAGAAAACGTCCAACAAGAAAAAGAACACATCTAAAATTATTGAAAAAAATGTATCATCGGTTGCAGAAGTTATTTACGAAGATTCAGATGATGATGCTGACGAAGAATTTAGAGATGAAGAGTCACTTAACGAATATATGTTGGCAATAAATAAAAAACCATCGGAAATTTGCGATGGCGACTGGGTAATGGTTGCTTTTGCTACGAAGAAATTATGTCGACATTACGTTGGACAAGTAATATCTACAAATGAAAAGGACGATGAGCTCGAAATTAAATTTACTCGAAAAGTACATTCATTAGATCCCTCGTCTGCTAAAACTTTTATTTGGGCAGATCCAGAAGATTGCTCAATCATATCAAAGGAAGATGTTTTAATGATACTACCAAAACCCTCTGTAGGCAAGCGTGGCCTACACCGCTTCGACGTTTCTTTCGAAGGATACAACATGCAATAATTTTTTTTATAAAAATATTTCATATTATGTAAGTACCTTGTTTTTTTGTTTTAGAGTTCTTATTTTAAGTTTGTACCTAAACGTTTATATTATTGAAGAAATATATCTTAATTTTACTTTGTATACCATGAGACATAATAAACAGATAGACAATAAAAAGTTCATATAAGCTTCAATTATATTAATAAAAACCGAGAAAAATAGCAATACGTAAATTTTTTCTTGCAGTTTTACACAGTTCCCCAGCTGTACTATAACGCCAGTCACATACAAGATATGGTGCGGTTACATACTTACCCCATTTACACGGGAAAATGCGTAGTATCGACATTGTTTTAAAAAATTATATGTAAATTAAACGAAAGAAATATTAGTAGTTCATGCGCTTCAGATGTCTAAAGGTAATACCCAAGGCATAATACTGGCAAAATTTGAACTACGAAATATAAATACTTTTTTAGATAAAAGGGAAATTGTGCAAACTATCAAAATTTTGCTAATCAATTACCCCACTTTACCTTATATTGATTCATTCTCAAATAATATTGTTTTAATCGGTTACTAAGTGGTAATTAAAACAAATAAGATTTCTACTGATTTATTGCAGTCTAAGCATAATGATAGAATGCAGTTTGCAGGGTTCTGCAAAAGCAATTAATTTATAAAGCCTAATTTTTGATGAAAAGTAAGGTATATTGATTCATTCCCAAATAATATTGTTTAAATCGGTTACTAAGTGGTAATTAAAACAAATATTGTTCATACTGGTTTATTATTGTCTAAACATTATGATAGAATGCAGTTTGCAGGGTTCTGCAAAAGCAATTAATTTATAAAGCTTAATTTTTGATGAAAAGTAAAGTATATTAATTCATTCCCAAATAATATTGTTTTAATCGGTTACTAAGTGGTAATTAAAACAAATATTGTTTATACTGGTTGATTATTGTCTAAACAATATGATAGAATGTAGTTTGTAGGGTTCTGGTAATGCAATTAATTTATTAAGCTTAATTTTTGATGAAAAGTAAGGTATATTGATTCATTCCCAAATAATATTGTTTTAATCGGTTACTAAGTAGTAATTAAAACAAATACTGTTTATACTGGTTGATTATTGTCTAAACATTATGATAGAATGCAGTTTGCAGGGTTCTGCAAAAGCAATTAATTTATAAAGCTTAATTTTTGATGAAAAGTAAGGTACATTAATTCATTTCCAAATAATATTGTTTTAATCGGTTACTATGTGGTAATTAAAACAAATATAGTTTATACTGGTTGATTATTGTCTAAACATTATGATAGAACGTAGTTTGTAGGGTTCTGCTAATGCAATTAATTTATTAAGCTTAATTTTTGATGAAAAGTAAGGTATATTGATTCATTCCCAAATAATATTGTTTTAATAGGTTACTAAGTGGTAATTAAAACAAATATTGTTTATACTGGTTGATTATTGTCTAAACATTATGATAGAATGTAGTTTGTAGGGTTCTGCTAATGCAATTAATTTATTAAGCTTAATTTTTGATGAAAAGTAAGGTATATTGATTCATTCCCAAATAATATTGTTTTAATCGGTTACTAAGTGGTAATTAAAACAAATACTGTTTATACTGGTTGATTATTGTCTAAACATTATGATAGAATGCAGTTTGCAGGGTTCTGCAAAAGCAATTAATTTATAAAGCTTAATTTTTGATGAAAAGTAAGGTATATTAATTCATTCCCAAATAATATTGATTTAATCGGTTACTAAGTGGTAATTAAAACAAATATAGTTTATACTGGTTGATTATTGTCTAAACATTATGATAGAACGTAGTTTGTAGGGTTCTGCTAATGCAATTAATTTATTAAGCTTAATTTTTGATGAAAAGTAAGGTATATTGATTCATTCCCAAATAATATTGTTTTAATAGGTTACTAAGTGGTAATTAAAACAAATATTGTTTATACTGGTTGATTATTGTCTAAACATTATGATAGAATGTAGTTTGTAGGGTTCTGCTAATGCAATTAATTTATTAAGCTTAATTTTTGATGAAAAGTAAGGTATATTGATTCATTCCCAAATAATATTGTTTTAATCAGTTACTAAGTGGTAATTAAAACAAATACTGTTTATACTGGTTGATTATTGTCTAAACATTATGATAGAATGCAGTTTGCAGGGTTCTGCAAAAGCAATTAATTTATAAAGCTTAATTTTTGATGAAAAGTAAAGTATATTAATTCATTCCCAAATAATATTGATTTAATCGGTTACTAAGTGGTAATTAAAACAAATATAGTTTATACTGGTTGATTATTGTCTGAACATTATGATAGAATGTAGTTTGTAGGGTTCTGCTAATGCAATTAATTTATGAAGTTTAATTCTTGATAAAAACTAAGGTATATTGATTCATTCCCAAATAATATTGTTTTAATCGGTTACTAAGTGGTAATTAAAACAAATACTGTTTATACTGGTTGATTATTGTCTATACATTATGATAGAATGCAGTTTGCAGGGTTCTGCAAAAGCAATTAATTTATAAAGCTTAATTTTTGATGTAAAGTAAGGTATATTAATTCATTCCCAAATAATATTGTTTTAATCGGTTACTAAGTGGTAATTAAAACAAATATTGTTTATGCTGGTTGATTATTGTCTAAACATTATGATAGAATGTAGTTTGTAGGGTTCTGCTAATGCAATTAATTTATTAAGCTTAATTTTTGATGAAAAGTAAGGTATATTGATTCATTCCCAAATAATATTGTTTTAATCGGTTACTAAGTGGTAATTAAAACAAATACTGTTTATACTGGTTGATTATTGTCTAAACATTATGATAGAATGCAGTTTGCAGGGTTCTGCAAAAGGAATTAATTTATAAAGCTTTATTTTGATGAAAAGTAAGGTATATTAATTCATTCCCAAATAATATTGTTTTAATCGGTTACTAAGGAGTAATTAAAACAAATATTGTTTATCCTGGTTGATTATTGTCTAAACATTATAGCAGAGTACAGTTTGTTTGGTTCTGCTGGGGTAATTCATTTACAAAAGTCTATCTTGTTGTAACACGAGGGGGGGTCTCTGAAGCTGACGGCAATCCTACCGACTGCGTCACTGTAACACGAGGCGGGTCATTGAAGCTGACGGCAATCCTACCGACTGCGTCACTGTAACACGAGGCGGGTCTTTGAAGTTGACTGCAAATGATGATGATACTAAGGATGATGATTCCCAACGATGATACACTTATTGACTGGTGGACGCCTCGGATGGCTGGCGTCCACGGCTTGTGAGAAGGAAGAACACACACACTTCACTTTAACTTTTTACTCTTATGAACACTACGGACATGACATGAACACAACTTGTTGATTTAAAAACTAATACTTTTATTTACATGATTAAATATAACTTAATTAAACATAACTAACGAAACTGTTACATTTTGTAACCTTGCGGGCGGGCGTTCTGCACTCGCGCCCCAAAACTAAAAACCCGTACATGTTAACTCCACGGCTAACTAATACCGACTCTCCCATGCTTATCCCATGGCTAACTAATACAGACTCTCCCATGTTTATCCCATGGCTAACTAATACAGACTTTCCCATGTTTATCCCATGGCTAACTAATGCCGACTCTTCCATGTTTATCCCATGGCTGACTAATACTGACTGCCTTAAAACAAAAACGCTATCTCCAGGACAGGATTATCTTAGGGGTTCGGGGTGCATAGGCAAGGGCATCCATAGTCACGTACGCATACACAATAATTTCTAGACTTAATTATCAACAAATAAATGTCGTGACTATCATAATACGATAAGAATTTCTAAACTGAATTTTGACATTTATAACTTAAACAGATAAACAGAGTTAAAATATGATTGTCGAAACTATAATTTAGAAGAGTTTATAAAAAAGTTATTTATCTGTTATTGCGCTTACCCTCGCCTTGTCACATTATCCTCCCCTTAAGACATAAATATATCGCAAAATCGATATATTTATTCTTAAATCCTGAACTGAAGATAGTTTCCAAATTCTGCAACCACAGAACATAAAACACATACATAAAACAAATAAAACATCACCCATATTACAAATATGAGACAAAGCATAAAACATAGAAAACATAAAAATTGCAAAACAGGTACAAATGTACAAACACAACATAATACGTAAAAACACACAAAAGGTATAAAACCTAAGACATTTCAAATGCAAAAACATACAAACATAAAGCATCAAACATATTACAAATATGACACAAAGCATAAAACATAGAATACAAAAAACGCAAGACAAAAAATTGCAAAACAGGTACAAATGTACAAGCACAACATAACATGTTAAAAACAGACAAAAGGTATAAAACCTATGACATTGAATTTCTAAACTGAATTTTGACATTTATAACTTAAACAGATAAACAGAGTTAAAATATGATTGTCGAAACTATAATTTAGAAGAGTTTATAAAAAAGTTATTTATCTGTTATTGCGCTTACCCTCGCCTTGTCACATTGTTTTAATCGGTTACTAAGTGGTAATTAAAACAAATATTGTTTATACTGGTTTATTATTGTCTAAACATTATGATAGAAAGCAGTTTGCAGGGTTCTGCAAAAGCAATTAATTTATAAAGCTTAATTTTTGATGAAAAGTAAGGTATATTGATTCATTCCCAAATAATATTGTTTTAATCGGTTACTAAGTGGTAATTAAAACAAATACTGTTTATACTGGTTGATTATTGTCTAAATATTATGATAGAATGCAGTTTGCAGGGTTCTGTAAATGCAATTAATTTATAAAGCTTAATTTTTGATGAAAAGTAAGGTATATTAATTCATTCTCAAATAATATTGTTTTAATCGGTTACTAAGTGGTAATTAAAACTAATATTGATTATACTGGTTGATTATTGTCTAAACATTATGATAGAATGTAGTTTGTAGGGTTCTGCTAATGCAATTAATTTATTAAGCTTAATTTTTGATGAAAAGTAAGGTATATTGATTCATTCCCAAATAATATTGTTTTAATCGGTTACTAAGTGGTAATTAAAACAAATATTGTTTATACTGGTTGATTATTGTCTAAACATTATGATAGAATGCAGTTTGCAGGGTTCTGCAAAAGCAATTAATTTATAAAGCTTAATTTTTGATGAAAAGTAAGGTATATTAATTCATTCCCAAATAATGTTGTTTTAATCGGTTACTAAGTGGTAATTAAAACAAATATTGTTTGGTTCTGCTGGGGTAATTAATTTACAAAAGTCTATCTTGTTTTAATCGGTTACTAAGTGGTAATTAAAACAAATATTGTTTATACTGGTTTATTATTGGCTAAACATGATGATAGAATGCAGTTTGCAGGGTTCTGCAAAAGCAATTAATTTATAAAGCTTAATTTTTGATGAAAAGTATATTAATTTATTCCCAAATAATATTGTTTTAATCGGTTACTAAGTGGTAATTAAAACAAATATTGTTTATACTGGTTGATTATTGTCTAAACATTATGATAGAATGTAGTTTGTAGGGTTCTGCTAAAGCAATTAATTTATTAAGCTTAATTTTTGATGAAAAGTAGGGTATATTGATTCATTCCCGAATAATATTGTTTTAATCCGTTACTAAGTGGTAATTAAAACACATATTGTTTATACTGGTTGATTATTGTCTAAACATTATGATAGAATGTAGTTTGTAGGTTTCTGCTAAAGAAATTAATTTATAAAGCTTAATTATTGATGAAAAGTAAGGTATATTGATTCATTCCCAAATAATATTATTTAAATCGGTTACTAGGTAGTAATTAAAACAAATATTGTTTATACTGGTTGATTATTGTCTAAACATTATGATAGAATGTAATTTGTAGGGTTCTGCTAAAGCAATTAATTTATAAAGCTTAATTATTCCTGAAAAGTAAGGTATATTGATTCATTCCCAAATAATATTGTTTTAATCGGTTACTAAGTGGTAATTAAAACAAATATTGTTTATACTGGTTTATTATTGTCTAAACATTATGATAGAATGCAGTTTGCAGGGTTTTGCAGAAGCAATTAATTTATAAAGCTTAATTTTTGATGAAAAGTAAGGTATATTAATTTATTCCCAAATAATATTGTTTTAATCGGTTACTAAGTGGTAATTAAAACAAATATTGTTTATACTGGTTGATTATTGTCTAAACATTATGACAGAATGTAGTTTGTAGGGTTCTGCTAAAGCAATTAATTTATTAAGCTTAATTTTTGATGAAAAGTAAGGTATATTAATTCATTCCCAAATAATATTGTTTTAATCGGTTACTAAGTGGTAATTAAAACAAATATTGTTTATACGGGTTGATTATTGTCTAAACATTATGATAGAATGTAGTTTGTAGGGTTCTGCTAATGCAATTAATTTATTAAGCTTAATTTTTGATGAAAAGTAAGGTATATTGATTCATTCCCAAATAATATTGTTTTAATCGGTTACTAAGTGGTAATTAAAACAAATATTGTTTATACTGGTTGATTATTGTCTAAACATTATGATAGAATGCAGTTTGCAGGGTTCTGCAAAAGCAATTAATTTATAAAGCTTAATTTTTGATGAAAAGCAAGGTATTTTAATTCATTCCCAAATAATATTGTTTTAATCGGTTACTAAGAAGTAATTAAAACAAATATTGTTTATCCTGGTTGATTATTGTCTAAACATTATAGCAGAGTACAGTTTGTTTGGTTCTGCTGGGGTAATTCATTTACAAAAGTCTATCTTGTTTTAATCGGTTACTAATTGGTAATTAAAACAAATATTGTTTATACTGGTTTATTATTGTCTAAACATTATGATAGAATGCAGTTTGCAGGGTTCTGCAAAAGCAATTAATTTATAAAGCTTAATTTTTGATGAAAAGTAAGGTATATTAATTCATTCCCAAATAATATTGTTTTAATCGGTTACTAAGTGGTAATTAAAACAAATATTGTTTGTACTGGTTGATTATTGTCTAAACATTATGATAGAATGTAGTTTGTAGGGTTCTGCTAAAGCAATTAATTTATTAAGCTTAATTTTTGATGAAAAGTAAGGTATATTGATTCATTCCTATATAATATTGTTTTAATCGGTTACTAAGTGGTAATTAAAACAAATATTGTTTATACTGGTTGATTATTGTCTAAACATTATGATAGAATGTAGTTTGTAGGTTTCTGCTAAAGAAATTAATTTATAAAGCTTAATTATTGATGAAAAGTAAGGTATATTGATTCATTCCCAAATAATATTGTTTTAATCGGTTACTAGGTAGTAATTAAAACAAATATTGTTTATGCTGGTTGATTATTGTCTAAACATTATGATAGAATGTAATTTGTAGGGTTCTGCTAAAGCTATTAATTTATAAAGCTTAATTATTCATGAAAAGTAAGGTATATTAATTCTTTTCCAAATAATATTGTTTTAATCGGTTACTAAGTGGTAAATAAAACATATATTATTTATACTTGTTGATTATTGTCTAAACATTATGATAGAATGTAGTTTGTAGGGTTCTGCAAAAGCAATTAATTTATAAAGCTTAATTTTTGATGAAAAGGTATATTAATTTATTCCCAAATAATATTGTTTTAATCGGTTACTAAGTGGTAATTAAAACAAATATTGTTTATACTGGTTGATTATTGTGTAAACATTATAGTAGAGTACAGCATGTTGCGTTCTGCTGGTGTAATTAATTATTATTTCAATGCTTGGGTTAAATGCTCTGGCTGGTCGGCGAGATACAAAAAGCCTAATTGTTTGTTTTTTATAGTCCAAGCTTCATGTTACAATACATTTTATATGTTTCTGCTGAGCTAGTTTTGGAATTGTTGAATAAAAATTAGATGGATTCATGTGCATCCTTAATGATCCAAATGGAACCCATGCACATCCATATAGATCCTACATGGAAATTGCATGGTTCCATATAGTTATTGATAGGTATGCGCACTAATAAATAGGATACACAGAATTTAAAATTCAGGTGAATACAGAAAATATAATTCTTATGTTAATGGTAATGTTAATTCATATATTTTAATTTTTTTTTTTTGCCTTATTTTATTTAAATCTTCAATAATTAATTGACAATTAAATGGAAATTAATTCCTAAACACTAATATTTTCGAATGTAAAGCATTCGCATGACAGAAATGGGCGTTAGCCGATGTGGGGGTGTCCTAATCGCATGCAGCAATAAAAACTTTGAAACTACTCAAATCGACCTGTCATCGGCAGCCATTCCTAATTCAATTGATGTAGTGGGATGTAAAATTAATAACCTTAAAGGTTCATTCACAAATGAAAATTAGGTTTATGGTTTTTGTTTAGGTTTAAGTAAGTCATTCATTAATGTAGGTTTAAATTACCTGAAAATTAGTATTGATATGTACAGACATCTATGTAAATGCTTCAAAAACAAGATTAAAATATTGGTAGAGCAGTACTCAACAAGGCACCTGTGCGCCGTGAAACTGTCATTCGCTTGGCATTATGGTTATATTTCAGCAATTAAGTTATGACAGTCTCCATGTTCTTCTCGCATTTGTTTAAAAAGCCGAATCCACCAAGTGGATAATAAATAAAGATATATATATATATATATATATATATATATATATATATATATATATATATATATATATCATTTCAGACTCGTTTTCATTGGTGAAGTTTGTGACGTCAAACTAGATCATAAACCTAAAGTTTGGACCTTGCATTGTTTAGCTTTATGATTTGGATTTGGAGACCCTAAATTCTGAAGTGTGAATGGAGTCATTACATAATATGCGGTCAAAGTCTTTAAATTTAAAGTATAAACCATAAATCTAAACCTAATTTTCATTTGTGAATGTACCTTAAGAATAAATTGTTTATTTTCGTGGTTTATATACCACCAAATACTACAGTGCAAGATTTTGAGCAATTTATTGAAACAATTAGTTTATTGGAGAATATTAACGATCAGAACACCTTATTTATAGGAGATTTTAATGTTCCATCTTTTACTAACAAAAATTATTGGTGTTCTAAATCAAATATAATTTATAATTTTCTTGGTTTCCATAATTATATTCAATTTAACAATGTGTATAACAATGACAATAGATTGCTAGATTTGGTTTTAGGAAATATTAATTGCGAAGTAGTAAAATCTAATGTAAATTTAATTAATGTAGATAAATATCATCCTCCTCTTCAAATAAATATTGAAATCAATGTAGCTAATAAGAAAAATTTTCCAGCAAACAAATCACAAAAAATTTATAATTTTAAGAAGGCTAACTTCCCGGCCTTATATCACTCTCTCCACTTTGGATTGGACTAATTTGTTATCCCTTAAAAATGTTGAAGATATATGTAATAATTTGTATGAAATCATTGAAAACCAATTCAACATATACGTGCCTACCTTTAAAAACAAAAAATCTAATAGATTGTACCCATGTTGGTTTGGTAAAGAAATTATAAGTAACATCAAAAAGAAACATAATGCTCATAAAAGATTTAAACGATATCACAGGACATCAGATTTATTAGAATTTAGAGCATTAAGAACGGAAATAAAGTTACAAATCGAAGAATCCCATAAATCCTATATAGCGTCAATTGAAAACAACATTAAAAATGATCCACAACAGTTTTGGTCGTTTGTGCATTCAAAAAAAAGTTATTCACGGATTCCAGGTTGCATGCAACTAGATAATTTAGTTCTAAATGATCCTATTGCTATTGTGAACGGCTTTGCAAATTATTTTGGCAGTAGGTATATATACTCAACCAACTGAAGAAAAAATTTTGAATATTGATACCGATTTTAAGAATTATTTCCCTAATATTACAATAAATAATATAACTGAAGATGATATATTATGCTATAAAGAGGCTTAAAAATAAGGTCACTGCTGGAATAGATCAAATTCCTTGTTTCTTTTTATTAAAGATTATGCAAGTGTCCTTGTTTCTCCCTTACATCATTTATTCAATACTATTTTAAAACAATCGTCATTTCCAAATATTTGGAAAATATCTATAATTTGTCCTATTAACAAAAGTGGGGACGTAGATAATATCAAGAACTATAGAGCAGTATCCCTTCTGTGTAATTTTTCTAAAGCGTTTGAGATTATATTACATAATAAGTTGTACTCACAATTAAAGTCATTTATTTCTCCATTCCAACATGGTTTTGTTGAAAAAAGATCCACAACCACTAATTTATCTGTATTATCACATTATATAACAAGTACATTAGACAAGGGTGGGCAAGTAGATGTTTTCTACACCGATTTTCAAAAAGCTTTTGACCAGATTGACCATAATGTTTTGCTACATAAATTAAATAACTATGGTTTATCAACAGAGCTCATTGATTTATTTAAATCCTATTTTTATGAAAGAAAACAATTTGTAAAATATAATGGTCACTGCTCAAACTTTTTCACGCCAACATCTGGAGTACCTCAAGGCTCCGTTTTAGGTCCATTTTTGTTTGTTATATTTATTAATGATTTGAGCAATTTGGTCAAATGTAAACATTTATTCTTCGCTGATGACATGAAGATATATAGTAAAATTGATAACTTAAATGATTGTTTTTTGTTGCAACAACAATTAAATGAAATTATGGCTTGGTGTAATGACAATAATTTAAAACTAAATATAAACAAATGTAAAACTATGTCTTTTCACAGAACAAAACAACCATTCTTATTTAATTACAATAATAACAGTATTTTGGAAAAAGTGTACTTAACAAAAGACTTGGGCATCTATCTTGACACTAACCATACTTTCTCACCACACCTACAAGACATGGTAAGATCGGCATTTAGAATGCTAGGGTTCATATTCAGGAATTGTAAAAGTTTTAGTAATATTAATGTCATAATTACATTATATTTCAATTTCGTTCATTCAAAACTTGAATATGGCTTACTAATCTGGTATCCTATATACGAACGATACAAAACAGAGGTTGAGAAAGTACAGAAAAGATTTCTAGGGCTTTAAAGGAAGATAAAAAATACCTTGACAGAAATATTGATTAAAGTGTTTTTTAAAATAGATATAAATTCCAATCTTTAGAAAATCGTAGATTCTGTCATTTAATTGTTTTCCTTTCCAAATTACTGCAAAATGATATAGACTGTACTGAGTTATTATAGAACATATCTGGGCAATCACTACATTTCCTTTGTCCAAAAGCCAGAACTAATATGCTAATTAAGTCACCTATCTACATTATGTGCAACAATGCTAATAAAGTACTTAATAATTTCGATATTTTCATTTCATCACCAAAGCAAATTATAAAATTTATGTCAAACTTAGATATAGTATTTTCTTAATTCAATTTACCTATGCTATATTACCTATATATATATATATATATATATATATATATATATATATATATATATATATATATATATATATATATATATATATATATATATAATATGTATTGTATTTGTATTTTCATTTGATTTTTGTGTATACATAATGTCACGTTTCTGTATCTTGTATTTTCTGTATATTTTGTCCTATTATTGGTTTAACTGTTGGGCAAATAAAGATTATTATTATTATTATTATTATTATTATTATTATTATTATTATTATTATTATTACAGCCCAGGGAACTGCTAACTTGACTGTCAAGCTAGCAGTCCCCTCGTATTTTTAAAAAAATAAGTGGCAAATAAATTGGCATTGTGGTAATTAATTGGCAAATAAATAGCAAAAAAAATATGCAATAGATTTCATTACGGCCTGCTAATAGGGGACTGCTAGCTATACGCAGCCGAACTTAGCGAGCGACATTCGAAATCTGACATATATTACCAAAATAGCAAGCCAACCAAATCACGCATGTTTCAACCATATCTTAAAAACGGAGAAAGATATCCCAAATCTTGTTCAGACGAATACACAGGGGAATGATTAAAGTATATTTGAGACAAATTTTTAATGGATTGGATATAGGGTGCAAATTTGTAAACGGAATAAATATTAATGAAACAAAAATTATATACTTACATTTTTTTTACCGCTTAACCAAATTTACACCGTTTGTTCAAGAAGTACTATCTTTTATCTATCTGATTTTGTACCTTCGAAATCTACTATAGATTAAAATCTATCAGATTTCTATTAAAACAAACAAGAAAACACAGTGAACTTAGCGAGCAACTTTTGAAATCTGACATATATTACGAAAATAGCAAACCAACCGAGTCATCTATGTTTCAACCATATCTTTGATCCTCTGTACTCAACAACATCTATACAAAACCATTCAGTTTACCAAAACCTTAACCTTAAAATTCTCAACTCTATTAACCACAGCAAACCTAATATTTACAAAAATCTTTCCAAAATACCGCCCATAGTCCATTGAAATACATAACATAAATTTAGATCTCAGTCAATCGAAAAGAAGAAGAAACAAATCATTTAATAATCAACAATCACTTTAGAACAATTCAAAAAGACTGGCTTAAATTTAAGGGTCAGCGGTGCAACTGGGCATAAGTAATGAAACATTGTATATTTTATAAAGTATAAAATAAATTTAAAAAATCTGATATGGCCAGCACATTACGTTCCGCCAGTTCTGAATATTTTGTGCAAATTGCATACAGAAAGTTTCGTGCAAATGATTCTTTATTTTCACTACATTACCTTCTGTTCTATGTATTTTATACAAATTCCATAGTCATTGATACGGACATCTGTGAATCAGAATTTTCTTAATATAGTACCTAGCTGTTCCCATAGTTATAGCTGCTTTATGAAATTTAATTCCTTTATAATTTTTTAACTCTATATTCAATGAATATGATTCATAAAATGCAATCAAATCATATAGAGAATAGAATTTTCTCTAATGCTTACAAATGTGAAAAATTATATTTAACAGCATTTTTTCAAGAAGTTTGGTTGAGCATGTTGCGTGGGCAGTTTGTGTGGATAGTTTCAGTGGGCATCTTGCGTTGGCAATTTGGGTGGGTATGTTATGTGGGCATGTTGCCTGGGCAGTTTGGGTGGGCAGATTGCGTGGGCATATTGAGTGGGCAGTTTGGGTAAACCGGTTGCGTGGGCAGTTTGGATAAGCCGGTTGCGTGGGCAGTTTGAGTGGGCATATTGCGTGGGCAGTTTGGGTGGGCGTGTTGCGTGGGCAGTTTGGATAGGCATGTTGCGTGGGCAGTTTGGGTGGGTATGCTGCGTGGGCAGTTCGGGTGGCCATGTTGCGTGGATAGTTTGGATGGGCATATTGCGTTGTCAGTTTGGGTGGGTATGCTGCGTGGGCAGTTCGGGTGGGCATGTTGCGTGGGCATGTTGTAGAAACTTATTCAACTTAATTTCCTAGATAGGTCTCTTATTTTTTATGTGCATAGCTTTTGTATAAAAAAATTTAAACTTTTGTAAATTGGAATTAAAACAATAATTTGAAACAAAAGATCTTAGTCATCCTTGAAAAATTTAAGACGAAGAACTCTATGTAATGACACATTTGACATGTCAATTTGAACCTTTAAAAGGAAATATTTTTGGATTAGTAGGAATTGTAAAGGATTTATCATTTAAATTAACTTCAGTCATGAGAAAATAAATTTAACAAGTTGTAAGTATTCAAAAATAATGTATATAAAATGAAATATTTTTGAAATTTTACCTTTATTTTGCAGGTTATTTATAAATAAATTTTAGTAAATATGAATACCTATCGTAATCTGTACAACTAATATGTACCTATAATTATTAGATATCCACATATTTTAGAGATATTTAGCACAATTTTCACCTTGCAAAATGTGAAACAAAATGAACGAAGATGACGAGCCGGAGGCCGACAAAAAAATTTCAAATTTGCGGTGAAAGTAATGTTTAAGTATATCGTGCACCACATTATATTTATTAATAAAAATTAGTACAACGGTCAATTATAATGTCGGGAATACATTTTTAAAGTCGAAAATAACACATTTATATCCGTATACGAAATAATTTACAGTAAAACACAAGCATTATACTATCTGCTGTAAATAATAAAAGGTAGCAAAATATAATAAATAATGTCTGTAGAAATTAGTTTTTAAGTTAAAACTGCTGTAAATTTAACTATAAATGAGTTCAATAAACTATTTTAAATCAGCCAGATGTCAGGTAACCTAAGTCTAGAAACGAAAAACGCAGGACAATGTATTACACTTAGGTACTTGCAAAGAATCCATAAGAAAGGTAAGTAATCAGTGATTACCTTTCTTACTAATCACTGAATAGCAATATAAAATTTAAATCATTCATGAGGTTAATAACATTTAAAATGTTTCCTTTAAAATGTTGTGGTTTAAAAACAATGGACTTTACATATTTATTAGGTAAAATGTCTTGATTACAACAATGCTTTATAACAATATAATCACAACTTAGCATTTATACAAAACGTGTTGATTACAACAATAATATAGAAGCTCATTCATATTTCAACCCCATACATCACCATTTCTATGTTAATTTGAAGATATTTCAAACAGTTCAGGATTCAATCTCATGATTTCTGTTGCAAATAGTGTTTATTCTTGCAAAAATGAATTTTAGAGGGTTGATTTGTATATTTCCGGTATAAAAGTGGTTAAATATCGGATTAGAAACACCTCATGCCCGGGTTAAAAAAATGGGTTGAATTATGTATATATTTAAAATTTGGTAGCTGTTTCCATAGTTATAGCATATTTGTCTGCTTTATGAAATTTAATTCCTTTATAATTTTTTAACTCTATATTCAAGGAATATGATGCATAAAATGCAATCAAATCATATAGAGAATAGAATTTTCTCTAATGCTTACAATAACATTAAATGTGAAAAATGATATTTAACAGCATTTTTTCAAGAAGTTTGGTTGAGCACGTTGGGTAGGCAGGTTGTGTGGATAGTTTCAGTGGGCATCTTGCGTTGGAAATTTGGGTGGGTATGTTACGTGGGCCTGGGCAGTTTGGGTGGGCAGATTGCGTGGGCATATTGAGTGGGCAGTTTGGGTAAGCCGGTTGCGTGGGCAGTTTGGGTAGGTATGTTGCGTGGGCAGTTTGAGTGGGCATATTGCGTGGACAGTTTGGGTTGGCATATTGCGTGGGCAATTTGAGTGGGCATATTGCGTGGGCAGTTTGGGTTAGTATATTGCGTTGGCAGTTTGGGTGGGATACTGCGTGAGCGTGGGCAGTTTGGGTGGGCATATTGCGTGGACATGTTGCGTGGGCAGTTTGGATGTGTATGTTGCGTGAGCAATTTGGGTGGGCATGTTGCGTGAGCAGTTTGAGTGGGCATGCTTCGTGGGCAGATTTGGTGGCCACCCAGAACAGAATTAAAACACTCTGAAAGACTAAGCGGTAGCACTTTGGGTTTAAAGTGTGTTTAGACGGGTTAGATCTACGTATAGAATATTATAAAACACTATCGGCGGAACCCTAGGGGAAGCTCGGCGTAGCCGAGTTTTCGCTAGTATATATATATATATATATATATATATATATATATATATATATATATATATATATATATATATATATATACTAAAAGGCCAAGCTCCCAAAATTCATCACGATGATCGGGAAATTTTTGAACAAAGCCACAACTGAAACGGTTTCAGCGATTTTGATGGAATTTGCTTTAAATAGTAGAGAATAAATCAACTTAAGGCCTTTGATATCTCTTATTTTAACTGTGCATAGTTTTTGTGTAAACAGTTATTAACTGGTCAAAATTCTTACATTAAAACAATGGATCGAATTGTTCTCTATTCATGTCAAATGTACAAAATCAGATAATACAGGCTAATTATTTGAATTGAGTAGGCGTGAAAATTTTTAAGAAGACAGGCAAAGAAAGTTATTTGTCATGTTGAATCCATTTTTAATGCATAAAATTTATTGTATTTGATTATTTTAAATATAAATTACTTATTTTTGTACCGCTCTGCTTATTATTATTATTATTAGACATAATTTTATGTTCTTTTATTATTATTATTATTATTATTATTATTATTATTATTATTATTATTTTAATAAAAAAAATTAAAATCTGTAAATCTGTAAGTTTGTCCTAGTTTTTTGATTTTTTTCATATTCAATCTTCACTTTTTTCTGTCGTTTATATTAAATCAATTATTGACAAGTTACTACTTAACTGCCAGATGTACTTAGCAGTGGCGTCGCAGCTGGATACTTAGTTTGTTCAATTCTTTTGAATTTTTAGGGTAAATAGGTTTTTAGTTTAGGTTGAGTAGGTTGTTTTTCTTAAGTTTATTTAGGTTTCTGTTAGGCTTTACGTCTTTTATCATTTTTCTCATTATCAGTAACATTTTTTACTCTTGTGTTTTCCTTTCCGTGGTCCTACGCCAGTTTGTTTGTACCTTTAGCCGTGACGGACCGCACTGGCACTTCCTTTATTTCCCGCTTGTGTCCTTTGTGATTTTTATCATTTTCATATTTAGATTTTGATGTACTTAGAATATATTTATCTATTTATTTTTTATTTTCTATTTATCTATTTATTCATATACTTTGTGTTATTCATCTCATTTTATATATGTCACTATGTCTAATTGTGCTAAATGTAAATTTAAAAGGAGTGAGGGGTTAATTGGATGCGAGGGCTCCTGCGGAAAATGGTTTCACTCAAGCTGTCTTGGATTTAGTGATGCTGATTTCAAATTTATTGATAAGCATAATAATTTATTATATTTATGTGATGCTTGCAAAAGAACCTGTGAGGTTATAGATAAATCGAAGTCATTAAATATTGAGAATAGTTTGAAAGATCTAGGTAAAAGTATGGCGGGCGTAAACATTAACAGTGATTCATTAAATAAAGCTTTCGAAAGTTTTCAACATGAAATTCTTACCACTTTAAACTCAATGTTTACTAAATTTAAAGATGAAATTCAAGAGTCAGTAAAGTCGAAACTTAATGATATAAACACGAGCAGCAACTTATGTAATAGTGCCAGGCCTTACGCCAGTTTTCTTAAAAATTCCATAGTTGAGCCACCAGTTATCATAAAACCTAAAAACCCTCAAAGTTCTGTTGCTACTAAATCCGATTTACAAAAATCTGTCGATCCTATTGAATCTGATCTAAAAATTACTAATATACGCAGTTCTAGAAACGGTACTCTTCTTGTAAATTGTGAGACTAATGAAGAAACATCAAAATTCAAAAAATTTGTTCATGATAAACTGAGGGATAACTATGAAATAAAACAAGCTTCAAATTACTACCCAAGATTACGTATTTCAGGAATGAGCGAGAAACTTGAAGCTCAACAAATTATTAATAATTTAAAACTTTTGAATAAATCTTGTTTCGATGATACTAGTGTTTGTGAAGTTATTTCTATTAAACCATTGCGAAATAATGACAATATTTTCCAATGCATAATTAAAGTTGATGTCAAAACGTATCAAACCGCTTTAAATAAGGGTAAATTATGGATCGCCGCATATGACTATTGCTCTGTTTATGACGGAATTGATGTGCGACGCTGTTTTAATTGCTGTGGTTTTCATCATATTTCAGCAAAGTGTACTAAAGAAGTCCCAACTTGCCCTAGATGTTCTGAATCTCATACGGTAAAACAATGTAACTCTAATACATTAAAATGTACTCATTGCTCTCACCTGAGATCTACAATGAATTTGAATATAGATACTAATCATGCTGTAATGGAGTCCTGAATGCCATGTGTATCAAGAAGTACTATCGAAATTCAAAAAATCAGTCTTAGGTGAATCATAGCAATTACTGACTACAGCCAAAACATTCGCTAATATTAGTAATATTGATATTATTGGAAAAAAATTACTTACTTTCTACTATCAAAATGTTAGAGGTATTAGATCAAAATGTCAGGAGATATTTTCCTTTTCCAGAAATTCTCCGGAATATCAAATATACGTTCTGACTGAAACATGGTGCAATGAATCAATCAATAATTCTGAAATTTTTGATACCAATGAATTCAATGTTTATAGATCTGATCGTGATTTTCAAAATACGAATACAAAACGTGGTGGTGGTGTAATTGTTGCTATTAATAAAGATATTAATGCCTATCAAATTGATATCCAAAATATTTGTCCTTCTATTGCTGACATTCCCTCAATAGATATAGTTCTCATTAAAATGGTGTCACATCATAACTCGATGTATGTTGGTAATATTTATATTCCCCCTTCGTCTACTCTTCAGGATTACTCTTGCCTGTTTAAACTAATTTCATCATTAGAGTTTCTTTACAATTCAGACGTAATAATTTTTGGAGATTTTAACATACCTCATTATTTAAATTGTTTGCAAAATAACTATAGATGTCATTATTATAACAGCCTGTCACAATTTTTGAACTTCCTAAATATTCAACAATACAACTTTATTGTGAATTGTCAGGGCAGAATTTTAGATTTAGTTATGTGCAATAAAACCTGCAGGGTGTCTAGAGCCATTAATACAGCAGTAAAGGAAGATAATTACCACCCCGCACTTTCAATTAAAGTCACATGGCATTCAGTTTCTAAAAAATTTCAGTCTCGAAATAATGATGCTTTAAATTTTAGGAAAGCGAACTATCCTCAATTGTATCGTGATCTACTCAACATTGATTGGGCTTTTCTTAAAGATCAAACTGATGTTAACTGTGCAGTCGATGCATTTTATAAAGTATTGAACAATATTATTCGTAGCAACGTTCCGAAGAAATATAAAACAACATGTAATTATCCACCTTGGTATAATGGCTCTATTATTCACAAAATAAAATTAAAGTACAATGCCTGGAAAAATTATAAAAAATATAATCGTTTAGATGACAAACTTAAATATATTAATTTACGTTCGCTTATAAAGAATGAAGTCAATAAGGCCTACAAAGATTATTGTACTAAAATACAAAATGAAATAATTAAGGAGCCAAAAAGATTCTGGTCATTCATTAATAATAAACGAAAAACTTCCACTATACCCTCTATTCTCAAATACAATAATGAGATAATTGAGTCACCTCAAGATATCGTTGATAATTTTGCTTGTCAGTTTTCCAACTCATTTACTGCTTCTAGTAATAGTACTGTTTCTCATAATGTTGATAATTGCCCGTCTCTTCATTTTACCACTGTTACTAGTGATGAGATCTGTTGCGCTATTAATAAATTGAAGAGTAAAATGACGATGGGCTCTGACCTAATTCCTGCTTTTTAATAAAAGACTGCAAATCAATTTTTATTACACCTTTAGAAATTATTTTTAATCTCATTCTACGAACATGTACTTATCCAAATTTATGGAAAATAGCAAAAATAACACCAGTTTTTAAAAAGGGTGACAAAAATGAAATGAGAAACTATAGACCCGTTTCGATTATTTGCAACTTCAGCAAAATATTTGAAATAATTCTCCACAAAAAAATATACAATCACGTACGTAACTTGTTATCTCCTGAGCAACATGGGTTTTTCAGGGCAGATCTACTGAAACCAATTTAATTGCTATCACTCAGTTTATATCTGAGGCTATAGATGAGAACTTTCAAGTGGATGTAATATACACCGATCTATCTAAAGCATTTGACAAAATTGACCATGCCATTCTCCTAAACAAACTTGACCTTTTTGGTTTGTCATATTCTTTAATTAAACTTTTTTCTTCCTATTTAAATGAAAAATATCAGTATGTGTATTATCAGAGATTTAAATCAGAATATTTTTTACAAAAATCTGGTGTTCCCCAAGGTTCGGTGTTGGGGCCTTTGTTGTTTAATATTTTTATAAATGACATAGTTACAAATTTGAATACTCAGTATTTATTGTATGCTAATGACCTAAAATTGTTTAGCAGAATACCCAGTTATAATGATTGTGAAAATCTTCAAACAAATCTTAATACTGTAGTCAATTGGTGTCAAGAAAATAAACTGGAACTTAATATTTCTAAATGTCAAGTAATGACGTACACCAGAAAACATAAATGTGTTACATATAACTACTCCATTAACAGTACCACTCTTGATAGGCCCGAATCTGTCCTTGATCTGGGTGTGATGTTCGACACCAAATTGACGTTCATTGAACATATTGATAATAAAGTATCATGTGCTATTAAAAATCTAGGATTTATAGTTAGAAATGCTGGACAATTTAATACAGATATATTGAAATTACTGTTTGTAACACTTGTGCGCCCTCACATTAAGTATTGCTCCACTGTTTGGAATCCAATATATTCCGGTAATACAAACTTAATTGAAAAAGTACAAAGAAAATTCCTAAAATCCGCTACTTTCTTTACTGAGGGATCTTACCCCGCTAGAGGTACGCCACAAGAAACACTACTTGCGAAATTCAATCTTAATTTTTTGCAACAACGACGAAATATGCATGCTGTTACAATTCTTTATAAAATTGTGAATAATATAATTGACAGCCCTCATTTACTATCCAAAATAAATTTCATTATTCCACGATTGTCCTCCCGTCATAGTAATACATTTCATTTGAAAACGGGCAGATCGAACACCTTAATGAAATCGCCCCTGCATTATATAATTAGTTCTTGCCATGCTGTTGAGGATAATTTGGATATATTTTCTTGTGAACTTAAAGAGATTAAATGTTTATTTGGTCATCTCTGAATATATCCTGTTAGTATACTAAGATTACTTCCTCCCCTGTAATTGAGCTTTGGCTTGTTGGTGATGGTATTAAATAATAATAATAATAATAATAATAATAATAATAATAATAATAATAATAATAATAATAATAATAATAATAATAATAATAATAATAATAATAATAATAATAATAATAAATATTTACCTATATCTGACTACATTCATTTTTTATTAATTACGTATTTTATAACAAAATTACATTTTTTTACAATAAAATTAATTTATTATTATTTTTCATCTCTATTTATCATATTACATAGTTTGAAAAAATATTAAACAATTTTGTTTGAATAAAATTTAAACTGTTCCACACATTTTGGAATATATCGCTAGTATGATTTATTATACATCAAAACGGACTGCTTTTTACCTATCTATGACTTGAAACGATTATCATATTTTTTAAATCACGCGTTTGCGACTTAAAAAGCCGTCTAACATCATATATACTAAAACGCCAAGCTCCCAAAATTCATCACGAAGATCGGGAAATTTTTGAACAAAGCCACAACTGAAACGGTTTCAGCGATTTTGATGGAATTTGCTTTAAAAATAGTAGAGTATAAATCAACTTAAGGCCTTTGATATGTCTCTTATTTTTACTGTGCATAGTTTTTGTGTAAAAAATTATTAACTGGTCAAAATTATTACATTAAAACAATGGATCGAAGTGTTCTGTATTTATGTCAAATGTACAAAATCAGAGAATACAGGCTAATTATTTGAATTGAGTAGGCGTGAAAATTTTTAAGAAGACAGTCTAAGAAAGTTATGTCATGTTGACTCCATTTTTAATGCATAAAATTTATTGTATTTAATTATTTTAAATATAAATTACTTATTTTTGTACCGCTCTGCTTATTATTATTATTATTATTATTATTATTATTATTAGACATAATTTTATATGTTCTTTTATTATTATTATTATTATTATTATTATTATTATTATTTTAATAAATATTTACCTATATCTGACTACTTTCATTTCATATTAATAACGTATTTTATAACAAAATTACATTTTTTTACAAAAAAATTAATTTATAATTATTTTTCATCTCTATCATATTACATAGTTTTAAAAAATATTATACAATTTTGTTTGAATAAAATTTAAACTGTTCCACACATGTTGGAATATATCGCCAGTATGACTTATTATACATCAAAACGGACTGCTTTTTACTTATCTATGACTTGAAACGATTATTATATTTTTTAAATCACGCGTTTGCGACTTAAAAAGCCATCTAACATCATATATACTAAAAGGCCAAGCTCCCAAAATTCATCACGGAAATTGGGAAATTTTTGAACAAAGCCACAACTGAAACGGTTTCAGCGATTTTGATGGAATTTTCTTTAAATAGTAGAGAATAAATCAAATTAAGGCCTTTGGTATGTCTCTTAGTTTTACTGTGCATAGTTTTTGTGGAAAAAATTATTAATTGGTCAAAATTCTTACATTAAAACAATGGATCGAAGTGTTATGTATTGATGTCAAGGTATATACATAAGTATACAAAAGAAAAAAAGTCCACGAAAAATTACTGTTGCCTACTTCACTCTGTATATACATTTTACAATTAATACTAAATCTTAGTGAAAATCGTAAGTGCTGATTCACTTTATAAATAATACATTATTTTCATGTACAATAAATAAAAATTAAAAAACAAACATCGCATCATATCTGACGGAAGTTATTCAATGTTTCACTGTATCTGTGCATCTACAATCATTTCACAAGTCCCAATGTTCAAACACTTTTAATATGGAGTAATAAATTCTAATTTTTAAAAAACATAATCCAAATAATTGTTTCATTACCTTACATATACAAATTTCATCTGAAAACACCTTGTGTCGGAAAATAATAAATCCTAGGAAAATTTCCAAATCTTAAAGACATCATTCTAAAATTCTATTTGTATTTCATCAATTATATTACATCATCATATAAGCAAAATACGTGTTTTCATAATCTATTTCAATTTAATTAAGTTTATTTTCATACATTACATTTTACACAATAAGTTATCACCCCAAGAACACACTTACCTGGATTGTACAATTTGCGTAGTGAGACTGATATATGGGAATTTAATTAGAATATTTGTAGTACTAGATACTTAGAAAATAAAATATGACATTATCGCCAAATATCATATAGCCATGGAAATAAAAAAACGAAAGAAAATATCAATTAAGATCATAATATTTGAATATTTGTTTCTGAAGTATAACAATGTGGACACAATAATTACAACAATTAATATCAATAACACTGAACTGTAAAAATGATATCTTGTTTTATTTCCATGGATAGCATATCTGGTTTTTGAAGAAAATTTTTTTTCTATATATCTAGTGCAACAGATATTCTATTATAATAAATAAAGATTTATTAAAAGTAAATTTTAATTTTACTTGTAAATTTTTGCTCTAAAATATACAGGACAACAAATTTTCGCACAATTTAATACCCATGTTAAACTTTTATATGTTCCATCTTGTCAGTCTGTATTATTGTAAATATATTGTTTAAATGTAAGAATGTTAAATCATATCCTAAGAGGACAAATTTTAATAGCTCGATCGGCTTTTGTTTTTTGTCAAAATTCAGATTTTTTTGAGAGAAGATATTTGTGATATCTGAGAAAAATGTTAACGTTAGCACTATTCGTGAATTGTGTGCACAAGTAAACAACTAAAAAAATATATAAGAGCCCTAGGGGAAACTCGAAGGTTAGAGTAGCTTTCTTTAGTTCATGGTATGATAAAGAGAACTGAAAGATATTATAATCTGGAACAATCTGAAACATATTTTGCATAATTTGTCAAAGTTGTAATACTGTAAAATCGACCAATTACGTACCAGCTAAATCTGAATATCAATTTATTCTAGACAACAATATTTGTTGGTTGTCATAAATGACGTTTAATTTGCAAAAAGTGGAATAGCACTTACATATTTAGATATGCATGCTGCTTTCACTAATCAAGTATACGACATGCATTTGTTTTACACAGAAGTCCGCCAACAGTTGCCATTAGTAAAAAATGTCTTATCCATGTTCCGTCTCTGATTTCAAACCTTCAAAAATGGCAAGTGTTGTCTTCACTCAAACTACTCTAATTTTTAAATAAATTTTTTGTTCAAATAAATAATTTTTTTCTTCAAGCGTATTATAATATTCGTATTATGCTCCTATATACACATTATAGATGTTCATTGTCTTACTAGTACAAAAATGTTGATATTGTTGTACTAGTAAAAAAATGTTAGTGTGTTAGTTCACCGCTGGCGGCGGTAGTTGTCACAGCAACACAGATTATATTGAAAATTGTTATTTGACAGTTGTATCGTTTTTGTTTTATAGTGTACAAAGCCAGCTTTGGCTGAAATTGCAAACACTACAGATAAAAAATTCCAAAAAAATGTCAAAAAATTTTTTGAAACACTTGAAGAAAAAATAGTATATGTCATTCGGAGTAGAACGCCCTTTTTGTGTTTTACCCAGCTTGCCTAGCCTCGGCTAGCGCCTCGGCCGCAATAGCTGGGTTCAACACAAAAAGACCGCTTTCTACTCCTAATAACATAATATACTATTATTAGTCCATCTTGAACTAGTTTTACAACTGCAACACCAACAAGAACATTAGAAAAGAAATTATTGCAGATTACGACAGTTTGAGTCGGCAGTATGAGTGGGTAGTTTAAGCGGGCAGTTTGGGTGTGCTGTTTGAGTGGGCAGTTTGGTTGAACAGGTTCCGTGGACAGTTTGGGTGGGCAGTATGAATAGGTAGTTTGAGTGGCAGTTTGGGTGGGCAGTTTGAGTAGGCAGTTTGAGTGGTCAGTTTTGGTGGGCATGCTGCGTGAGCAGTTTGGGTGAGCATATAGCTGGGACTGTTTGGGTGGCCAGGTTTCAGGGGCAAGAGAAAAAAAAGGTTTTACATTGTGCGTAGACGGGTTGGATGCACGTAAAGACTACCATAATACAGTATCGGCGGAGCCCTAGGGGAAGCTCGGCGTAGCGGAGTTTTCGCTAGTCATATATACTAAAAATTATAAATTCATCTATACTTTCATCACTCAATGAAGATCGGAAAACTTTCAGAAAAGCTACAGCTTATATGGTTTGAGCAATTTTATTGAAATTTGTTTCAAGTTGTAGGATTTTATTGTCTTCAGTGCCCTCGTAGTGAGTCAAATTTTTGTAGGATGCATAGTTTTTGAGTAAAAAATTATTATTTTTTGAAAATTCAAATTAAAACAATAAGTCACAGTTAGATCACAGTGCTCCTTGTAAAATTTAAGACGAAGAACGCCATGTTTGACATGTCATTTTGAACCTTTAAATAAAAATATTTGTGAAATGAGGAAAGAAGTTTAATTCATAATCATAATTTATTAGAATGGGCAATTATATCTGCATAGGTAAAAATGGCCTAAAGCATTATAAATAAAATTTATAAATTTTGACAGTTCATATGCAATTGGAAAGTGTTGCCAAATATGTCATAAGTAACTAGATAAAAAACAAATATTCCTAACTAGACTAATGTGAATTCCGTACACAAATGTGTATTTTCCTCTCCGCAAAATGTGAAAGAAAAATGACCGAAGATGAGACGCCGATTGCCGACAAAATAATTTCAAATTTGCGGTGAAAGTAATGTTTAAATATTTCGTGCATCATATTATAGTTGTAATTAGAAATTAGTATAGAAGATATATACTGTATCTGGAATACATTTTTGAAGTTGGAAATGAGATATTTTAACCGTGTCCGAGTTTATGACTATTTCTTTATTATTATATTCTCTGCTGTAAATAATAAAAGTTAGTAAAATATAGTAAACAATGTATGAAGAATATAGTTTTCAAGTTAAACATCTGTAAATTTAACCATGAGTGAGTTCAATATACCATTTTAAATAAGCCAGAAGCCAGGTAACTTAAGTATGGACACGAAAAAACGCGGGACAATGTATTAAACTTACTTGCAAAGATTTTATAACAAAGGTAAGTGATCACTGAATAATGTGCTGAAAAGCAATATAATATTTAATTCATTCATGAGCTTAACAATAATTAAAATGTTTCCTATAAAATGTTGTGGTTTAGAAACAATGTACTTTACATATTTATCAAATAAATTGTCTTGATTACAACAATGCTTTATAACAATATAATCACAACGCAGCATTTATAGAAAACATGTGTTGATTACATCAATCTTACAACAGTTCATTCATTTTTCAACCCCATACATCACCATATTTGTGTAAATTTGAAGATATTTCAAACAGTTCAGGAGTTATGAGCCCTCAAACATGCATCTACTCTTGATTAGTTTCGGTTAAAAATGTAACATTAAAAATGATTCAATCTCACTATTTCTGTTTCTGTTTCTTTGATCAATATATATATATATATATATATATATATATATATATATATATATATATATATATATATATATATATATATGTATATGTATATTGATCAAAGATATAGTGGGTGATTTGGTTGGCTTGCTATTTTGATAATATATATCAGATTTCGAGCGACGCTCGCTAAGTTCACTGTTTCCTTGTTTGTTTATGAATTCAAAACTGATAGATATCAATCTGCAGTAGATTCCAAAGTTACAAAATCCGACCCGTGATGATTATTATAACAAAATATAGGACTTTTTTAACAAACGGCTACGCGGTAATAAAATTATATATATATATATATATATATATATATATATATATATATATATATATATATATGTAATTTTTATTTAAATAATATATATTCCGTTTACAAATTTGCACCCTTTATCCAATCCATTAAAAATTTGTTTTAAATATAATTCAATCATTTCCCTGTGTATTCGTCTACACAGATTTGGAATATCTTTCCCCGTTTTTGAATTATGGATTTTTAACCACCCCTGTCAAAGTAACAGTTGATATTTTTGTTAGTAAATACAGATATTTGATTTTCAAAGTTAGCCTTGTTTTTAAAAATTCATAATTTTAAAATGGGGAGAGTAAAAGTAAAAAATAAATTTTGAATATATACAGGTGTTTTTAATCCGATATTTAACCAGTTTTATACCGGAAATATACAAATTTTTGTAAGAATAAACACTTTATTTGCAACAGAAATCGTGAGATTGAATCATTTTTAATCTCACATTTTTAGCCGAAACTAATCAAGAGTACATTCATTTTGGGGGCCCATAATTACTGAACTGTTTGAAATATCTTCAAATGAACACAAACATGGTGATGTATGTGGTTGAAATATGAATGAGCTCCTATATAATTGTTGTAATCAACATATAATTTTGTATAAATGCTGTGTTGTGATTATAATTTTATAATGCATTGTTGTAATCAAGACATTTTACATGGTACATATTTAAAGTACATTGTTTTTAAACCATAACATTTTAAAGGGAACATTTTAATTGTTAATTTCATAAAATATTGTATTGCTATTCACTAAGTTATTCAGTGATCACTTACCTTTGTTATATAATCTTTGCAAGTAAGTCTAATAGTGTAATACATTGTCCCGCGTTTTTCGTGTCCCGACTTAAGTTACCTGACAGCTGGCCGATTTAAAATAGTATATTGAACTCACTCATGGCTAAATTTACAGATGTTTAACTTAAAAATTAAATTCTACATACATTGTTCACTATATTTTACTAACTATCATTATTTACAGCAGAGAATACAAAAATAATAGAAAAAGTCATAAAATTTATATTTTATTGTAAATTACCTCGGACACGGTTAAAATATCTCATTTCCGACTTCAAAAATGTATTCCAGATACAGTATTTATCTCCTACACTAATTTTTATTAACAACAATGGTGCGGTTCACAAAATATTTAAACACTACTTTCACCGCAAATTTGAAATTTTTTTGTCGACCACCGGCCTTTCATCTTCCGTAATTTTTTCCACATTATGCGGGATAGAAAATTTGCTAAATTATTGTTTAATATCTCTAAAATATGTAGATATCTAATAATTATAAGTTATTATTTAAAATTTTCAATTTTTTATGGACAGTATAAAAATTAATTGACTGACACATTGACTTCTGGGAAATTTCGCAAAATTTCTCCTCTTGTTTTATTTAAAATTTACTGCTTTTTTATTGGCAGTATGAAAATTAATGAACTATCATCACATTGATGTAGTTAGGAATATTTGTTTTTTAATTAGTTACTTATGGTATCTTTGGCAACACTTGTGAACGGACTTCACATTAATCTAGTTAGGAATATTTGTTTTTTACCTAGTTATTTATGGCATCTTTGGCAACACTTTGCAAATACATATGAACTGTCAAAATTTATAGTTTTTATTTGTAATGTTATAGGCCTTTTTTACTTGTGATAAATAATTTCGTATGCTCATCATTTATGATGACGAATATTTGTTTTTTAATTAGTTATACTTACAATTTACTGTATTTGTAGGGGCAGTACGTAATTAATGGGCTAACTTCACATTAATGCAGTAAGGAATATTTGTTTTTTACTTAGTTACTTATGGCAAATTTGGCAACAATTTCTCATGTAGTTTTATTTAAATTTTACAATTTTTTATTGACAGTATAAAAATTAATTGACTAATGTCACATTGATGTAATTAGGTCCTGAGTTACGAATGCCGTACCCAATTTGTTATTTATTTTTAAGGAGTCTGTATATATAAATTGGTTGTCGTTATGGTCTTTTTGGATTGTTTTAAAGCGATTTTTGATTATTAAATGATTTGTTTCTTCTTTTCTTGTATTAACTGAGATCTAAATTTGTGTTGGGTATTTAAATAGACCATGGGCGGTATTTTGGAAAGATTATTTTTGTGAATATTAGTTATGCTGTGGTAAATAGAGTCGAGCATTTGAAGGATAAGGTTTTGGTAAATTGAATGTTTTTGTGTAGATGTTGGGGACAGAGGATCAAAGATATGGTTGAAACATGCTTGATTTGGTTGGCTTGCTATTTTGGTAATATATATATATATGTATATATCCGATTTCGAACGTCGGTCGTTAAGTTCACTGTTTTCTTGTTTGTTTATTAATTGAAATCTGATAGATTTCAATCTACAGTAGATTTCAATGTTACAAAATCAGACCCCAGATGATTTTTATACCAAAACATATTACTTTTTGAACAAACGGCTACAAATTTGCATCCTTTATCCAATCCATTAAAAATTTGTCTCAAATATGCTTCAAACATTCCCCTGTGTATTCGTTTAAAAAGATTTGGAATATTTTCCCCCGTTTTTGGTTTATGAATATGTTTAACCGCCCCTTTCAAAGTAACAGTTGATATTTTTGTTAGGCAATACAGATATTAGATTTTCAATGATAGCACTATTTTTAAAAATTCATAATTTCAAAATGGGGAAAGTAAAAGTAAAAATAAAATTCCAGCTACCAAATTTTAAATATACACATAATTCAACCCATATTTTGAAACCCGGTAGTGAGGTGTTTTTAATCCGATATTTAACCACTTTTATACCGGAAATATACAAATCAACCCTCTAAAATTCATTTTTGTAAGAATAAACACTCTTTTTGCAACAGAAATCGTGAGATTGAATCATTTTGAATCTTACATTTTTAGCCTAAACTAATCAAAAGTACAAGAATTTTTAAAGGCTCATAACTCTTGAACTGTTTGAAATATCCTCAAATTAACACAAAAATGGTGTTGTATGAGGTTGAAATGTGAATGAACTACTATAGTATTGTTGTAATCAACAAATATTTTGTATAAATGCTGAGTTGTGATTATATTGGTATAAAGCATTGTTGTAATCAAGATATTTTACATGATAAATATGTAAAGTACATTGTTTTAAGCCATATTTTAAAGAAAACATTTTAATTGCTGTTAACCACATGAATTATTTAAATATTATATCGCTATTCAGTAAGTTACACAATGATCACTTACCTTTATTATATAATCTTTGCAAGTAAGTCTGATACATTGTCCCGCGTTTTTCGTGTCCAGACTTAGGTTACCTGGCCCTGGCACTTGGCTGATTTAAAATAGTTTATTGAATTCACTCATGGATAAATTTACAGCTGTGTTAACTTAAAAAAACTAAATTCTACATACATTGTTTACTATATGTTACTAATTTTTATTATTTACAGCAGAGAATGTAATAATAAAGGAATAGTCATAAAATTTGTGTTTTAGTGTAAATTACCTCGGACACGGTTAAAATATCTCATTTCCAACTTCAAAAATGTATTTCAGATACAGTATTTATCTCCTTTACGAATTTTTATTAAGAACTATAGGGTTGTGCACGAAATATTTAAACATTACTTTTACCGCAAATTTAATTTTTTTGTTGGCCAACAGCTTATCATCTTCGGTAATAAAAATTATATATATATATATATATATATATATATATATATATATATATATATATATATATATATATATATATATATATATATATATATATATATAATTTTTTACCGCGTAGCCGTTTATTAAAAAAGTCCTATATTTTGGTATAAAAATCATCAGTGGTCTGATTTTATAACTTTGGAATCTACTGCAGATTGATATCTATCAGTTTTCAATTCATAAACAAACAAGAAAACAGTGAACTTAGCGAGCGTCGTTCGAAATCTGATATATATTACCAAACTAGCCAGCCAACCAGATCACCCACTATATCTTTGATCAATATATATATATATATATATATATATATATATATATATATATATATATATATATATATATATATATATACCGTGTGTCTATCTTAAGGGTGTACATAGGAGATTAACATGGGAAATCAGTTTTTTGCAAATTCCTGCTCGCCTAATTATTTTAAGCAAAAACGCGTCATATATTAGTTTTAGGGCATAAAATTCTGCATCCAATTCAATAAACAAAATTACCTTTACACCTTTTGTAACGACAGTAATTAAATATGAATATGTCGAAAATTACGTTGAAAATATCTACAGCCATGAAACTGAACAAAAAATAAATAAATGCTTGACGTTTTATCTGTCACAACGTAAGTTAACTTATTTGACGTTTCTGACAATTTGATTTGAAAAATATCATTAATATGATAATAAGAGAAATATTACATTAGACTAATAAATAAAGTAAAAATATACAGTTCTGTTTAAATAATATGAATTTATTAAAAATTCAACTGCGTAACAAAATTATGCATGTGATGTACTCCCAACTCATTTCCAATACATCCAGTAATACAGAAGGGGACTACACTTATTCCTAACACTCTTTCTTCCAGTAACGCACGTTTTCCTGCTCATCCTATATTCCCATTACACGGCTAACGTATATTTTTGAAGACACATTAGAAGTCTTCAAATTTTGTCACGAATGTAGCAATTGTTAAATTACGCTCTTCATTAGCATAAATATTCATTTTCTAATAATTTCAGACAATAAAACGAGACAAATTCAAATTGTCAGAAACGTCAAATAAGTTTCGTTGTGACAGATAAAACGTGAAGCATTTATTTATTTTTTGTTCAATTCCATGGCTGTCGATATTTTCAAAGTAATTTTCGACATTTTCATATTTAATTAATGACGTTACAAAGCATGTAAAGGTAATACTGTTTATTGATTTAGATGCATAATTTTATGCCCTAAATCTTTTATTTGAAGCGTTTTTGCTTAAAATAATTAGGCGAGCAGGAAATTGCAAAAAACTGATTTCCCATGTTAATATGCTATGTACACCTTTAAGATAGACACACGGTATATATATATACAGACGCTTCAAAAATAAATAACGAAGTGGGTACAGCATTCGTAACTCAGGACCAAGTGCCATTTAGCTACTGAAACCAGTATATTTACAACCGAAATATATGGAGTATTCTGTCTCGTGAACATATTAAAGATTTTAAACCATAAAATATCATGCATTCCAAGCAAAACAACATCGAGGTGTCGACGGATAACGTTTAGGCGACGTGTTTTTAACGTAAAATTTTCGACGTTTCTGGTCGATGCGACGTCCTTACTTGACGTCATTATTTTGACGTTGAAGAAACGTTCGACACACGTTTAATATTGACTTGTTAATGTTCGCGTTATAGAAACGTTCAGCGACCGTCTCAGTCATTTGTAAATTATATGTATAGCTGTTTTAACAAAAAAATATAAATAAAATAAAATAAATAAATGTATCATCACGGCATATTACCCATTGCTGGGTGTGCCAAAAAAATATTATTTTAGTATATTTGATAATTACCTTTATGGTTCTTGAACCTGAAAGCAATGATAAAAGTTTAAAAACAAATTGTAAAATGTACTAAATCTTCCTTGAATATTGTGTCACGTATGTAATCTTCGTCTATGTAACGTCTTATAAACGACGTCAAATTTTCGTCGTTAAACCACGTCGATTCGACCCACGCATAATCGTTTTTGTAACGTCAACAAATTGCGTCATATATCCGTCGATATCGCGTCACTTAGTTGCTTGGGATCATATGCTCTGATTCCCTCAAGACGATCCAATCCATCAAAACAAATGATGCCAAAGCCATAATCAAACATAAAATATTTAATGAATGAATCAACTACTGGAAGAATCAAATAACAAACAAACTCCAAAAAATCCAAGAAAATTTGGGAACAGAGGCAATTTACGTAAGCAGTATGGGTGGGCATGTTGCGTGAGCAGTCTAGCTGTTTCTCTGTCTACCTAAACCATTTTCTAGTGGTTTTTATAAAAGTTGCACGCGCAGATTGTTGTTTAAGTAGTTTAGGTGGGCATGTTACGTGGGCAGTTTGGGTGGGTATGTTGCGCGGGCAAGTTGGGTGGGCAGTTTGAGTGGGCATATTGCAGTGGTATTTTGGGTGGGCATGTTGCGTGGGCAGTTTGGGTGGGCATGTTGCGTGGGCAAGTTGGGTGGGCCGGTTACGTGGGCAGTTTAATTAGGCGGTTAGGGTGGGCATGTTGCGTTGGCAGTTTGGGTGGGCAGGTTGCGTGGGCAGTTTGAGTGGGCATGTTGCGTGAGTAGTTTGAGTGGGCTTGTTGCGTGGGCAGTTTGAGTGGGCATGTTGCGTGGGCAGCTTTGGTGGTCAGGACAGAAAGTAAACAATTTGAAAAACAGTTAGCGTTAGCACTTTAGGTTTAAAGTGAGCCTAGACGGATTAGATCTACGTATAGACTATTCTAAAACACTATCGGCGGAGCCCTAAGGGAAGCTCGGCGTAGCGGAGTTTGCGCTAGGCATATATGCTAAAAGGCATAAATTCATCTATACTTTCATCACTCAATGAAAATCGGAAAACTTTCAGAAAGGCTACAGCTTAAAAGGTTTGAGCAATTTTGTTGAAATTTGTTTCAAGTTGTAGGATTTTATTGTCTTCAGTGCCCTCGTAATGTGTCAAATTTTTGTAGGATGCATAGTATTTGAGTAAAAAATTATTAAATGTTTTAAATTTAAATTAAAACAATAAGCCACAGTTAGATCACAGTGCTCCTTGTAAAATTTAAGACGAAGAACGCCATGTTTGACATGTCATTTTGAACCTTTAAATGGAAATATTTATGAAATGAGGACAATTTGAAAGAAGTTTAATTCATAATCATAATTTATGAGAATGGGCAATTATATCTGCATATGTAAAAGGGCCTAAAACATTATAAATAAAATATATATATTTTGACAGTTCATATGCACTTGGAAATTGTTACCAAATATGTCATAAGTAACTAGATAAAAAACAAATATTCCTAACTAGACTAATGTGAAGTCCGTACACAAATGTGTATTTTCCACTCCGCAAAATGTGAAAGAAAAATGACCGAAGATGACACGCCGATTGCCGACAAAATACCTAATATCAAATTTGCGGTGAAAGTAATGTTTAAATATTTCGTGCATCACACTATAGTTGTAATTAGAAATTAGTATAGAAGATATATACTGTATCTGGAATACATTTTTGAAGCTGGAAATGAGATATTTTAACCGTGTCAGAGGTAATTAACAATAAAACTCAAAATTTATGACTATTTCTTTATTATTATATTCTCTGCTGCAAATAATAAAAGTTAGTAAAATATAGTATACAATGTATAAAGAATATAGTTTTCAAGTTAAACATCTGTAAATTTAACCATGAATGAGTTCAATATACTATTTGCAATCAGCCAGGAGCCAGGTAACTTAAGTATGGACACGAAAAAACGCGGGACAATGTATTAAACTTACTTGCAAAGATTTTATAACAAACGTAAATGATCACTGAATAATGTGGTGAAAAGCAATATAATATTTAATTAATTTATGAGGTTATCAACAATTAAAATGTTTCCTATAAAATGTTGTGGTTTAGAAACAATGTACTTTACATATTTATCATATAAGTTGTCTTGATTACAACAATGCTTTATAACAATATAATCACGACGCAGCATTCATATTTCAACTCCATACATCACCATTTTTGTGTTAATTTGAAGATATTTCAAACAGTTCAGGAGTTATGAGCCCTCAAACATGCATCTACTCTTGATTAGTTTCGGTTAAAAATGTAACATTTAAATGATTCAATCTCACTATTTCTGTTGCAAATAGTGTTTATTCTTGCAAAAAGGTTAATTTTATATATTTCCGGCTTAAAAGTAATTAAATATCGGATTAAAAACACCTCACGCCCTATCGAAAATTCGCGGGAAACTGTTATTTAACACTGCTAGAAGATACTATTACAAAAATTGAATATTCAGTGGTCTATACTTACGTATACTTATACATGTCTGCATATTTTTAGATGTATTTATTATCAATGAACGAAAATAGACAAAATATTGCAATTTTTGTAAGAAGTGAATACATGAAACCTGTTGAAAGACAAAGCAAGAAAATAATATATTTCAATAGGTAATCTGTGTTGATTGCAACAGTTAAATATTGTTTGTTATGCTAATTGTAGAAAGTTGGATGTATTTTATATTTATTTGCTCACTTTTAAAATTGTAATTAAATAATATTGAAACTTTAACCTTATAAATATTATGTCAGTGAGTGAGTGCATCAGTGATTTCATCCAATTATAGACTGGGGTTAGAACTATCGAAAATTGGATTTAATATTATGAATACTCAAAAATAATGTACTGCAGTTAAGAAATTAATCTATGAATCAAATATAAAAGTTAACTTTTCAATCCTACTTATGTGTTTCCTTACGTAGAAAAGTTTAAAAGTTATTATTATGTACTACGGTTTCCAGATTATAAGAACATTTCAACAATCAAGTGAATTTGTACGTTTAAACGATTTTAATATACTATAATAGGTAGTGATTCAGTGTTCTATAACTAATTACGTATAATTATAATTATCTACATTAGATATTTTTATAGATATATCTCAAAGGTGCACCAGAAAGAGATGGTGGTATATTTGGATTAATAATGTAGAATTAATGGATCAAAATACAACTGATTTGTATACTATCGTTATATAGCTGTTTAGCAATATGAAATTTAAATTATCCGTATTGATTACAACAATCAAATGCTTAAATTAAAATTTTTTGGTTTGAAAAATATATTAGCAATCTTGATATACGTAACTAAACAAATCACAGAATTGCTATAATAGAGATTACTATACTACGAAACCATTTATGGCCATTGTTTAAAAAGTTTCCGTTGAAAAATAATATGCGCGTTATTAAAGAGGAAAAGAAATTTTCGGATTAGGTATTTATTAACAATAAGAAATGGACTTGTGAGATTGTGTACTATTCCTTCAGCCTGTATTTCAAATATATCATTAGTAAATGAAGTATTTTGTACAGGTAAAATTGCACCGCATGTTATTCATAATTTGACAAGAGCAATTTTAGCTCCCAAAAATGAAGATACAATGGTCATAAATGAAAATGTATTAGATAAAATCATTGGACCATCTAGAGAATATTATAATGCAGATTCTTTTGAATGCGACGATGCAAATAAATTAAGTTATCCCAACGAAATATTGAATAAACAACTACCAACTGTATGCCACCATATAAATTAACTTTAAAAATTGGTGCTATTGTAATTCTATAGAGAAATATGAATCCAAGACGTGGGTTATGTAACGGAAGTAGGTTCATAGTAAAAGGTATGAAAACTAATTACTTAGATTTGGAGGTTCTTTCAAGCCCAAGGATTTACTTACCCAGATTTGACCTAACAACTGATATAAATTTGCCATTTACCTTAAAGCGGAGGCAGTTTCCAATACGGATGGCATTTTCAATGACTATTAACAACTCGCAGGGAAAAACTTTTGATTATGTCGGATTCAATGCTATGTCGAGGCTTAGATCATTAAATAATCTAAATATCAAATTATCTGACAATTTTATAGATAATAATAACGAAGGATTTACTCATAATATTGTATTTAAAGAAATATTGCATTAAGGATGCTTAAAAACACTCTAAATATAATATATAAATAATTCAATTGTTTGTCCCACATCTTATTTTTATCATCGAAAATGCAATAACTGATACAATTATTGTAATCTGGATGCGGTATTTCGCTACCGAAAATCAGCAATTCTCATCCCATAGAACAAATTTAATATGACCATTACCATGTGTTGTATGAAATAACTACATTTGAAACTATTATTGTAGTCCGGATGCAGTATTTCGCTACCGAAAATCGGCTACTTTAATATATGAAGGGTAAAATAGGGCTATTGGCGATCCTTCCTTAAAAATAAAGGTAACGCACCACGTAACATTTCCTCAGTCTTTTTAGAGATAAGGAGGTGTGGTAATTTATTACATATTAATGTTTACTTATTTTCTAAGTCAAATAATCAAACTTGTCAAATTGTGTATTCGACAACATTTTGCATACAACAGGATAATAACTTCAAACATTTGTTGTAAACACGCTTTTTTGATTCCATAAAAAAAACTTAATAAAATAGTATTATCTCCTTTATTGCAAAACTTTTATTAAGGAGTTCAACGTTTTTCGCCTTCTTTTCGCACGTAGTATCATTCATTGAAAAAAGATGCCCGTAAATACTCTGTATTAACGTACAAGAAACATTGGCAAAAGCAGTCTAAATGAATATTGCACATATTTAATTTGCATTTACATGGACACAAGTATAAAACAAAGTACAATTTTAATTAGAATGTTTTAACAGGATGCGACAGAAAATTATATCATACAATCTGATCGGTCTGTCAGATTGTAAATGTATTGATTCTAAAAATGTTAATTTATGTGCATATCCTAGGAGAGCAACGGCGTTAGAACTGTGTATAGCTTATGCACATATCCAATGCAGAAATGCGTCAGTCATAAAACGCTGATGACAAGCGGCGGTAGCACTTTTTATAAAGTGTGCAACTATTATGCTGTAGGAATGCATGTAAACAATCATAAAACACTATCCACCTAGGGAACACCCGGCGTAGCCGAGATTTCGCTAATCATAAATACTAAAAGGCCAAGCCCCCAAAATTCATCACAACGATCGGGTAATTTTTCAACAAAGCCACAACTGAAACGGTTTCAGCGATTTTAATGGAATATGTTTTAAATAGTAGAGAATAAAACAACTTAATGCCTTTTATATGTCTCTTATTTTTACTGTGCATAGTTTTTGTGTAAAAAATTATTAACTGGTCAAAATTCTTACATTAAAACAATGGATCGAAGTGATCTGTACTGATGTCAAGTGTACAAAATCAGAGAATACAGGCTACTTATTTGAATTGAGTAGGCATGAAAATTTTTAAGAAGACAGACTAAGAAAGTTATTTGTCATGTTGAATCCATTTTAAATGCATAAAATTTATTGTATTTGATTATTTTAAATAAAAATTACTTACTTTTGTACCGCTCTGCTTATTATTATTATTATTATTATTATTATTATTATTGTTATTATTATTATTAATATCAACAGGCATAATTTTTTGTTCTTTTATTATTATTATTATTATTATTTTAATAAATATTTACCTATATCTGATTTCATTCATTTCATATTAATTACGTATTTTATAACAAAATTACATTTTCTTTTTACTATGAAATTAATTTATTATTATTTCTTATCTCTATTTATCATATTACATAGTTTTAAATAATATTATACAATTTTGTATGAATAAAATTTAAACTGTTACACACATTTTGGTATATATCGCCAGTATGACTTATTATACATCAAAACGGACTGCTTTTTACCTATCTATGACTTGAAACGATTATCATACTTTTTAAATCACGCGTTTGCGACTTAAAAAGCCGTCTTTCATCATATATACTAAAAAGCCAGGCCCCCAAAATTCAATATGACGATCGGGAAATTTTTCAACAAAGCTACAACTAAAACGGTTTCAGCGATTTTCATGAAATTTGCTTTAAATAGTAGAGAATAAATCAAGTTAGTGCCTTTTATATGTCTCTAATTTTTACTTTTCATAGTTTTTGTGTAAAAAATTATTAACTGGTCAAAATTCTTACTTTAAAACAATGGATCAAAGTCATCTGTACTCATGTCAAGTGTACAAAATCAGAGAATACAGGCTAATTATTTAAATTGAGTAGGCGTAAATTTTTTTAAGAAGATAGTCTAACTAAGTTATGTGTCAAGTTTGAATCCATTTTAAATGCATAAAATTTATTGTATTTGATTATTTTAAATAAAAATTACTTACTTTTGTACCGCTCTGCTTATTATTATTATTATTATTATTATTATTATTATTATTATTATCATCACATATAATTTTTTTATGTTCTTTTATTATTATTATTATTTTAATAAATATTTACCTATATCTGACTTCATTCATTTCATATTAATTACGTATTTTATAACAAAATTACATTTTTTTTTACTATAAAATTAATTTATTATTATTTCTTATCTCTATTTATCATATTACATAGTTTTAAATAATATTATACAATTTTGCATGAATAAAATTTAAACTGTTCCACACATTTTGGTATATATCGCCAATATGACTTATTATATATCAAAACGGACTGCTTTTTACCTATCTATGACTTGAAACCATTATCATATTTTTTAAATCACGCGTTTACGAGTTAAAAAGCCGTTTTACATCATATATACTAAAAAGCTAGGCCCCCAAAATTCATCATGACGATCGGGAAATATTTCAACAAAGCTACAACTGAAACGGTTTCAGCGATTTTCATGAAATTTGCTTTAAATAGTAGAGAATAAATCAAGTTAGTGCCTTTTATATGTCTCTAATTTTTACTTTTCATAGTTTTTGTGTAAAAATTAAAATGGATCCAAGTGCTCTGTATTGATGTCAAGGTATATGGGTAAGGTAAGGTTTTAAAAAAAAAAGTCCACTAAAAATTACTGTTGCTGACTTCACACTTTATATACATTTTATAGTTAATACTAAATCTTAGTCAAAATCGGAATTGCTGATTCACTTTATAAATAATAGATTATTTTCATGTACAATAAATAAAATCTAAAAAACAAACATCGCATCATATCTGACGATGTTATTCAATGTTTCACTGTGTCTCTGCACTACACTCATTTCACAAGTCTCAACATTCAAACACTCTTAATATGGAGTAATAAATTCTAATTTTTAAGAACATAGTCTGAATAATTGTTTCATGACCTTACATATACAAATTTCATTTGAAAACACATTGTGTCGGAAAATAACAAATTCTAGGGAAATTTCCAAATCTTAAAGAGATCATTTTAAAGTACTATTTGTATTTCATGAATTATATTACATCATAATATAAGCAAAATACGTGTTTTCATAATTTATTTCAATTTAATTAAGTTTATTTCAATACATTACATTTTACACAATAAGTTACCATCCCAAATATTACTTGTCACGAACACACTTACAAGTACAAGTCACGTAGTCATACTGATATAACAATCTTTAGCGCCATCTTTTGTTATTCTGAGAACTATTTGAACGTGACAATTTTCTAAATTAAGTCAATATTCTGCTACAATACTAGTACTTATTATAATTATTACCCTATACTGAGAATATAACTATTATGTATTTTGCGTTTCTCTACTCTAATGTGTATATGTAATTTTTAATAATGTCCTAATATATTTTAATTTTCACCCAGATTGAGAACTGACATTACCGATAGAGGCAGCACTATCGCGTCACCAGCTTATGTCGAAAGAGTATCGTAGTGAGTTTGACATGTAAACGTAAATATAAACAAAACGAAATGAAACTGAGTATACTTGAACATTTTCGTTAGCTCCCGGTGCATAATAGAAGGTAATAAATGTATGAAGACCAATGTTTCACAGTTTAATTATGTTTTTTTCTCAATTTATAGGTGAAAGGGTTATGAATGCTCACCATGTAATTATGTGTAGAATTCAGAATAAAACAGGCTTGGGATACAAAATATTCGCATTAGTTCTGCAAACAAGCGCACTGAATGCCAAGCCGCATGAAGTTTACATCTGGTTTGAAGAAAAAGTGGGAAATTATTTAAAAATTTTGGATACAAAATGTTCTTGCAAAGCCGGGCATAGTAAATCTTGCAAGCATATCTCTGGTGTACTTTTTTCTGCAGCAGGTTGTATAGAACGTAGTTGTCAAATATTTTATTAAACAATTGACATGATTAAGGTAATATGGCTGTAGTTTTAATTGTTCTGCATGTGAAGCATATATGCTCTGTTTTTGTTTATTGTAAAAGCAAGGTTATGGATGAATTACAACATTGCTTTTATTATAAATTAGAAATGGAGATGGCCACCGAAACCATGTTTTATTTGAAAGGTTTGCACGTGTCTGTCTTTTGTTAATTTGTTAACAGGAACGACGTAGATCAGCTAGATTTTTTGTCAAGTACGGATGTACAATGCTGGTGGTCAAAAAAGAAAGACACGGCAAAGAAACTTTATGCACCAGAGCCTCTAAAATAATTTTCCTGTATTAAGAAAAAGACCAAAGTCAAAATTAATTTGGATAATATTGGTAATATACAAGTATAGCTAATTTAAAATATAACAAATATTTACACCTAAATTGCAGATGTGGCCACATTGCTGTGTAATGCTGCGCCAAATTCTGAATTGGCTTTACATCGTAGAGGAAGACACAGCCCCTTTTCATGTAGCGAAATGAATTCAATTACTGTAGATGTTGAAATCATTAACAAAATTTTCCTTAATGTAGGAAAAAATTACGATACCCGAATGTTGCACAAAAGTTTATAATAATTTATTTTCTACAGATTCGCCGGAAGAAACTTGCATAGATTCTCTAAAAAGTAAAACGCAATGGTACAAACAAAGACAATTTAGAGTAACTGGGACAAAAATCTATGATATTTTCACATATTCTTCAAATTCAAACCCAAATTGGGAAAATAAAATCACTAATATGTTTTGGCCAAAAGGTTTCTCAAATAAATACACTCAGTACGGACTTCAGAAAGAACCAAAGGCACGAAAAAAATATGCAGAGACAACAGGTTTTCATGTAATTGAATGTGGTTTAATTACTCATCCCGTTGAAAAATGGGTAGGTTATTCCCCTGATGGAATAATATTAGAAAATGGAGTGCCCACTAAACTTTTAGAAATAAAATGCCTATATGATGGGAAAAATATACCTGCACAAGAACTAATAAATAAATTGCAATTTTTAAATAAAGATGGCACTTTAAAACAAAAACACAAATTTTATGGTCAAGTGCAGTTAGGAATGGCTATATTATATGTAACAAAAACTAATTTTGCGGTATATTCGTCCTTTGACGATTCTATTTACAAAGTAGAGGTGGCTTTTGATAAAAAATTCACATATAATATGTTAAATTGTGTAAAACATATTTATTTTGAAAAAATGGTACATGTTATTTGTTGTAAATAAAAAAATACAAATTTTTATGTATATTTGAATTTTATTAATATTGAAAACCATTTATTCCAATAATAGGTGCATTTATTCCAATAATAGGTGCACTTAAATTTACAATTCCACAAACTACTATAAAATATCGTCATAATATTGAGCTTATTCCAGGGGAGTTTATTTTTCAATATTTTAAATATTTTTATCCGGGCATTGCTTCTTTTAATATGAACACGAGCAGCAGCTATAGATTTATTTTCTGTAGCTTCTTCTCTGGTGAATTGTTTGTTGTGTAAAAAAGGTGGTCGGATTAATTTTATTTTATGTAAACTTAAAAGATTGTCAATCATAAACCCTTTATCTGTCATAATTGCATCTCCCGGTGAAAGATGTTCTATGACAGATGATTCTTCAAAAATTACCTTATCACTTGTTCTTCCACCATATATGTTGCTAACAAATATGATCATACCCGAAGGTGAAACTCCAGTCATTACTTTTACAATATGCATCGATTTATAATGTGAATATGTTTTGATTTCGTAACATAAACGCGATGGCTTTTGAACTGGAATTAAATGATAAACGTGAAAACCAAGTAAGACATAACTGCGTCTGTGAACTACAAACAATCCTCTCAAAGGCTAACTTCATCTGGGTTTGGGATAAACAGAGTGAAATCCTCTATGAAGAAGATACCAGACGAATTATAAACTCCAACTACAATCCCATTTGCCAAAATTGCACAACTTGTTTCAATTATCTGTCCTTAAATATTCCCTTCTACATCCTAAACCTCTACAGCCAAATGAGAACAATACACAGGAAAACGTTCTATCATTTGCAAGACGGATACCGACACACTTTTGATGAAGATGAGTCATGCAGCATTCACTGTTGCCTACTTTACACTGTATATACATTTTACAATTCATACTAAATCTTTGTCGAAATCGTAGGTGCTGATTCACTTTATAAATAATAGATTAATTTTATGTACAATAAATAAAAATTAAAAAACAAACGTCGCATCATCTCTGACGGAAGGTATACAATGTTTCACTGTCACTGCAGCTACACTCATTTCACAAGTCCCAACATTCAAACACTCTTAATATTGAGTAATAAATTCTAATTTTTAAGAACATAATCTAAATAATTGTTTCATGACTTTACATATACAAATTTCATCTGAAAACACCTTGTGTCGGAAAATAACATATTCTAGGGAAATTTCCAAATCTTAAAGATATCATTTTAAAATTCTATTTGTATTTCATCAATTATATTGCATCATAATATAAGTAAAATACGTGTTTTCATGATTTATTTCAATTTAATTAAGTTTATTTTCATACATTACATTTTACACAATAAGTTATCACCCCAAATATTACTTGTCAAGAACACACTTACCTGGAGTGTACAATTCGCGTAGTGAGACTGATATAGCTAGGGTACCTTTATAACCAGGGTATGGCCATGGGCCAAGATTGCCGCCATTGTCGGTAATTCATTTCCTTATTTATTTGTAATAAATGTGATATTATATTATAAAAGAATATTAAATTATCACACTGTGAATTTATAAAGGTAATAAAAATTCATTAATTTAAGAGATACACAATTATTATTAATATTTACATTTAGAGGTTATGTAGAATATATGACATGGGTTGTTATTATCACATCCAATTTAATATCTGTAGTTCTTATTTACATAATAATTGTATATTCTAAACTTACCTTTTAAAATTTAAATGATTGTGCTTAATATTGGTAATTTATAGTTGTTTTCAGTATGTCAGTAATCGTGGTGGGAATCTTAACAAACTACACAAGTAAATAAAATAAAATATATTACTTACACTTTAAATACATATTAAAATGATAATTAAATGTGTTTTTCATTAAAATAAAACAAATAGCCACGAAAATACATAATAATTTGCGCAAGAACAACACATATAACAGATGTCCCGGTAATGGCGGACAAAACGTGAGCCACGCCATGGCCATACCCTGGTTATAAAGGTACCCTAGATATAGCCATCTATAGCGCCATCTTTTGTTACTCTAGGAACTATTTTAACGTGACAATTTTCTAAATTAAATCACTCACATGGCACTGTCATCTGTCGGTAGTATAATACTTCACATATAAACTTTGTTTATTAATGAAATTTCTATATTTTCTATTATATTATATGATAATATTGATAAAATAAGTGTTTAACAATTTGTTGAAATTTATTTATAAAAGTCAAATTGGAAACGTCAAATGTAATTTATTGTACTGTTAAACTTAAGAGTAAAAACATGCTATAAATACGGAAATCATGTAGTACAATAATATGTATAAAGGTGTGCAACGAATGCGAAACATGGGAGTTTAATTAGAATATTTGCAGTACTAGATACTTAGAAAATAAAATATGACATTATCGCCAAATATCATATAGCTATGGAAATAAAATAAAAAACAGAAGAAAATATCAATTAAGATCAGACTATTTGAATATTTATTTCTGAATTATAACAATGTAGACACAATGATTACAACAATTAACATCAATAACACTGAACTGTCAAACTGAGATCTTGTTTTATTTCCATGGATAGGATATCTGATTGTTGAAGAATTTTTTTTTTTTCTATATATCTAGTGCAACAAATATTCTATTGTATTAAATAAAGATTTTTTAGAAGTAAATATTATTTTTATTTGTAAATTTTTGCTCTAAAATATACAGGACAACAAATTTTCGCACAATTTAATACCCATGTTAAACTTCTATATGTTCCATTTTGTCGGTCTGTATTATTGTAAATATATTGTTTAAATGTAAGAATGTTAAATCATATTCTAAGATGGCAAAATTTAATAGCTCGATCGGCTTTTGTTTTTTGTCAAAATTCAGATTTTTTGAGAGAAGAGATCTTTGATATTTGAGAAAAATGTTAACGTTAGCACTATTCGTGAATTGTGTGTACAAGTAAACAACTAAAATATATATATATATATATATATATATATATATATATATATATATATATATATATATATATATATATATAAAAGCCCTAGGGGAAACTCGAAGGTTAGAGTAGCTTTCTATAGTTCATGGTATGATAAAGAGAACTGAAAGAAATTATAATCTGGAACAATCTGAAACATATTTTGCATAATTTGTCAAGTTGTAAAAGTTGTAATACTGTAAAGTCGACCAATTACATACCAGCTAAATCTGAATATCAATTTATTCTAGAGAACAATAATTTTCGGCTGTCATAAATGACGTTTAATTTGCAAAAAGTGGAATATCACTTAGATATTTAGATATGCATGTTACTTTCACTAATCAAGTATACGAAATGCATTTGATTTACACAGAAGTTCGCCAAACAGTTGCCATTAGTAAAGAATGTCTTATCCATGTTCTGTCTCTGACTTCAAACCTTCATAAATGACAAGTGTTGTCTTCACTCAAACTACTCTAATTTTTAAATTTTTGTTCAAATAAATAATTTTTATTAGTCCATCTAGAACTAGTTTTACAACTGCAACACCAACAAGAACATTAGAAAAGAAATTAATGCAGATTACGACAGTTTGAGTCGGCAGTATGAGTAGACAGTTTAAGCGGGCAGTTTGGGTGTGCTGTTTGAATGGGCAGTTTGGTTGAACAGGTTCCGTGGGCAGTATGGATAGGTAGTTTGAGTGGGCAGTTTGGGTGGGCAGTATGAATAGGTAGTTTGAATGGCAGTTTGGGTAGGCAGTTTCAGTGGGCATGCTGCGTGAGCAGTTTGGGTGAACATGTAGCTGGGGCTGTTTAGGTGGCCAGGTTGCAGACGCAAGCGAGAAAAAAAATGGTTTTACATTGTGCGTAGACGGCTTGGATGCACGTAAAGACTATTATAAAACACTGTCGGCGAAGCCCTAGGGGAAGCTCGGCGTAGCCGAGTTTTCGCTAGTCATATATACTAAAAGGCATAAATTCATCTATACTTTTATCACTCAATGAAGATCGGATAATTTTCAGAAAGGCTACAGCTTAAATGGTTTGAGCAATTTTAATGAAATTTGTTTCAAGTTGTAGGATTTTATTGTCTTCAGTGCCCTCGTAATGTGTCAAATTTTTGTAGGATGCATAGTTTTTGAGTAAAAAAATTATTGAATGTTGAAAATTTAAATTAAAACAATAAGTCTCAGTTAGATCACAGTGCTCCTTGTAAAATTTAAGACGAAGAACGCCATGTTTGACATGTCATTTTGAACCTTTAAATGGAAATATTTATAAAATGAGAACAATTTGAAAGAAGTTTAATTCATAATCATAATTTATGAGAATGGGCAATTATATCTGCATAGGTAAAAAAGGCCTAAAACATTATAAATAAAATTTATAAATTTTGACAATTCACATGCACTTGGAAAGTGTTGCCAAATATGTCATAACTAGATAAAAAACAAATATTCCTAACTAGACTAGTGTGAAGTCCGTACACAAATGTGTATTTTCCACTCCGCAAAATGTGAAAGAAAAATGGCCGAAGATGACACGCCGATTGCCGACAAAATAATTTCAAATTTGCGGTGAAAGTAATGTTTAAATATTTCGTGCATCACACTATAGTTGTAATTAGAAATTAGTATAGAAGATATATACTGTATCTGGAATACATTTTTGAAGTTGGAAATGAGATATTTTATCCGTGTCCGACGTAATTAACAATAAAACACAAATTTTATGACTATTTCTTTATTATTATATTCTCTGCTGTAAATAATAAAAGTTAGTAAAATATAGTAAACAATGTACGAAGAATATAGTTTTCAAATTAAACATTTGTAAATTTAACCATGAGTGAGTTCAATATACTATTTTAAATCAACCAGGAGCCAGGTAACTTAAGTATGGACACAAAAAAACGCAGGACAATGTACTAAACTTACTTGCAAAGATTTTATAACAAAGGTAAGTGATCACTAAATAATGTGCTGAAAAGCAATATATTTAATTAATTCATGAGGTTATCAACAATTAAAATGTTTCCTATAAAATGTTGTGGTTTAAAAACAATGTACTTTACATATTTATCATATAAATTGTCTTGATTTCAACAATGCTTTATAACAATATAATCGCAACGCAGCATTTATAGAAAACTTGTGTTGATTATTACATCAATCTTACAAGAGTTCATTCATATTTCAACCCCATACATCACCATTTTTGTGTTAACTTGAAGATATTTCAAACAGTTCAGGAGTTATGAGCCCTCAAACATGCATCTACTCTTGATTAGTTTTGGTTAAAAATGTAACATTAAAAATGATTCAATCTCACTATTTCTGTTGCAAATAGTGTTTATTCTTGCAAAAACATTGTTTTACATGTTTCCGGTATAAAAGTGATTAAATATCGGATTAAAAACACCTCACGCCCTATCGAAAATTCGCGGGAAACTGTTATTTAACAGTGCTAGAGGATACTATTACAAAAATTGTATATTTAGTGGTCTATACTTACGTATACTTATACATATCTGCATAGTTTTAGATGTATTTATTATTAATGAACGAAAATAGACAAAATATTGCAATTTTCGTAAGAAGTGAATACATGAAACCTGTTGAAAGACGAAGCAAGAAAATAATATATTTCAATAGTCTGTGTTGATTGCAACAGTTATATATTGTTTGTTATGCTAATTGTAGAAAGTTAGATGTATTTTACATTTATTTGATCACTTGTAATTAAATAATATTGAAACTTTAACTTTACAAATATAGTGTCAGTGAGTGAGTGCATGAGTGATTTCATCCAATTATAGACTGGGATTAGATAGAACCATCGAAAATTGGATTTTCAATTATGAATAATCAAAAATAATGTACTGCAGTTAAGTAAATTATTATTTGAATCAAATATAAAAGGTAACTTTTCAATCCTACTTATGTGTTTCTTTACGTAGAAAAGTTTAAAAGTTATTATTATGTACTACGGTTTCCAGATTATAAGAACATTTCAAAAATCAAGTGAATTTGTAAGTTTAAACGATTTTAATATACTATAATAGGTAATGATTCAGTCTTCTATAACTAATTACATATAATTATAAATACCTACATTAGATATTTTTATAGATATTTCTCAAAGGTGCACCAGAAAGAGAAGGTGGTATATTTAGATTAATAATGTAGAATTAATGGATCAAAATACAACTGATTTGTATACTATCGATATACAGGGTGTCCCATAACTTCAGGTACATATTAGAAGGGCATATAGTTCTTAATGTCCTGATTACGGAACAAAAAGAATTTTTTCAAAATTCAAAAATTAGTTTTTGAGGTTTTTGATGGAAACAGTTTTGGGACACTGGTTAAACAGGTAGTTTTAATATTAAATATTACGTTGTATTATGCTTTACGTAATTGCATAGATTAATTTCATTGTTAAATTATTTTATGTAATAGTTATAGCTAATTTCACTATTCCAAATATTATAGTATCCAGGGGTACAAAAATGTGCTTCTTAAGTGAACTACCCTTAATTATAGGAATTTTGAAAAAAATCTTTTTGTTCCGTAATCAAGACATTAAGAACTATATGCCCTTCTAATATGTACCTGAAGTTATGGGACACCCTGTATAGCTGTTTAGCAATATGAAATTTAAATTATCCGTATTAATTACAACAATCAAATGCTTAAATTAAAATGTTTTGGTTTTAAAAATGTATTAGCACTCTTGATATACGTAACTAAACAAATCACAGAATTGCTATAATAGAGATTACTATACTACGAAACCATTTATGGCCATTGTTTAAAAAGTTTCCGTTGAAAAATAATATGCGCGTTATTAAAGAGGAAAAGAAATTTTCGGATTATTTATTAACAATAAGAAATGGACTTGTGAGATTGTGTACTATTCCTTCAGCCTGTATTTCAAATATATCATTAGTAGATGAAGTATTTTGTACAGGTAAAATTGCACCGCATGTTATTCATAATTTTACAAGAGCAATTTTAGCTCCCAAAAATGAAGATACAATGGTCATAAATGAAAATGTATTAGATAAAATCATTGGACCATCTAGGGAATATTATAATGCAGATTCTTTTGAATGCGACGACGCAAATAAATTAAGTTATCCCAACGAAATATTGAATAAACAACTACCAACTGTATGCCACCATATAAATTAACTTTAAAAATTGGTGCTATTGTAATTCTATAGAGAAATATGAATCCAAAACGTGGGTTATGTAACGGAAGTAGGTTCATAGTAAAAGGTATGAAAACTAATTACTTAGATTTGGAGGTTCTTTCAAGCCCAAGGATTTACTTACCCAGATTTGACCTAACAACTGATATAAATTTGCCATTTACCTTAAAGCGGAGGCAGTTTCCAATACGGTTGGCATTTTCAATTACCATTAACAACTCACAGGGGAAAACTTTTGATTATGTCGGATTCAATGCTATGTCGAGGGTTAGATCATTAAATAATCTAAAAATCAAATTATCTGACAATTTTATAGATAATAATAACGAAGGATTTACTCATCATATTGTATTTAAAGAAATATTGAATTAAGGATGCTGAAAAACACTGTAAATATAATATATAAATAATTCAATTGTTTGTCCTACATCTTATTTTTATCATCGAAAATGCAATAACTGAAACAATTATAGTCATCCGGATGCGGTATGTCGCTACCGAAAATCGGCCATTCTTATCCCATAGAACAAATTTAATATGACCATTACACCATGTGTTGTATGAAATAACTACATTTGAAACTATTATTGTAGTCCGGATGTGGTATTTCGCTACCGAAAATCGGCTACTTTAATATATGAAGGGTATAATAGGGCTATTGGCGAACCTACCTTAAAAATAAAGGTAACGCACCATGTAACATTTCCTCAGTCTTTTTAGAGATAAGAAGGTGTGGTAATTTATTACATATTAATGTTTACTTATTTTTTAAATCAAATAATCAAACTTGTCAAATTGCGCATTCGACAAGATTTTGCATACAACAGGATAATAACTTTAAACATTTGTTGTAAGCACGCTTTTTTTGATTCCATAAAAAACTTAAAAAAATAGTATTATCTCCTTTATTGCAAAACTTTTATTAAGGAGTTCAACGTTTTTCGCCTTCTTTTCGCACGTAGTATCATTCATTAAAAAAAGATGCCCGTAAGCACTCTGTATTAATGTAGAAGAAACATTGGCCAAAAATGATTATTGCACATATTTAATTTGCATTTACATGGAGACAAATATAAAACAAAGTACAATTTTAATTAGAATGTTTTAACAGGATGCGACAGAAGATTTTATCATACAATCTGATCGGTCTGCCAGATTGTAAATGTATTGATTCTAAAAATGTTAATTTATATGCATATCCTAGGAGAGCAACGGCGTTAGAACTGTGTATATCTTATGCACATATCCAATGTAGAAATGCGTGTAAACAGTCATAAAACGTTGATGACAAGCGGCGGTAGCACTTTTTATAAAATGTGCAACTATTATGCAGTAGGAATGCATGTAAATAATCATAAAACACTATCCACCTAGGGAACACTCGGCGTAGCCGAGACTTCGCTAGTCTATAATACTAAAAGGGTAGAGTTATATATAGTTGTTTGAATTAATCAAGACGATCGCCGAAACTTTAGACAAGGCTACACCTTAAACGGTACGACCGATTTTCGTGAAATTTGTACCAAGTTTTAGGAGATGATTGGCTGCAATGCCCTTCTAATGGATCGAATTTCTGTAGGACGCAAAGTTTTTGTGTAAAAAAAATTATTAATGGTTGAAAATTGGGAAAGAAACAATAGGTAACAGTAACGATCACAGTTTTCCTGGAAAATTTTAAGAAGATAAACGCTGTCATGTCATTTGGCATGTCAATGTCAATGATGACAAATTATCGGTTTTCATCCTTTTTAAAGCAATAAAAATACCTAAATAATATGTAAAATTGAAGAAAACAGGTAGGTATAGGTAATGATTTTAAGCCATGTTTATTATTAATTTATATATTTTATTTTGTAAATAGAATTTTAGAAAATGTCTATGGGAACACGACAAAAAGGATGAGATGGAATTAAAAAGATAAACATTGCCATCTGTTACATTTGATATGTTAATGACCAAAAAATTATGCATGTCGTATCGGTTGTCCTTTTCAATGCTAAAATTATTTAAATAATATGTAAAATTAAAGAAAAGAATGTAAGAATTAAACAAGGTATGTGTATGTAAATAAGCACTGTAATCGTGGAAGGAAAAGTGCAAAAATATGGATATACCATTGGAAGATCATACAATTTACACCTTATGCTTGCAGATGATCAAATACTTATTGTATAAGACTACAATGATAGTGAATACACGACACGAAAAATTATAGAAGAATATCGTAGCTGGGGTCTAGAAGTAAACCTGCATCAAACAAAACATATGTGCTTAAATGGAACCCAACGAGATTTGATGATAAACACAGCACAAAAGATCAAACACTACGGAATTTAAATACGTGGGATAAAAATTAATAACACCATTATCAAAAGCAGAGTTACCTACAGCAGCGAAATGTGGCCCTTAAAGAAAAAGGCTGGAGGAATGCTTCTGGCTACGGAAATGGATTATTGGAGAGCAGCACAAAAGGCAAGAAGAGAAACGATACGAAACGAAAGAATAAGAGATATCATGGACATTCAAGTTTATATAACCGATGATATAAAAACAAAGCAATTAAGATGGTATGGTCATGTACAGCGAATATGTAATGAGAGGCTTCCAAAACAAATACTACAGTGGACACCTACCGGCAAAAAGAAAAGAGAGAGACCTAGAAGAAGTTGTATAGCAGGAGTCTAAGAAGGACTAAGAGAGAGAGGATTAATTGAACACCTGTGGTAAGATAGAGAGCAGTGGAGAAATGGCATCGAAAGACATCGTAGAATATTATAAACCGATTGTATATATAGGTATACGTAATGAATTTAAGCCATGTTTATTGTTAATTTATTTATTTTATTTTGCAAGTAAATTTAACAAAATGTAAGACTGATAAAGACGTAAGGAACATCACAATCGACAAAGAGTACATGTACAAAATCTAAATTTCGAAATACAAATATATGGTAGTAATTTGTCAATGCAATTGTTTTCTTATTACTTCAAATATTTTTAAGTATTATAAAAATATTGTAGAAAGAAATTTGGGGATATTAAAAAATCAAATAGGATAATCATATTATTAAAGGTTTTGAACAAGAAAATTCTAAATCATAAAACGGTACAGTATTTATTGTTTATTTGCAATTCATTTTCTTACTTTATGTTTAAAATTATTTTAGTTAAAAAACACATCCAAGTTAATTGTTTCATCGAGCCCCAACCAGAAACTTATTACTCAAAAATTTCTGACAGGTTGATTGGCTATTGTTTTCTGCATAAAGTTAATTCGTTTGAGAGAAGGGGGCACTTGCGTATCTGACAAGACTGTTGGCGTTACCATGATTTTAAATTGTACGTAGGCGGATTGGATGTGCCTATAGACTATTATAAAACACTATTGGCAGAGTCCTAGGGAAAACTCGTCGAAGCAGGAGAAGAAATACATTAGAAGACTGACTTTGGATTTAAAGTGTGCCTAGACGGATTGTATGTACGTATAGTCTATCAAAATACACTCGGCGGAGCCCTAGAGTAAACTCGGCGAAGCCGAGGTTAGGCTGGTCCTAATACTAAAAGGATAGATTCACTATCTATAGTTATATATTTAAATTCATCACGACGATTGTCATCCTTTGAACACTTCTACAGCCTAAATGGTGTGAGCAATTGTCGTGAAATTTGTACCAATTTGTAGGAAATGATTATCTCGAGTGCCCTTGTAATAACTCAAATTTCTTTAGCATGCATAGTTTTCGAGAAAAAAATTATTAAAAGTTGAAAATTGGGACAAACACAACAAAAGTCATAGTAACGATCATAGTTTTCCTTGAAAATTTAAAACGAAGAACGCCATGTTTGACATATCATTTCGAACCTTTAAATGGCAATATTTATGAAATGGAGACAATTTGAAAGAAGTTAAATTCATAATCATAAATTTTGAGAATGGGCAACTATATCCGCACAGGTAAAAAGGCCTAAACCATTTTAATTAAAAATTATAAAATTTGACGGTTCATATGTACTTTAACAGTGTTGGCAAATATGTCATAACTAGGTAAAAATCATATATTCCTAACTAAACTAATGTAAAGTCCGTATACAAGTCTGTATTTTCCACATCGCAAAATTTGAAAAAAATGACCGAAGATGATAAGCTGGTGGCCGACAAAAATATTCTAAATTTGCGGTGAATGTAATGTTTTAATCTCACGATTTCTGTTGCAAGTAGAGTGTTTATTCTTACAAAAAGAATTTTAGAGGGTTGATTTGTTTATTTCTGGGATAAAAGTGGTTACATATCGGATTAAAAACACCTCACGCCGGGGTTTAAAAATATGGGTTGAATTATGTATATATTCAAAATTTGGTAGCTTCACCTTTATTTTTTAGTTTTACTTTCCCCATTTTGAAATTATGAATTTTTAAAAACAAGACTAACATTGAAAATCAAATATCTGTA